>JZKD02S0160906.1:222350-251836 GCA_000966675.3 Picea glauca
TCTTCATCATGTATCAATGACAACTCATTGATCCATCTTCATCTATGCATTCTCATCAAGGACAATACATATTATATTACATCAATCATCAATCAATCAATCCTTTGACATCAAAAAATCACTTGACATCAATAAATGGCATCAATCAATCAAACCATTGGCATCAATGACAACATGATCCAACAATATGGCTCATAGATGTCTTTACCTAGAAAGGTAAGCAAGTTTATAGTAGAGTTTGAATCCCTAATGAAAGGGATCAATGAATCGAAGACCTCGTGGAGAGTGGATTCCTCCTCCTCTGGTTCTCTATAACCGGGGTCCACCACAATAAGGTGACAGGTTCAAAGCCAGTGACCGTGTTCTCCACTTTGGTAAAGTAGACTGAAAGGCTGTTGTAGAGGTCAAAGAAGGTAAAACGGGGTTAAGTATGGGCAGGACCCATGCGTCTAAGGAAGGAGAAGATGGATGTCCTTTATTACACTCAGTATCCACAGACACTGGATCACCACTCACTGGATCTCCCCCCAGAATCCCCTTAGTAGAAGAAGTAGATGATAGAATCCACTGAGATTTTTCCAAAGCATCCCTTTCCTAATGCGTTAAAGTAGAGAACAGAGTAGGACATAATTTTTTTAACTTACCCGTAAGAGTAGGAAATTCCTTCGACTGGCTACCAGTCTCTAAAACAATGTGTATCGGCTTGCACCCATAGGATTCCACCTCCGTCATATATTCGGGGGGTATTTTTGTAGACAGGTATCATCCGAGGATTCTTCTTCCCCCCTACCAATACATTCGCGTCGAAGGTGTTCGGTGCAGTGACACCAACTACAACAAAATGGTACTCCAAGATAATCTAGTCGTTGGGAGAGATGACGCCCCCTCCATTCAATATATAAGACCTCAGGGAGCCCTCCATGAAGATCCATATCAACTAAGACTCTTCAAACTTTCCTAGATGAATTTCCCAGAGTCTGAGTGTCTATCGCAATGTACATCCCCAAATCCACTCCAGTCGCTCGAAGAGCCCTTTCGTTCCAAAGGTTCATCAGTAAACCTGACAATAAAACCAAGAGGTGAAGGAACTGGAAGTGTTCAGTCACCAGGTTAAAATCCACCCACCATATTTTCAGCATGAGGTTGCTCCCGCCAAGCACCCATAACTTACTCAGCAGTAAGGACGCGTCTTTGGGTGTTTTGCAAATAAATCCCATCCACCCTTTAGTTAAAAAAAGAAACTCAGGAAAATAGTTGAGCAGGGGTAACCAGTTGGATTTAAACCAAGTATGTATAGGATCTTTTTGAAGGTAGGATGATGCAGGAGCATCGCTAGCAGGAAGCAAGCACGCGTAGATATGGAGGAAAGATGGACAAGTGCCAACACATTTCTTGTTGAAATGTTTTGAGGTTTGAAAGAACCATATAATTAGTGGGATAGTTAATAGAGGCGTACTCACATTTATGGAGGAGCATTGTAATCAGACCTTGAGCGTCCCGCTCTCGTCTAAAGTAGATAGAGGCATTTATGCAAAGTTAATGTAGGTAGATAGAATTTAATGCTTAGATTAGATATTTTTAGAGCGCAAGAGGGAAACGGGATATAGACACCCTCATTGTATAGTTGTAATATTATTATGAGCATAACGCATAGAGAATAGAGCAGAGAGTTGTAGTTTAAAACACCCATGTACAGAGATTTGAATTAATAGAAAGAGCTTCGATTCAAATTCATGGTGTCGAATTTGTTCTCTGTGTATGTCTGTTGAATATTATGCTCATGGATGTTTACTTTATGTTATACATTTTCTTTATATGTTGTGTATATGATTTCATGCTTTGTGTTTGAAGTCTGAGAGGGAGTAAGGGATGAGTTTCAACTGTTTCTCTATCTGAGCAAGAGTTCTTGCAAAGAGTGCAGTTGAATTTTCCACAAGGAGTGCATTGACAAAGGGTTCAGAGGTTTGTCTCTGAAAGCTCAGATAGGATAGCTTTTGTTCTCATTTCCTCAGAAGTGCAATTAGGCACAGGAGCTGTGCAAAGTGTGTGCAGGCTGAGAGTAGTTTCACGGTTTGTAAGACCTGAAGGACTGTTGAGAGACTGTTGCTGAAAGGAATGCGCAGAGTCGAAGGACTTTAATTCTTTGAAGTAATTGAAGGATTTGTCGCAAGAAGTGCATGCAGGAGTCTTCTTTAACACTCGGAGTTGGAGAAAGCTCAGGAGGGATAGAGTCTTCGTAGTTGTCGAAGAAAAGAACAGAAGGTTGGTGCCTTGAGGCGTTGAAAGGAGGCGTCGCAAGTTTGTGTTGCAGGCAGTTAAGTTCCGTGGCAAAACACTTTTTTTACGAGTGCAGAAGTTCTTGAAGGGAAAACAGATGGTCAGAATTCTCTATGGAGAATTCTCGAAGTCCCGCGAGCCGTCGGATCTTGCAGAGGAGCAAAGAGGTTACAGGGTATTGTTGTGAAGCACAAGCCCAAGGGAAACCAGAGTCGTTGAACAAGATTGACATGGACTGTTGGATCTATCCCTGAAAGTTCATTTCAGGAATTCGTGGGTGGAAGGACCGAAGCTTCGACGTTTGGATTCACGAAATTGCGAAATACGAAACCCCGACACAGTGGAAGATTCCATAGTGGGGCCAGTACTTGGACACATGGCGGGGTCCGAGCAATTCGGAAATTTGGGGTTTGAATGAACGAGGGTAAGCCAAGAGGTTGGCAGATCAAATTCCCGAAACGCGAAAGAGAGAACTTTGGGATTCAAGAATTCGGGGTTCACGGTGACATAAGGTTGGGATCACGAGTCTAGGACCCCTGATACCCGAAATAGCGAAATTACACGAGCTAGCAGATCGCGAGGAGACGACAGGTGGAAGAATCCGATGTCATATAGAGAGTTGGTGAAGAGACACGTGGAAGAACGTGGATATTCCCGACAAGGGTTGTGGGACCCAGAGCAGGCACGTAAGTCTTTCGGGATTTCTGGATAGGAAGGTAGAGGAGACATAGAGCTCTTTTATATCAAGCTCCCGGTGCATGAAATAGCGTTGACTGTTGGATCAAGGAAAAGATCCAGAACCGTTGATTTCTTGTGGAGGCAGAACCTTAGCGTTCCAGCGTTTATCGAAACTCAGCATATCAGTGTTTGGAGGTCTGAAGGCACAGTCACTTGACCACAAGACTCGCGAAACCACGAAGTCATCTCTCCTGAAGTGCAAAGGGATATTAACCGAGGTTTTATGTGGGTGCAGATTTCCCGAAAGGGGAATAGAAGAGCCAATTGTCGAGAGCTCTTTGGGCTAGTGGAAGAAGAACGATCATGCTGAGTGTGGACTTCCAACCTGCGGGTTGGGAGGGCTGCATTATCTTGGTATCAGATCCTGATTCTTGTTTTTATATTTTAGGCAAGAAAAGTGAGAAGGAATTTCAGTCATGCCACCAAGGAGAATGGACAGAAAGACACCCGATCTGCCAAAGGATAGGGAGGTGTCAAGAGAAAGAGGTAGACAGGTGCCGAATCCAACCGTGGAAAGAGATATACATGACCTACGTGCCAGAGTCGTGGACATGGAAATAAAGAAAAGGCGCACAGCCGATATTGGAGATGTCAGTGAGTCCGAAAGTGAAGATGAAGTTGGACATGGAGAAGAAGAAGTCACAGCAGAAGATGCAACAAATGAACGCTTGATTAGAGTTGTTGCAAGAATGAGTGCAAGAGCCAAAATGGTCATTCGAGTTTATGAGGGAAACTTGGATGTTGAAGAGCTTCTAGATTGGATTAGAGCTCTGGACACATATTTTGACTATGAAGATGTCAAAGAAGACAAGAAGGTCAAACATGTTGTCACGAGACTTAAAGGACATGCAGCATTGTGGTGGGATGAACTGCAAGCTGACAGATGCTACCAAGGTAAGCAGAAAATCAAGAGTTGGGACATGATGATTGCAAAGATGAAAGCGAAATTCAATCCCAGATATTACCAGATTACTCTGTTTCGGAGAATGCAAAATTTGAGACAGAAGTTGATGACAGTGAAGGAGTACACTGAAGAGTTCTACAGGCTGAACATCATAGCAGGTCATCGGGAAAGTAATGATGAAAAGGTTGCCAGGTATATGAATGTCTTGAGATGTGAAATTCAGGATGAGATGAGCATGATGACCATCTGAACGGTGGAAGATGCTTATCAAATGGCTCTAACGGCAGAAGAGAAGCTGAGCCGAAAACAAGGTCAAAGAGGCCGAGGTAGAAGTCAAGCCAGGGGAAAATCAGTTGTCCAAGATATAAGTCAGAAGCCTAAGGAAGACTGGAAGAAACCTCAACCTCAAATTGAGAGAGGTGGAAGCTCACAGAAAGGGCAATATGCTAGACAGAGAAGGTAGTATGCTGATCAGAGAGGAGAGTATGTTGATAACAACATTTTTCCTCGTACTAGAGGTAGAGGAAGAGGAAGAAGTGGAGTGATAAAATGTTTCACGTGTGGAAAGGTCGGACACAATTCTTATGAATGTCTAGACAAGAAGAAAGAGGAAGGAGAGACTCACATCACCGAAGCACAGAGGAGAAATGTTGAGGCAGAGGATGTTGAAGGCGGAAGATCATTCATGATGCGAAAAGATTTTTTAACACCATAATAGGAGGTGGAGAGTTCAGTCCAAAGAAACAGACTTTTTCGGACTGCATGCAAAACCAAAGACTGGAAATGCAAAGTTATTGTAGACAGTGGTAGCACGGATAATCTCGTTTCTACAGAGATGGTAGAAAAACTGGAGCTGGAGAGGATTGATCATCCAAGCCCATACAGAGTTTTGTGGTTGCAAAAAGGACATCAGGTAAATGTCACTAAGCAATGTTTAGTTGAGTTTAAAATAGGAGGGTATAAAGATGAAATACTCTATGATGTTATTCCTATGGATGTTTGTCATCTATTGTTGGGTAGACTGTGGCAATATGACAGGAATGTGATTCATGACGGGAGAATGAACACATACACCCTAGAGAAAAATGGGAGAACTCACATGTTGTTGTTGATTAAGGATAACGAGGTGAAGCCTGAGGTAAGCAACACTGTACTTCTCATGAGTGGGAAGGAACTTCTTACAGAAGTTAAGAAGAAGGAGGAACCACAATTTATTGTGGTCAGGAAGCCAAAGATTGTTTTAACCAGCACAAGGGTAGATGATTTACCAGAAGAGATTCAGGAACTGCTGGAAGAGTTCGCTGACATAGTAGTGGATGAACTACCTTGTTCGTTACCACCAATCAGAAGTGTGAGTCATCATATTGATCTCATACCTGGAGCTAGTTTTCCAAACAAAGCAGCGTACAGATTGACGCCGCAGGAGAATGAAGAGGTCAAAAGACAGGTCCAGGATTTAATGGACAAAGGATTAGTCAGAGAAAGCTTGAGTTTGTGTGTTGTTCTGACAGTACTCAGTCCGAAGAAAGACGGAGGTTGGAGGATGTGTATTGACTTGAGGGAAATCAACAAAATAACCATTAAGTACAGATTTCCATTGCCAAGGATGGATGATCTGATGGATTGCTTGAGTGGGGCCAAATTTTTTTCAAAGATTGATTTGAAAAGTGGTTATCACCAAATCTGCATGAGAGAAGGTGACGAATGGAAGACAACATTCAAAACCAATGAAGGGTTATATGAATGGATTGTTATGTCATTTGGTTTAAAAAATGCGCTGAGTACTTTCATGAGATTGATGAATGAAGTCCTGAAGGATTTCATCGAAAAATTTGTTATTGTGTACCTTGATGACATACTGATTTTCAGTAAAACAAAGGCAGAGCATCTAAAACATTTGGCTACAGTGATGCAGAGGTTACAGCAAGAGAAGTTGCTGATAAATATGAAGAAGTCCTCATTCATGAAGACAGAGGTCATTTATTTGGGGTTTGTTATTTCTGCCGATAAGTTGAGGATGGATCCAAATAAGGTGGAGGTGATTAAGAATTGGTCGTCACCAAAGAATATCTTTGAGGTGAAAATTTTTCATGGATTAGCTAGTTTATACCGAATATTCATTAGGAAATTCAGTGGAATTAGTGCACCGATGATGGACATAGTGAAGAAGAGACACAAATCTTTTCACTGGACAGAAGAAGCCGAAAAGAGTTTTAATTTGTTGAAAAGGAAAATGACGGAACAACCAATTCTGGTGTTGCCTAATTTCCAAAAGACATTTCAAGTAAAATGTGATGTAAGTGGATTTGCAATAGGGGTAGTCTTGAGTCAAGAAGACAAGCCGATAGCGTATTTCAGCGAGAAGTTGAATGAAGCCAAGATAAAATACTCCACCTATGATAAGGAATTCTATGTTATTATACAGGCATTGAAAAAATGGAGACATTACTTAATCCTGAAGGAGTTTGTCTTGTATAGTGATAATCATGCATTGCAATTTGTGACTTAATAGGAGAACTTGAATCAAAGACATGTAAAATGGGTTAAATATATGCAAAATTTCACTTTTGTGATTAAACATATTTCTGGTATTGCTAACAAAGTTGTTGATGCTTTGAGTAGGAAGTGTTTGCTATTGCAGGAGTTCAGGGTCAAAACGTTGGGTTTTGATGATCTCAAGGAGATGTATCAAGATGATCCAAATTTTAAAGAGGCGTACAAAGAAGCTGAGAATCCAATTCTCAAAGATAGAAGCCAATGGGAAGAATACATGATCCAAGAAGGATTATTGTTTAAAGGTAATCAACTTTGTATTCCAAAATGCTCCATGAGGGAGAATTTGTTGAAGGAGAAACATAGTGGAGAATTGGTCGGGCATTTCGGTCATGGAAAGACGTTCAAAAAGTTGAATGAGTCATATTTTTGGCCAAGAATTTGAGCAGACATCAAAATATTTGTGGACAGATGTAGAATTTGTCAACATTCAAAAGGAAAGAGGCAGAATGCAGGTTTTTATCAACCATTACCCATACCTGAGAGGCCGTGGGATGCAGTTAGCATGGACTTCATATTGGGGTTGCCAAGAACACAAAGAGGGTTTGACTCAATCTTTGTGGTAGTGGATAGATTTTCCAAAATGGCACATTTCATTCCATGTCAGAAAACCAGTGACACAACTCACATTGCGAACCTGTTTTTCAAAGAAGTCATTTGACTTCACAGCTTGCCAAGAAGCATAGTTTCGGATCGAGACACTAAGTTTGTAGGACACTTTTGGAGAACCTTATGGAAGAAGCTAGGAACAAACTTGTCATTTAGTTTAGCTTATCATCCTCAGACGGATGGACAGATAGAAGCTGTGAATAGGAGCTTGGTAGACTTGTTGAGGAGTTTGGTGATAGAGCACCACAGTCAGTGGGACAATATTCTGCCACAAACGGAATTTTCTTATAATGATTCGATTAATAGGAGCACAGGACAGAGTCCATTTCATATTTTATATGGCATGCAGCCAAGAGGAATTTCTGAGTTGAGAGATTCATAACAGATTGTGACTAGGAGCGCTAGTGCAAAATATTTCGCAGAGGCGATGAAGGAGCTTCACAGCCAGGTGAAGGAGCGATTGCAACATTCAAGCCAAGAATATAAATGCAGGGCAGATCAACGCAGGAGAGAACTTCAATTTGAAGTTGGCAATTTGATCCTTGCACATTTGAGAAAGGAAAGGTTCCCAAGGGGAACATATCATAAACTCAAGATGAAGAAGATCAGACCATGTAAGGTCTTGAAGAAATCTGGGGCGAATGCATATGAGATTGAATTACCTGATGGGATTGGAATTTCTCTGATATTCAATGTCTCAGATTTGTACCCTTATAAAGTTGAGGAAGCAGAAGCAGGAAATGAACAACCAGAGGTTCAGTGGACAAAACAAATGCCAGTTGCAGAAAAGCCGCAAATGGAGCGCATACTGGACAAAAGAGTTGGTAAGAAGACCAGGCGAAAGCAATACTTTGAATACTTGGTCAAGTGGAAGGGCCATCCAGTTGAAGATGCTAGCTGGGAGAACGAAGACAAAATACAGAAGCATGGACAGACCGTGCGAGAGCTCATGGACAGGATCCCATGAAAATTTTCAAGCGAGGGAGTATGATGCAAGAGCATCGCCAGCAGGAAGCAAGCACGCGTAGATGTGGAGAACAGTTGGACAAGCGCCAACACATTTCTTGTTGAAATGTTTTGAAGTTTGAAAGTGCCATATAATTAATGGGATAGTTAATAGAGGCGTACTCACATTTAGGGAGGAGCATTGTAATCATACCTTGAGCGTCTCGCTCTCGTCTGAAGTAGATAGAGGCATTTATGCAAAGTTAATGTAGGTAGATAGAATTTAATGTTTAGATTAGACAGTTTTAGAGTGCAAGAGGGAAACGGGATATAGACACCCTCATTGTATAGCTGTAAGATTATTATGAGCATAGCGCATAGAGAAGAGAGAAGAGAGATGTAGTTGAAAACACCCATGTACAAAGATTTGAATTAATAGAAAGAGCTTCGATTCAAATTCATGGTGTCGTATTTGTTATCTATGTATGTCTGTTGAATATTATTCTCATGGATGTTTACTTTCTATTATACATTTGCTTTATATGCTGTGTATATGATTTCATGCTTTGTGTTTGAAGTCTAAGAGTGAGTAAGGGATGAGTTTCAATTGTTTCTCTATCTGATAAAGAGTTCCTGCAAGGAGTGCAGTTGAATTGTCCGCAATGAGTGCGTTGACAAAGGGTTCAGAGGTTTGTCTCTGAAAGCTCAGATAGGATAGCTTTTGTTCTCATTTCCTCAAAAGTGAATTTAGGCACAGGAGTCGTGCAAAGTGTGTGCAGGCCAAGAGTAGTTTCAAGGTTTGTAAGACCTGAAGGACTGTTGAGAGACTGCTGCTGCAAGGAATGCACAGAGTCGAAGGACTTTAATTCTTTGAAGTAATTGAAGGATTTGCCGCAAGGAGTGCGTGCAGGAGTCTTCTTCAAGACTCGGAGTTGGAGAAAGACCAGGAGGGATAGAGTCTTCGCAGTTGTCGAAGAAAAGCACAGAAGGTTGGTGCCTTGAGGCGTTGAAAGGAGGTTTCGCAAGTTTGTGTTGCAGGCAGTTAAGTTCCGTGGCAAAACACTTTGTTTACGAGTGCAGAAGTTCTTGAAGGGAAAATGGACGGTCGAAATTCTCGTGAGCCGTCGGATCTCATAGAGGAGCAAGCAGGTTATAGGGTGTTGTTCTGAAGCACAAGCCCAAGGGAAACCAGAGTTGTTGAACAAGATCGACGTGGACCGTTGGATCTATCCATGAAAGTTCATTTCGGGAATTCGTGGGTGGAAGGACCGAAGCTTTGACGTTTGGATTCGCGAAATTGTGAAATCTGAAACCCCGACACAACGGAAGATTTCATAGTGGGGCCAGTACTTGGACACGTGGCAGGGTTCGAGCAATTCGGCAATTTGGGGTTTGAATGAACGAGGGTAATCCAAGAGGTTGGCGGATCAAATCCCCGAAACTCGAAAGAGAGAACTTCGGGATTCGGGAATTCAGGGTTTGCGGTGACATAAGGTTGGGATCGTGAGTCTAGGACCCCCGATACCCGAAATAGAAAAATTACACGGGCTAGCAGATCGCGAGGAGACGACAGGTGGCAGAAGCCCACGTCAGTTGGAGAGTTGGTGAAGAGACGCGTGGAAGAATGTGGAGGTTCCTGACAAGGGTTGTGGGACCTGGAGTAGGCACACAAGTCTTTTGGGATTTCGGGACCAGAAGGTAGAGGAGACATAGAGCTCTTGTATATCGAACTCCCAGTGCGTGAAATAGCGTTGACTGTTGGATCAAGGAAAAGATCCAGAACCGTTGATTTCTTGTGGAGGCGGAACCTTAGCGTTCCAGCGTTTATCGGAACTCGACATATCGGTGTTCGGAGGTCTGAAGGCACAGTCGCTTGACCACAAGACTCTCGAAGTCACAAAGTCAGCTCTCCCGAGGTGCGAAGGGAGATTCGTCGAGGTTTTCTGTGGGTGCAGATTTCCCGAAAGGGGAATAGAAGAGCCAATTGTCGAGAGCTCTTTGGGCCAGTGGAAGAAGAACGATCCTGCTGAGTGCGGACTTTCGACCTACGGGTTGGAAGGGTTGTGTCATAGGAGTAGGAAAATCTTCCTACCAAACCACAAAGAGCCAGTCTACAAGTTTCCTCAAGTCCTACATCCGCCCCCAACATTATTTTTGTGCCTTCCTATTTTCCTTCCAAACTTTCCGCCTAACTCCAGTCGCGTTCTATGTTTTTGGAGTTGGTCACAGGTTCTTCATTGAGACTCCACCCTTAGACCCAAACTGTCTACCTTGAACTGTCTGTAAACCTTCTACCGATGAGAACTAGCCTAGAGAACCAGAGGAAAATGAAAACGGTAAAGTGGAAGAAGGCTCGGGCTGGGTAGTGGTAAAGTTCGGAGTAGAAGTCTGAGTATGTACGTGAATATAGATTCGTAATCTGAGCAGGTGGTTGGGGGAGTAAAGAACCCGTTGTGCCTCCCAATGAATCTACCTTTGCAAAGAGTCCAGCCTGACTCCAAGTGGCCTCGTCCTTTGTGCTCATCAAATCCATTATGTTTTTATCTATGTCATCAATTGCTTGGCTAATCATAAGTAAACCACCTATAATAACACTAAGTAGTGTAATAAACACGGTCCAGTTTCCTAAGTAGGCAATAAAACTCCTTCAGTCTAGAACTTATGCCATTAAACCTAGTCAATAAGTAGTAAAACAAACTTCAAACACCGCTAAAAACAACCCTAAAAAGAGGCTAGACCCCTGCCAACTTGTACAATAAACTATGAGTAGCACAAAAGACACCAAACTGGCCAATAACACCAAAGGTCATGTCCACAGTAATAGGTCCCCCCTGAAACTGATAAAAACGCCAAAGAAGTGCAAAAAAATCCTAAAGCTAAAACCTCAGCTACCCTTCATAGGAAAAAAACCACCAAAGGCACTACAGACAAACTTTACTCCACAATAGACGAGGATCCGCCATTAAAGGCTAGACCACACCACTCTGATCCCTCTCAGTTGCAGAGTTCAAATCTTTCCCGCCTACTCCCCAATAAACGAGAATCTGCCATTAAAAGTTGAACCATACCCTTAATTTTTACTTATATGTTATGACTGAAACTCTTTCTACTATAAAAATTTTTAAGCCTCCTACATATTTAAAGTCCTCAAACATTTATTATTATTATTATTATTTAAAAAAGAAATACAAAACAAATACATAAAGTTACATGTAAACCAAATCTTTATCTAAATTACGATTTAGGTCTAATTTTCACTTCATCCATGTTTACTATCTATTAGGATCTACCAATACATATGATAGCGAAAATATTCTCCAAGAATTCAACATGTTTGATGAATTATTGTCCATGTTGTCACGTAGGTATAGCCATTTCCTTTATTTTTATTATTTGTTGTTTGATTAAATTATGCCTATTCTAATGAGTCAATATTCGTAAAACATTATAACGATGGAAATGATTTTCACCTTTACGTGAAATTAGGATTTGCACCCTTTTTTTTTCTGTCTCGTATTTGTATAGTCTCAGAGACATAAAGTAGGTTGGAGGAGAACCACTCCAATCCTTCACTTTGAAAGATTGAAGGGTTGTAGTACAATTTCTGGTAAGTATAATTTTATTGTATAAATTTTTATAAGAAGAAATATAAATGAGAGATTAGTTTATATTTTTACAGTTTTTTTATTTTTTAATTTATTTTTAATTAAAAAATAAAAATGAAATGAGTGAGTTTAATGGTTAAGAATGTTGCTTTTTATATAGATTATAAGTTCAAATCTAGAGATGGCTAGGATGTAGGGTATATACATTTTCATAAATTTTAGTAGTTAAATTTTTTTACAAAGAAAGTCTCTTATCCCACAAACAAGAAAGTTTCACAGATTAATTTGGTATCTAACTTAAAAATGACCTTAAAATTAAAATATTATCATTATAAAAATGAAATATATTCATTATTGTTTATGCATTTCTTATTTCAACAATTTTTCAATATCGTAGATTTTTCAATTCTAATTTATAGAAAATTTGAAAAATTAAAAAAATAATAATAAATTAAAATATAATTAAAATAAAACAAATATTCAAAGATATAAAATTTAATGGAACAAGTTTTGAGCTTGAAAAACGCCTACGTTTTTTGTTTTTTCCAATAATCATTCTACATGAGATATTTTGGATTTTTTAAAGGGATAGTGTGTAGATATCAAAGTCATATTTATGACTCAAGGCCTAGGTCACATGATGGTCACTTCGGTTAGTTTTTTAGTGTTCCTTGAAGCGGCTCAAACTCAAGCCCGCCCCTTTTTTTAGATCTTGCATGGTCTGAGATCTTATAGTACCATTCAAATTTTGGTTGGCATTTTGGTATGGGTGACTTATTCATTACTCTTCATTTTCATTTTCTAATAGATTTGGTTTGATTCAAGTTGTACGCATGGCAGCTAGTAGTCTCATATTGTCGTTTTATCATTCTCTCAACAATATTATTTTTGTCATTAAAAATATTTTTGGGATATGCAAAGTTTGGATTTTCAACTTCTCTCCATGGGTTGCTAAGAATTATAATAGTATAGTCAAATTTATCTATCTTTTGTTCAGTTTTATGTCTTAGTTCGTTTATTTCACATGAAAAATGAATTCTATGGATTTCTCCTATCAAAATGACCCCAAAAAAATGGGGTGGCAGGTGCTTGAGGTGGGTTATTCTAAGTCTTAAAGGAAATATTGAAATTAAATATGCTTGGGGTTTGGGTACATCAACAAATAACCACATCGAAGCATGAACTTTGTTGCGAGGCTTAAAAATTGCTTCAAGCATTGACATCCAAAGCTTAAGTGTGATAGGTGATTTAAAAAAATATCATTAGGAACTTGGTTTTAAACATTGGTCTATGCAACTTTATTTTAGCATGTATTCTAGGAAGGATAAACCAAGTAGGAAAAAACTTCTTAGAGGTCAAGTATTATCATGTTTTACGAGAGCACAATGTTCTTACGGATACATGCACCAACCTAGCCACTCTTTTGAAAATGGGGGAAATTGTCACCAATGGTAAACTCAACAAGAAATCAATCCCATAGTTATTAATGAAGGACAAGGCGTGTTGTGCTCAATTAATAATCCACATGGAAGAATACAAAGAGAGCTCGTCATCTAGCGGAGTATCTATTGTGAAGGGATTTCCTCCCTCGACTCACACGAAACTACATTTAATATTGAATGCAATTGAACTCATGAGAGGATTTCTTTGGTATCATTGTCAGATAATGGTAGGGATTGAGGACTATTCTGGGTGGAGTTGCAAGAGCGTTGGCTCATTCTCTAGCCTAGTTGACTTTGGTTTCCTAAATTGTCTCATCTCCTTTATGTTCTAGTGCATGGGTAAGCTAGACCATCCACCCTTCTCTTATTTTTTCAATTACAAAGTGTCTAATGCAATCATTTGGGGTTTAGAGGTTCTTTTTGGGGTTCTTGTCTTCGTCAAAGATGGCTCTCAAATTTATTTTTTTCTAGAACATTGCAGTGCTTGCCCTCTTTTATGGGATTACTGCTCAAAGTTTTTGGTATTGGTCTTGTTTGGATAGATCCCTCTAAGTTTCAATACGCTTTTCCTCTTCATTCTCATTTGCAATATGTCCTCTCTAGTTTCCTTCAGGGAGTGGTTTCCTTTTCCCTTATTTATCAATGGCACTCTTTGAGGGGTTCCTTGAATTTGAATACAAAACCATCTCAAACCAAATTTTTTATCCCAATCACCTTGTAAGGTACCAAATCTATTATAATAGTTGAAAAAGAAATATTCCAGAGAATAACAACAGAACAACACAATAGATGAAACCACAACACCAAAATAATACCTTTATTGATAGGAAATAATGTTCACTTCCCTCTTCGAGGGGGAAACCTCCAACATAGTAGCACTCTATTACAATAATTCTCAAGAAAAAACTTATGATGTCCTTGACTCCTATTTATACTAAATCTATCTACCAAAAGAACAAATTAGAGGAAGATCTTCTAGAAGCTGAAGCTTCTATTAGGTCTTCTTACATTTGACTTATTCTTCCTTATTACTAGGCCTTACTAATATTGGCCTTTAATACATGGAAATATATTATTCTACCTATGTGAGGGGTTAGGGAAGTTAGGTCCCTAACATGCCCTACCCCTTAAAAAACAACCTTATCCTCAAGGCTTGAGATGAGGAAATTGCAGCATAATGGTAGTTGGCTCCTAGGTGGCATCTACTGGAGTTGTATCTTTCCATTGTACTAACACTTCCTTGATGGTGCACTAATGGATACGATGCTCACGTTGGTCCAAGACTGCTTGTGGTTGCAACTAGATGGATCCTTCTTCATCCAACTCGATAAGATTGGTTTGATTTTGGCACTTAGTTCCAATCACCTTCTTTAAGCATGAGACATGAAAAACAGGATGGAGCTTATAATGACTGGGAAAAGCTAATTGATAGGCCACCTGTCCCATGCACTTGAGAACTGTATAAGGACCATAAAATTTGGGCTCCGGTTTCTGACAATGGTCAGCCTTGATTGAAGTCTACTTATAAGGTTCCAGTCGAAGAAACACTTGGCCCCCTTCAACAAATTGACGTTCTGAGTGACCTTGATATGCTTGTTGCTTCATGTGATTTTGAGCCATGACCAAATTCTCTTTGAGAGTATGGATAATAGCCTCGAACTATAAGTTTTTGGTCAACTGCTTGGACCTTCGAGACGTTAGGCATGTATGAGAGAATTGAAGGTGGATTTTGTCCATATACGGCTTCAAAAAGAGTCATGCGAGTAGTTGTATGGTAAGAAGTGTTGTACCACAACTTAGTGAGGGGTAACCATTGAACCCATTTATTTTTCCTTTTAGATAAAAAGCACCACAAATATGTTTCCAAACACTTGTTGACAACTTCAGTTTGACCATCAGTTTGGGGATGATAGGCGATGCTAAGATGCAATTGTGTGCCTTGTAGCATGAATAGTTGCCAAAAATTGCTAGTGAAAGTGGGATCTCTGTCAGAAACAATAGAATGAGGCATGCCATGAAGCTTGAAGATATGATCCATGAAACGTCGAGCCATAGTGGAGGTGGTAAATGGGTGTTGAAGAGAACAGAAATGTGCATACTTAGAAACACAATCAAAGACCACCATGATGACTGAATTATTGTTTGATTTAGGTAAGACAACAATTAAATCCATTGTTATATCCCTCTAAATAAAGGGTGGAATCAGAAGTGGTTGTAGGGTGCCTGGGGCTTTGACTGTTTCTCGCTTTTTGTGTTGACAGACATCACATTACACCACAAAAGTGCAAATGTCATGTTTCATACCATCCCAGGAAAAAAAATGTTTGACCTTGTCATAGGATTTGGTAACCCCTAAGTGCCCAATTGTGGGTGTAGCATGAAGCTCAGAAAGCACCATGGATTTAATTTGTCATTGTTTACTTAAACACAAATGACCTTTGTAGCGAAGCTCATCACTGTGCCAAGAGTACCCTGGGGAAACTGGATAATTGTCTTGCAATTGTTGGATCAAATGTGAAATTTTTGGATCTTGCAGCCATTCCTGGTGAACATCTTGGATCTAATCTGGTACAATGAAGGAGAGGGAAAAAAGGGACCCTTCATCTTCATATTTTCTTGAAAGAGCATCAGAAACCACATTTTCTTTGCTTTTCTTGTAAATGATCTCATAGTCATATCCAAATAGCTTAGACACTCATTTTTCTTTCTCTGGGGATGAAATATGCTGCTCCAGAAAATACTTGATGCTTTGATGCTATGTCTTAATTTGGAAGAGTTTCCCCAATAGATAAGGGCGTCATAGATCCACTACATGCAAAATAGCCATAATTTCCTTTTCATAGATTGATTGGCCCAAATTTCGCTCTGACAGTGTTTGCTAGTAAAGGTCAAAGGTCGACCATCTTGCATAAGGACTGCTCCAATTCCTCTCCCAAAAATATCACACTCCAAGACAAAGGTCTTTGTGAAGTCAGGAGTGGTGCACATAGTCACCTTCAAGGCTTGAAATAAATGATCAGTTGTGGGATTCCAAGTGAAATAATTATTTTTAAGGAGGAATATGAGAGGTGTCGCAATCTTTCCAAAATTCTTAACAAATTTGCAATAATATCATGTTAAACCCAGAAAACCACACAATATTTTGAGAGTCTTAGGGCGAGGCCAATCCTGCATAGCTTCAATCTTCTTAGGATCCACCCTGACACCCACCTTTCCAACAATATGACCCAATTACTCGACTTTCGAGGCTCCAAAAGCACATTTAGTTTGTTTGAAGAAAAGCTGGTGATGAGAGAGAAGATGAAGAAATTGATACACATGAGCAAGATGGGTTGTCTAGGTTTTACTATAGATGAGAATATCATCAAAGAAAACTAAGACAAAATGACAGAGAAAAGGATGGAAGACATGATTCATGAGGCTTTGGAAAGTGGAGGGAGCATTACACAAGCCAAAGGGAATGACCAAGAACTCATAGTGGCCCTCATGAGCTTGAAATGCAGTCTTAGGAATGTTTTCCTCTTTCATACGTATCTGGTGGTAGCCAGAATGAAGATCAAGTTTAATAAATAACTAGGAACCACTTAATTCATCCAAGAGATCATCAATGGCAGGAATGGGAAATTTTTATGTCATGGTGAATTTGTTGAGGGTGAAAAGTTGGTACATGTGCACTAAGAGCCTTATTTCTTAAGTACCATGACCACAGGAGAATAATAGGGGCTAGCACTAGGACAGATAATGCCTACGGTGAGAAATTACTAAACAATTTTCTCAATTTCATTTTTCTAGTAAAAGGGATGACGATAGGGATGAACATTGGGGGGGAGGTTTTCAAGGATGAGGGGAATGGAATGATCATGAACACCACGGGAAAGAGGAAGTCCCTCGGGAGTGGAAAAAACAACTTGATGTTTGGAGAGGATGGATTAGAGGTCAGGAGGCACAGAGGGTGTCTCAATGTTGTGAATGGAATGGAGTTGTGCAATAATGTCAGAATGACCTTTTTTGAGGAGATTTTCCATGCGATGGGAACTAATGATCTCAGGGGAACCTATTGTGATTCCTTGGAACTTATATTGTTGTCCCTCTTGAATGAATTGCATGGTTAATTCCTTAAAATCCATGAGAATGGGACCGAGAGTCCTTAACCATTCAACACCCAACACAATGTCACAACCACCCATGTCGATAGCAAACATATGAGATTTCATGTGGTACTGACCAATTTGGAGATGCAAATTTTCACAATTCCCCCCACATTTCATAGACCTACCATTGGAAATAATGATTTGAAGGTTGGTGACTACTCAGATATAGAAATTATTTTCTTGGGAAATATGGCGATGAATAAAATTATGGGTGTTGCCAATGTCAACGAGGATGATGACCTCCTAATTCTTAATGTAAGAAATTATCTTGAGGGTTTGGGGAGAAGAGAATCCAGTGAGAGCATTTAGGGAAATGACCATTTTAACTTCTATGGGGTCTAAGGGTAGATTCAGGTCAGTGGGTTCAGGTGACTCGACCACAGGGGGAGCCTCGACCTCTTCTTCTGAAACATCCTCAGAGATGGCCATAAAAATATTTTGTTCCTTACACGTGTGCCCAAGAAAATAATGTTCATCACAATTATAACAAAGTTCCTTGAGTTGGAGTTCAGTCGTTTCTGCCCAGGTCAATTTCTAGATCTTTAGTGGAGTGGATGGAGGAGTGGGAGTGACTGGTTTAGGGTGAGGAATAAAGAATGGTTTTCTAGTTTGATAAGAGACAATCTATTGTTCTTCCTTATCTATTTTAGTAGCTTCCACCCAACTCTGGGGGGGATCCATGAGGACATGGGCATGGATCTCATCCTTGAGGCCACTGATAAAGAATTCTCAGAAAAAAGAATCAAACATGCCCTCCGTGTGGAAAGCTAATCACTCAAAAGCAACTCTAAATTCTTCCACTATGTCAGATTGTTTCAACTTTGTCAAACAACCTAAATGGTGGGTATCAATTTCAAAGCATTCATAAAGTTATGCAACAAATTGTGTCCAAGCAACATACCCTTGGCGGGCATTTTTTCTCCATAACCAACGTTCCTGATCTAGATGGATAACACCATATCGAAGTTTGTCCAACTCATATGTAATGTCATACAAAGAGAAATAGTGGCCCATTTGAGTTACCCATCCGGTGGGATCCAAGCTATCAAATTTTTTCATATCCACTTATGGAAGGTGTAGGTCATGCTAAAAGTGACGGGGATGAAAAGTCTGGGAATTGGAGGAAATTTCACCTTCGGGGTGCAAAGGTGGTGTTGGTTTTTTATTCTACTTTATCAGTTATCTACTTTGATCTTACCTTACTTTCATAAGTTGACCCAGATTCATATTTAACAATCTTCCAACAAAATCCCTCTAAAAATATTGGCCCCCCTAGTAAACTAGAAGGCAACGCAACACACAGGGTGTACTGTGTAGTCTCACCCGATATAGCTCTATGGGTGGCTAAAATACTCAGGTGCTTGTAGCCCAGGAATGAGTGGAGATATGTGGTTCTACCTTGTGATTTTTATTTATTTAGTCTAACCTATTGATTAAAACAATCATTCTTATTCATGCATTTAGAGTATCATGTCTAACTAGTTTATTCATTCATTCATCTAGAATTCAATACTTAACAACATTAGAGATGCATACATTAAATCACATAATTCAAGTGTTTCCATGGTTCACCTCCTCCTGGGCTATGTCCACAAAGATCTAGCTCTCAATCTCTTTATTATGTCTCAGCAATATGTTGCATTGCGCATGTTTACAGTCTTGGATCTTACAATCTCAATGGGCTCCCCAATACTTGTGAGGCTAACTAGATCACACAAGGCTCCCTAGCCTGTGATCTAACCCTCAAGATCGAGTTGCTCACTTCTTCTCTAGATCATCAGCTTACAAAATGTTGCAGTTCTTACAAACCTTACAACTTCCAAACTCTCTCTACCTCCTATATACTACTGATATCTTTTCTGTATCTATCCAACTCAAGTACCCTCTAGGTCCTCTTCTTTTTCATTCTCTCTCCTCTGGGACCTCCTACATACTACTTATATATTTTCTTCACTCATCAGCGATTACAATATATTTCCAAAACCCTAACCCTAATGTAATCAGGTCTCCCTTGCATGTGCACCTCACATGCTTCCCTCACATGTGTTGCTTTTCCTTCCATCTATCCTTTCTTCCCTTCGTGCTTCTCTCCCCCAAAATAGCCTTTTCCCCAAAATGGGTCTGCGTCTAACAGGCCCCCAACACTGACATGTGGCTCGTCCTGAGACACCTATGCTTTGCATGCTTCTTCAACAACTCCTGCAAGAGTGTGGAACTTGTCTGTGATTTCCCTTACTTGTGTTTGAGAATGCATGGTCTTTTCTTTCAGCGCATGTAACACTTGTGTTGTGATCTCCTCCCTGAATATTTAGGTGAACTCTGCCTTTGTTTTCACCATTTTCTTCTTTTCCTCCTCTGCTTGCACAATGACCTCCGTTTCTAGCTCTTGGAGAGGTTCCATTTGATCTTCTCGGTTCTTCTTCTGTGTCTGCACAACTACTAGCTTTGCTTGCAGCTTCTTCATGTCTTGCATCCCTTTGAGGTGCTCGGTGATATTCATCATTTTTTTCTCTTCTTAAGGTCCTGGATGGTTGCGCTTATCTTTTCCAATTCATGGTACCAGTGATGGACCTATTGATCTTCTTCTAGCTTTGTACATAACTGCGTTGTCGTATCAAACAAGTCGACAACTGCACTGACTTGTCGTTCCATTTCATCCATCTGTTTGGTTGCTTCTTTCTTCCTTTGTTCCTTTACCTCTGGGGGAGTGGTAGGAATGATTTTTTCCTGGAGGTTCTCGATCTCCTGCCTATATTGATCAATTGTTTGCACAATCTGATCAATTTTTTGCGTTGTCTTGGGATCTTCTATTTGCACACTTTTTGAAATTTTGCCATAGGCTACAACCACTCCCTACTTGAGCCTATCTGCACGATATTTCTCATCTTTAGTATTGAGATTGACTTTCTCAAGCACTAACTCCAACTCCTATTTTATGCTCTTTGTGTGATGCAACTCATTTGCATCTTTTCATGCACCCGACTGCACCTCCTATGCGACACTGACTTGTAGTTTGTATAGTGCCTTGGCTGGTATCCACCCCATTACCAACTGTATCTGTGCCAGATCTTTCAAGGATGTCTGTCCTACAATCTCATCCATGTCCAGCATGTTGGGTGTAATGTGGAAGGTCAGGCTCACCTGTGCTATGGTCTGGATCATATCATGTTTGCTCGGCACAACCTTAGCTCCCGCTTTTGATGCTGCAAGGAATGACTTTGTTCATCTATCCACCCTCTGTGATTCTCTGATGTTCTCTAGGACCTGCCTTATGTCGGCCAAATCATCTTGAATTTAGTCCCTTTGTTGTTGGACACCTTCAAACTCCTCAACTATCTGATCGTGTACTCTTTCAGCCACGAGGTATGCATCATCCTCGGTGATTGTATATTCTGGTGGTTTCTTGTGTGCCTTCGAATTTTTGCGCGCACCCCCAGTGTGTATGATCGGCCTCTTGGTTTGGCCTTGTTCCTATGGGGTATCACTCAATGGGGTTCCTTGTGTTGTTGCAACCCCTTTTTCTTGTACTTTCGGTGTCTGGGTGGTGTCCCTTTTCTCAACCTAGGTACCTTTCTTTGGCACACCCCCCTTCTTTTGTTGTGTCAGCTTCTAACTTGGCTTTGGCTTCTTAGGCATAGCTTTATCCTTGGTAGGTGTCTAATATTGCCTTGCATCACCCTCCTTATCTATGGGCATCTCTTTATCTTGCATCACCCTACGAACATGCTTGCACTTGTACTTTTGACTTTGGGATCCGAAGTGCTCCCCAACGATGTATGCCGTGTTGTGTGGAAACGATTGGTTCTCTTGCAAAAGTATGTGTATTGGGGCTTCCTCCATCTAATAAAGGATATCAATATGAGTAGCCAAGAGTAATGAAACTATGTCCCCATGTCTCTCGCATCTCTGCAGTCCTCAAGGAACGAGTTTAATATGTACAGGGCCCACTTGAGCATAGTTCCCTCTGTGCATTGTGNTGGTCTATGCAACTTTATTTTAGCATGTATTCTAGGAAGGATAAACCAAGTAGGAAAAAACTTCTTAGAGGTCAAGTATTATCATGTTTTACGAGAGCACAATGTTCTTACGGATACATGCACCAACCTAGCCACTCTTTTGAAAATGGGGGAAATTGTCACCAATGGTAAACTCAACAAGAAATCAATCCCATAGTTATTAATGAAGGACAAGGCGTGTTGTGCTCAATTAATAATCCACATGGAAGAATACAAAGAGAGCTCGTCATCTAGCGGAGTATCTATTGTGAAGGGATTTCCTCCCTCGACTCACACGAAACTACATTTAATATTGAATGCAATTGAACTCATGAGAGGATTTCTTTGGTATCATTGTCAGATAATGGTAGGGATTGAGGACTATTCTGGGTGGAGTTGCAAGAGCGTTGGCTCATTCTCTAGCCTAGTTGACTTTGGTTTCCTAAATTGTCTCATCTCCTTTATGTTCTAGTGCATGGGTAAGCTAGACCATCCACCCTTCTCTTATTTTTTCAATTACAAAGTGTCTAATGCAATCATTTGGGGTTTAGAGGTTCTTTTTGGGGTTCTTGTCTTCGTCAAAGATGGCTCTCAAATTTATTTTTTTCTAGAACATTGCAGTGCTTGCCCTCTTTTATGGGATTACTGCTCAAAGTTTTTGGTATTGGTCTTGTTTGGATAGATCCCTCTAAGTTTCAATACGCTTTTCCTCTTCATTCTCATTTGCAATATGTCCTCTCTAGTTTCCTTCAGGGAGTGGTTTCCTTTTCCCTTATTTATCAATGGCACTCTTTGAGGGGTTCCTTGAATTTGAATACAAAACCATCTCAAACCAAATTTTTTATCCCAATCACCTTGTAAGGTACCAAATCTATTATAATAGTTGAAAAAGAAATATTCCAGAGAATAACAACAGAACAACACAATAGATGAAACCACAACACCAAAATAATACCTTTATTGATAGGAAATAATGTTCACTTCCCTCTTCGAGGGGGAAACCTCCAACATAGTAGCACTCTATTACAATAATTCTCAAGAAAAAACTTATGATGTCCTTGACTCCTATTTATACTAAATCTATCTACCAAAAGAACAAATTAGAGGAAGATCTTCTAGAAGCTGAAGCTTCTATTAGGTCTTCTTACATTTGACTTATTCTTCCTTATTACTAGGCCTTACTAATATTGGCCTTTAATACATGGAAATATATTATTCTACCTATGTGAGGGGTTAGGGAAGTTAGGTCCCTAACATGCCCTACCCCTTAAAAAACAACCTTATCCTCAAGGCTTGAGATGAGGAAATTGCAGCATAATGGTAGTTGGCTCCTAGGTGGCATCTACTGGAGTTGTATCTTTCCATTGTACTAACACTTCCTTGATGGTGCACTAATGGATACGATGCTCACGTTGGTCCAAGACTGCTTGTGGTTGCAACTAGATGGATCCTTCTTCATCCAACTCGATAAGATTGGTTTGATTTTGGCACTTAGTTCCAATCACCTTCTTTAAGCATGAGACATGAAAAACAGGATGGAGCTTATAATGACTGGGAAAAGCTAATTGATAGGCCACCTGTCCCATGCACTTGAGAACTGTATAAGGACCATAAAATTTGGGCTCCGGTTTCTGACAATGGTCAGCCTTGATTGAAGTCTACTTATAAGGTTCCAGTCGAAGAAACACTTGGCCCCCTTCAACAAATTGACGTTCTGAGTGACCTTGATATGCTTGTTGCTTCATGTGATTTTGAGCCATGACCAAATTCTCTTTGAGAGTATGGATAATAGCCTCGAACTATAAGTTTTTGGTCAACTGCTTGGACCTTCGAGACGTTAGGCATGTATGAGAGAATTGAAGGTGGATTTTGTCCATATACGGCTTCAAAAAGAGTCATGCGAGTAGTTGTATGGTAAGAAGTGTTGTACCACAACTTAGTGAGGGGTAACCATTGAACCCATTTATTTTTCCTTTTAGATAAAAAGCACCACAAATATGTTTCCAAACACTTGTTGACAACTTCAGTTTGACCATCAGTTTGGGGATGATAGGCGATGCTAAGATGCAATTGTGTGCCTTGTAGCATGAATAGTTGCCAAAAATTGCTAGTGAAAGTGGGATCTCTGTCAGAAACAATAGAATGAGGCATGCCATGAAGCTTGAAGATATGATCCATGAAACGTCGAGCCATAGTGGAGGTGGTAAATGGGTGTTGAAGAGAACAGAAATGTGCATACTTAGAAACACAATCAAAGACCACCATGATGACTGAATTATTGTTTGATTTAGGTAAGACAACAATTAAATCCATTGTTATATCCCTCTAAATAAAGGGTGGAATCAGAAGTGGTTGTAGGGTGCCTGGGGCTTTGACTGTTTCTCGCTTTTTGTGTTGACAGACATCACATTACACCACAAAAGTGCAAATGTCATGTTTCATACCATCCCAGGAAAAAAAATGTTTGACCTTGTCATAGGATTTGGTAACCCCTAAGTGCCCAATTGTGGGTGTAGCATGAAGCTCAGAAAGCACCATGGATTTAATTTGTCATTGTTTACTTAAACACAAATGACCTTTGTAGCGAAGCTCATCACTGTGCCAAGAGTACCCTGGGGAAACTGGATAATTGTCTTGCAATTGTTGGATCAAATGTGAAATTTTTGGATCTTGCAGCCATTCCTGGTGAACATCTTGGATCTAATCTGGTACAATGAAGGAGAGGGAAAAAAGGGACCCTTCATCTTCATATTTTCTTGAAAGAGCATCAGAAACCACATTTTCTTTGCTTTTCTTGTAAATGATCTCATAGTCATATCCAAATAGCTTAGACACTCATTTTTCTTTCTCTGGGGATGAAATATGCTGCTCCAGAAAATACTTGATGCTTTGATGCTATGTCTTAATTTGGAAGAGTTTCCCCAATAGATAAGGGCGTCATAGATCCACTACATGCAAAATAGCCATAATTTCCTTTTCATAGATTGATTGGCCCAAATTTCGCTCTGACAGTGTTTGCTAGTAAAGGTCAAAGGTCGACCATCTTGCATAAGGACTGCTCCAATTCCTCTCCCAAAAATATCACACTCCAAGACAAAGGTCTTTGTGAAGTCAGGAGTGGTGCACATAGTCACCTTCAAGGCTTGAAATAAATGATCAGTTGTGGGATTCCAAGTGAAATAATTATTTTTAAGGAGGAATATGAGAGGTGTCGCAATCTTTCCAAAATTCTTAACAAATTTGCAATAATATCATGTTAAACCCAGAAAACCACACAATATTTTGAGAGTCTTAGGGCGAGGCCAATCCTGCATAGCTTCAATCTTCTTAGGATCCACCCTGACACCCACCTTTCCAACAATATGACCCAATTACTCGACTTTCGAGGCTCCAAAAGCACATTTAGTTTGTTTGAAGAAAAGCTGGTGATGAGAGAGAAGATGAAGAAATTGATACACATGAGCAAGATGGGTTGTCTAGGTTTTACTATAGATGAGAATATCATCAAAGAAAACTAAGACAAAATGACAGAGAAAAGGATGGAAGACATGATTCATGAGGCTTTGGAAAGTGGAGGGAGCATTACACAAGCCAAAGGGAATGACCAAGAACTCATAGTGGCCCTCATGAGCTTGAAATGCAGTCTTAGGAATGTTTTCCTCTTTCATACGTATCTGGTGGTAGCCAGAATGAAGATCAAGTTTAATAAATAACTAGGAACCACTTAATTCATCCAAGAGATCATCAATGGCAGGAATGGGAAATTTTTATGTCATGGTGAATTTGTTGAGGGTGAAAAGTTGGTACATGTGCACTAAGAGCCTTATTTCTTAAGTACCATGACCACAGGAGAATAATAGGGGCTAGCACTAGGACAGATAATGCCTACGGTGAGAAATTACTAAACAATTTTCTCAATTTCATTTTTCTAGTAAAAGGGATGACGATAGGGATGAACATTGGGGGGGAGGTTTTCAAGGATGAGGGGAATGGAATGATCATGAACACCACGGGAAAGAGGAAGTCCCTCGGGAGTGGAAAAAACAACTTGATGTTTGGAGAGGATGGATTAGAGGTCAGGAGGCACAGAGGGTGTCTCAATGTTGTGAATGGAATGGAGTTGTGCAATAATGTCAGAATGACCTTTTTTGAGGAGATTTTCCATGCGATGGGAACTAATGATCTCAGGGGAACCTATTGTGATTCCTTGGAACTTATATTGTTGTCCCTCTTGAATGAATTGCATGGTTAATTCCTTAAAATCCATGAGAATGGGACCGAGAGTCCTTAACCATTCAACACCCAACACAATGTCACAACCACCCATGTCGATAGCAAACATATGAGATTTCATGTGGTACTGACCAATTTGGAGATGCAAATTTTCACAATTCCCCCCACATTTCATAGACCTACCATTGGAAATAATGATTTGAAGGTTGGTGACTACTCAGATATAGAAATTATTTTCTTGGGAAATATGGCGATGAATAAAATTATGGGTGTTGCCAATGTCAACGAGGATGATGACCTCCTAATTCTTAATGTAAGAAATTATCTTGAGGGTTTGGGGAGAAGAGAATCCAGTGAGAGCATTTAGGGAAATGACCATTTTAACTTCTATGGGGTCTAAGGGTAGATTCAGGTCAGTGGGTTCAGGTGACTCGACCACAGGGGGAGCCTCGACCTCTTCTTCTGAAACATCCTCAGAGATGGCCATAAAAATATTTTGTTCCTTACACGTGTGCCCAAGAAAATAATGTTCATCACAATTATAACAAAGTTCCTTGAGTTGGAGTTCAGTCGTTTCTGCCCAGGTCAATTTCTAGATCTTTAGTGGAGTGGATGGAGGAGTGGGAGTGACTGGTTTAGGGTGAGGAATAAAGAATGGTTTTCTAGTTTGATAAGAGACAATCTATTGTTCTTCCTTATCTATTTTAGTAGCTTCCACCCAACTCTGGGGGGGATCCATGAGGACATGGGCATGGATCTCATCCTTGAGGCCACTGATAAAGAATTCTCAGAAAAAAGAATCAAACATGCCCTCCGTGTGGAAAGCTAATCACTCAAAAGCAACTCTAAATTCTTCCACTATGTCAGATTGTTTCAACTTTGTCAAACAACCTAAATGGTGGGTATCAATTTCAAAGCATTCATAAAGTTATGCAACAAATTGTGTCCAAGCAACATACCCTTGGCGGGCATTTTTTCTCCATAACCAACGTTCCTGATCTAGATGGATAACACCATATCGAAGTTTGTCCAACTCATATGTAATGTCATACAAAGAGAAATAGTGGCCCATTTGAGTTACCCATCCGGTGGGATCCAAGCTATCAAATTTTTTCATATCCACTTATGGAAGGTGTAGGTCATGCTAAAAGTGACGGGGATGAAAAGTCTGGGAATTGGAGGAAATTTCACCTTCGGGGTGCAAAGGTGGTGTTGGTTTTTTATTCTACTTTATCAGTTATCTACTTTGATCTTACCTTACTTTCATAAGTTGACCCAGATTCATATTTAACAATCTTCCAACAAAATCCCTCTAAAAATATTGGCCCCCCTAGTAAACTAGAAGGCAACGCAACACACAGGGTGTACTGTGTAGTCTCACCCGATATAGCTCTATGGGTGGCTAAAATACTCAGGTGCTTGTAGCCCAGGAATGAGTGGAGATATGTGGTTCTACCTTGTGATTTTTATTTATTTAGTCTAACCTATTGATTAAAACAATCATTCTTATTCATGCATTTAGAGTATCATGTCTAACTAGTTTATTCATTCATTCATCTAGAATTCAATACTTAACAACATTAGAGATGCATACATTAAATCACATAATTCAAGTGTTTCCATGGTTCACCTCCTCCTGGGCTATGTCCACAAAGATCTAGCTCTCAATCTCTTTATTATGTCTCAGCAATATGTTGCATTGCGCATGTTTACAGTCTTGGATCTTACAATCTCAATGGGCTCCCCAATACTTGTGAGGCTAACTAGATCACACAAGGCTCCCTAGCCTGTGATCTAACCCTCAAGATCGAGTTGCTCACTTCTTCTCTAGATCATCAGCTTACAAAATGTTGCAGTTCTTACAAACCTTACAACTTCCAAACTCTCTCTACCTCCTATATACTACTGATATCTTTTCTGTATCTATCCAACTCAAGTACCCTCTAGGTCCTCTTCTTTTTCATTCTCTCTCCTCTGGGACCTCCTACATACTACTTATATATTTTCTTCACTCATCAGCGATTACAATATATTTCCAAAACCCTAACCCTAATGTAATCAGGTCTCCCTTGCATGTGCACCTCACATGCTTCCCTCACATGTGTTGCTTTTCCTTCCATCTATCCTTTCTTCCCTTCGTGCTTCTCTCCCCCAAAATAGCCTTTTCCCCAAAATGGGTCTGCGTCTAACAGGCCCCCAACACTGACATGTGGCTCGTCCTGAGACACCTATGCTTTGCATGCTTCTTCAACAACTCCTGCAAGAGTGTGGAACTTGTCTGTGATTTCCCTTACTTGTGTTTGAGAATGCATGGTCTTTTCTTTCAGCGCATGTAACACTTGTGTTGTGATCTCCTCCCTGAATATTTAGGTGAACTCTGCCTTTGTTTTCACCATTTTCTTCTTTTCCTCCTCTGCTTGCACAATGACCTCCGTTTCTAGCTCTTGGAGAGGTTCCATTTGATCTTCTCGGTTCTTCTTCTGTGTCTGCACAACTACTAGCTTTGCTTGCAGCTTCTTCATGTCTTGCATCCCTTTGAGGTGCTCGGTGATATTCATCATTTTTTTCTCTTCTTAAGGTCCTGGATGGTTGCGCTTATCTTTTCCAATTCATGGTACCAGTGATGGACCTATTGATCTTCTTCTAGCTTTGTACATAACTGCGTTGTCGTATCAAACAAGTCGACAACTGCACTGACTTGTCGTTCCATTTCATCCATCTGTTTGGTTGCTTCTTTCTTCCTTTGTTCCTTTACCTCTGGGGGAGTGGTAGGAATGATTTTTTCCTGGAGGTTCTCGATCTCCTGCCTATATTGATCAATTGTTTGCACAATCTGATCAATTTTTTGCGTTGTCTTGGGATCTTCTATTTGCACACTTTTTGAAATTTTGCCATAGGCTACAACCACTCCCTACTTGAGCCTATCTGCACGATATTTCTCATCTTTAGTATTGAGATTGACTTTCTCAAGCACTAACTCCAACTCCTATTTTATGCTCTTTGTGTGATGCAACTCATTTGCATCTTTTCATGCACCCGACTGCACCTCCTATGCGACACTGACTTGTAGTTTGTATAGTGCCTTGGCTGGTATCCACCCCATTACCAACTGTATCTGTGCCAGATCTTTCAAGGCTGTCTGTCCTACAATCTCATCCATGTCCATCATGTTGGGTGTAATGTGGAAGGTCAGGCTCACCTGTTCTATGGTCTGGATCATATCATGTTTGCTCGGCACAGCCTTAGCTCCCGCTTTTGATGCTGCAAGGAATGACTTTGTTCCTCTATCCACCCTCTGTGCTTCTCTGATGTTCTCTAGGACCTGCCTTATGTCGGCCAAATCATCTTGAATTTAGTCCCTTTGTTGTTGGGCGCCTTCAAACTCCTCAACTATCTGATTGTGTACTCTTTCAGCCACGAGGTATGCATCGTCCTCGATGATTGTATATTCTGGTGGTTTCTTGTGTGCCTTCGAATTTTTGCGCGCACCCCCAGTGTGTATGATCGGCCTCTTGGTCTGGCCTTGTTCCTGTGGGGTATCACTCAATGGGGTTCCTTGTGTTGTTGCAACCCCTTTTTCTTGTACTTTCGGTGTCTGGGTGGTGTCCCTTTTCTCAACCTAGGTACCTTTCTTTGGCACACCCCCCTTCTTTTGTTGTGTCAGCTTCTAACTTGGCTTTGGCTTCTTAGGCATAGCTTTATCCTTGGTAGGTGTCTAATATTGCCTTGCATCACCCTCCTTATCTATGGGCATCTCTTTATCTTGCATCACCCTACGAACATGCTTGCACTTGTACTTTTGACTTTGGGATCCGAAGTGCTCCCCAACGATGTATGCCGTGTTGTGTGGAAACGATTGGTTCTCTTGCAAAAGTATGTGTATTGGGGCTTCCTCCATCTAATAAAGGATATCAATATGAGTAGCCAAGAGTAATGAAACTATGTCCCCATGTCTCTCGCATCTCTGCAGTCCTCAAGGAACGAGTTTAATATGTACAGGGCCCACTTGAGCATAGTTCCCTCTGTGCATTGTG
>JZKD02S0160906.1:259670-281644 GCA_000966675.3 Picea glauca
TACATCTTGTTGAAGGTTTGGCCATTAGAAATACTTTTGTAGTACTGCCACGGTTTTCTCGACCCTGAAATGCCCAGTGACCCGACTGTAGTGCACCTCCCAAATCATCTTGGCACGCTCTCTTGAAGGAACAAAAAGGTGCCCCAAGTGACAAAGCAGGGTATCCTGGAGGTGAAAATTGGGAACTTGCTTACCCTCCAAGAGTGTATTGTATGTGTGGCCGAATTCTGGATCACTTGTGTAGAAAAGCAGCCAATCGGAAGTCTCGTGCCCATAAGAGTTGAGCACAGTGGTTAGCGCCACGATGGGTGGTCGACTGAGGCAGTCTGCAACATTATTGGTGTTGCCTTTTTTGTACTTAATGTTCAAATGAAACTATTGCAGGTATGTGGACCACTTCTGATGGCGATCGTTCTGCAACTTCCCTTGTGTCTGTATGAACTGCATGGGTTGGTGGTCTGTGTGGATGATCGTTTCCTTTCCCAAAATGTAATGCTTCCATTGCTGACAAGACTGCATAATGGAATACATTTCTTTTTCATAAGTGGGATACTTCTAGACTGTGTCAGAAAGTGTCTCATTGTGATATGCCATTGGATGCCCATGTTGAGTAAGGACTACCCCAATAGCATAGTTAGAGGCATCTGTCTCGATCTCAAATGGTCGTTGCAAGTCTGGTGATGTGAGCACTGGTGCAGAGCAGAGGCGATGCTTCAACTCCCCGAATGTCTTCTGTTGAGATTCAGACTAAAAGAATTTTGCTTTAGCTCCTCCCTTGGTGACTTGACTCAAGGGCCAAGTGATATGAGAGAATCCCAACACAAACCTGAGGTAGAAATTGGCAAGACCTAAAAAATTGCGGAGCTCTGTTAGGGTGGTTGGGGCTGGCCAATCCTGAATGACTTGGATTTTTGTTGGATCCACATGCACCCCTTGCTCATCAATAATTTATCCCAGATACTGAACCTGGGTCATGCCAAAAGTGCATTTCTCCAAATTGGCACACAACTTGTGTTGCCGCAGTGTTTGGAGGAGCTATAAGATGTGGTGGAGGTGCTCTTCCGAAGTCTGGCTGAAGATCAAAATGTCATCCAAGTACACCACTACAAATGAGTTGGTGAATGGTCGTAGGATGTCATCCATTAGCCTCATGAAGGTTGCAGGGGTGTTTGTCAATCTGAAAGGCATGACCAACCATTCGAAAAGGACCTCCTTGGATTTGAATGTAGTCTTCCACACATCAGAGGGTTTGATTGGTACCTGGTGATACCCAAACTTCAAGTCGATCTTGCTGAAATATTCCACCCCCTCGAATTGGTCCAGAAGGTCATCAATCCATGATACCGGGTACCTATTCTGGACAGTGATCTTGTTTAGTGCCCGATAGTCAATGCAGAGTCTCCAAGTCCCATCCTTCTTCTGCAACAACATGATCGGGCTCCCACAGGGCGATGAAATCGACTAGATGTGACCTTTCTACAAAATCTCCTGAATCTACCTCTTGATTTCATCATTCTCCAGGACAGAGTGCTGATAGATGGGTCCATTGGGCAGTGGGGCACCTAGGGTCAAATTGATGGGGTTCTTGACCTGGCAGTGTAGAGGCACCCTTGCGGGGGAGGTGAAGATGTCCTCGTACTCCTCCATGACCTTATACATATGTTGTTTTCGTGTAGCAGGGCCCTGTCTGGAGGTCATGGACACAGTCTTCCTCTTTCCCTAAGGGAAGATCATCAGGAAAACAAATTTCCTGGTTTTGGAAATGATTTTACTGCATTGTTTTGCAGTAACCAAAGAGATGGTGGTAGGCAGTGCTATCTCCGGTATCATGTACATATTATTGCCCAAAGTGATAATAATAGCACGAGGCCTAGACTCATACACATCATGTCGCTTCCACAAGTACGGTTGGCCTAATAATACATCAAAAACATCAAGAGGAGCAATGTCACATAGTACCTCATTCGTGAAGGGCTTGATGTTGTAGGGAAGGCGACATTGTTGACTGACGTGGAGGTCCCATCCTTGGTGCAACCACCCGATGGTGTTTGGTTGTGGGTGTGTTGTGGTCGGCAAGCCCAGCCGCTTCATGACCTCTATTGAGATGAGGTTCTTCTGGCTCCCACTATAGACAATGAGCTGCAACGAGGAACTCTTTACCCACATCTTGGAATGGAAGAGATGCTTTGCCTCCTCTGGATCTTCTGGTTCCTCCTTCTAGATCTTCGTGGTGGAAATGGTGGCATTGGGCTCTGCATTGATAATCTGCTTTCCCCTATCATTCCCCTTATCAGGTTCTGATTGAAAGTCGGAGCATGCATCTGATTCAAAAGCCTTCAACTCGGCTACTAGTGACTGCTTGGCTCGACACTCACTTGTGTTGTGAGTGGAGCTCTTATGGAACTAACACCACTTCCCCGTGTCCTTTTTTGGCTTCATGGTGTTGTTCTTTTCTTGTGGATTTGGCGGGTTGTCCTGGGCTTCCCCACCTTGGCTTGGTCCTTTGTTATATGGTTTGGGGGTACCTTTCCCTTGCTTCTGATTTGCAGACCCAAAGTCTCACTTCTTCTGTTTGAACTTCTACTCAATCTTGGCAGCATATCGGTATGCCACACCAAGCGAGGAGATGTCGAGGAACTCCATTTCCTCCTGAATGTATCTATGCAGACAACTGCAGTACTTTAACACCAAATGTTTCTTTGAATATTTGATACCCAACTTTGTGGATAGGGTATGAAACAAATTTGTCATCTCATACACATCTTGGTCCCTTTGTTGCCGCAACATAGTCCATTGTATGTATTTGTCCTCATAGTTCCCCATGGGATAATATTGTTCCCTGATGGCATCTCGAAAATAATTCCAAGTGGGTGTGGCCGAGAAAAGAGAGGGTTCTCCCTCACCCTCTTGCTCTGAGTATGTTTCCCACCAGTCCTTGACATGGAGGGCGGCTTTGAGGAGTGCGAAAATAATCTTTTCTCGGTCGGAAAAGTCATGAACTGAGAAATATACTTCTAACAGATTCAACCATATATCTATGGCATCTGCATCTATTTGGCCCTCAAATATGGGAATTTCAAAGTTTACTTTTACCTTAAAAGGAGTGGTGCCTCCAGAGTGGTTGTTGGATGTCGATGCGGCATCAGTGGGAATCCGTTGAAGAATCTGGGCAAAGTTGTCCATCATCGCGTTCCTTTGTTTCTCGAGGGCCTCCTCGAGCAACATTTTGATAGGATCTCCTGCTCCCTCATATTTCTTTTCTTCCCCCATGGGTGGTCGTTGGGGTTTGCGAGCCTGATCTTGCAAAGGTTCAACCAGATCAAGCCCCAACTCCTTATACCCCGACCTCGTTGGGGACATGCAAAGAAGGATTGAGAATGAGAAGACCACTCTGATACCACTAATCCGGATTTATGTAGGAACAAAATGAAATACAGGAATACAAATAAATGCAAAGATGTGATGGAAATAAGACTTCATTTCATTAATAACAAATGACTGAAATATGCTTACAGACAGAATGGAAATAAACTAGCTAGGNATGGAATACATTTCTTTGTCATAAGTGGGATACTTCTGGACTGTGTCAGAAAGTGTCTCATTGTGATATGCCACTGGATGCCCATGTTGAGTAAGGACTACCCCAATAGCATAGTTAGAGGCATCTGTCTCGATCTCAAATGGTTGTTGCAAGTCTGGTGATGTGAGCACTGGTGCAGAGCAGAGGTGATGCTTCAACTCCCCGAATGCCTTCTGTTGAGATTCAGACTAAAAGAATTTTGCTTTAGCTCCTCCCTTGGTGACTTGACTCAAGGGCCAAGTGATATGAGAGAATCCCAACACAAACCTGAGGTAGAAATTGGCAAGACCTAAAAAATTGCGGAGCTCTGTTAGGGTGGTTGGGGCTGGCCAATCCCGAATGACTTGGATTTTTGTTGGATCCACATGCACCCCTTTCTCATCAATAATTTATCCTAGATACTGAACCTGGGTCATGCCAAAAGTGCATTTCTCCAAATTGGCACACAACTTGTGTTGCCGCAGTGTTTGGAGGACCTATAAGATGTGGTGGAGGTGCTCTTCCGAAGTCTGGCTGAAGATCAAAATGTCATCCAAGTACACCACTACAAATGAGTTGGTGAATGGTCGCAGGATGTCATCCATTAGCCTCATGAAGGTTGCAGGGGTTTTTTTCAATCCGAAAGGCATGACCAACCATTCGAAAAGGACCTCCTTGGATTTGAATGCAATCTTCCACACATCAGAGGGTTCGATTGGTACCTGGTGATACCCAAACTTCAAGTCGATCTTGCTGAAATATTTCACCCCCTCGAATTGGTCCAGAAGGTCATCAATCCATGATATCGGGTACCTATTCTGGACAGTGATCTTGTTTAGTGCCCGATAGTCAATGCAGAGTCTCCAAGTCCCATCCTTCTTCTGCAACAACATGATCGGTCTCCCACAGGGCGATGAACTCGTCTAGATGTGACCTTTCTACAAAAGCTCCTGAATCTACCTCTTGATTTCATCATTCTCCAGGATAGAGTGCTGATAGATGGGTCCATTGGGCAGTGGGGCACCTAGGGTCAAATTGATGGGGTGTTTGACCTGACAGTGTAGAGGCACCCTTGCGGGGGAGGTGAAGATGTCCTCGTACTCCTCCATGACCTTATACATATGTTGTTTTCGTGCAGCAGGGCCCTGTCTGGAGGTCATGGACACAGTCTTCCTCTTTCCCTAAGGGCAGATCATCAGGAAAACAAATTTCCTGGTTTTGGAAATGATTTTACTGCATTGTTTTGCAGTAACCAAAGAGATGGTGGTAGGCAGTGCTATCTCCGGTATCATGTACATCTTATTGCCCAAAGTGATAATAATAGCACGAGGCCTGGACTCATACACATCATGTCGCTTCCACAAGTATGGTTGGCCTAATAATACATCAAAAACATCAAGAGGAGCAATGTCACATAGTACCTCATCCGTGAAGGGCTTGATGTTGTAGGGAAGGAGACATTGTTGACTGACGTGGAGGTCCCATCCTTGGTGCAACCACCCGATGGTGTTTGGTTGTGGGTGTGTTGTGGTCGGCAAGCCCAGCCGCTTCATGACCTCTATCGAGATGAGGTTCTTCTGGCTCCCACTATCGACAATGAGCTGCAACAGGGAACTCTTTACCCACATCTTGGAATGGAAGAGATGCTTCGCCTCCTCTGGATCTTCTGGTTCCTCCTTCTAGATCTTCGTGGTGGCAATGGTGGCATTGGGCTCTGCATTGATAATATGCTTTCCCCTGTCATTCCCCTTATCAAGTTCTGATTCAAAGTCGGAGCATGCATCTGATTCAAAAGCCTTCAACTCGGCTACTAGTGACTACTTGGCTCGACACTCACTTGTTTTGTGAGTGGAGCTCTTATGGAAGTAACACCACTTCCCCGTGTCCTTTTTTGGCTTCATGGTGTTGTTCTTTTCTTGTGGATTTGGAGGGTTGTCCTGGGCTTCCCCACCTTGGCTTGGTCCTTTGTTCTACGGTTTGGGGGTACCTTTCCCTTGCTTCTGATTTGCAGACCCAAAGTCTCACTTCTTCTGTTTGAACTTCTACTCAATCTTGGCAGCATATCGGTATGCCACACCAAACGAGGAGATGTCGAGGAACTCCATTTCCTCCTGAATGTATCTGTGCAGACAACTGCAGTACTTTAACACCAAATGTTTCTCTGAATATTTGATACCCAACTTTGTGCATAGGGTATGAAACAAATTTGTCATCTCATGCACATCTTGGTCCCTTTGTTGCCGCAACATAGTCCATTGTATGTATTTGTCCTCATAGTTCCCCATCGGATAATATTGTTCCCTGATGGCATCTCGAAAAGAATTCCAAGTGGGTGTGGCCGAGAAAAGAGAGGGTTCTCCCTCACCCTCTTGCTCTAAGTAGGTTTCCCACCAGTCCTTGACATGGAGGGCGGCTTTGAGGAGTGCGAAAATAATCTTTTCTCGGTCGGAAAAGTCATGAACTGAGAAATATCCTTCTAACAGATTCAACCATATATCTATGGCATCTGCATTTATTTGGCCCTCAAATATGGGAATTTCAAAGTTTACTTGTACCTTAAAAGGAGTGGTGCCTCCAGAGTGGTTGTTGGATGTCGATGCGGCATCAGTGGGAATCCGTTGAAGAATCTGGGGAAAGTTGTCCATCATCGCGTTCCTTTGTTTCTCGAGGGCCTCCTCGAGCAGCATTTTGATAGGATCTCCTGCTCCCTCATATTTCTTTTCTTCCCCCATGGGTGGTCGTTGGGTTTTTCGAGGCTGATCTTGCAAAGGTTCAACCAGATCAAGCCCCAACTCCTTATACCCCGACCTCGTTGGGGACATGCAAAGAAGAATTGAGAATGAGAAGACCACTCTGATACCACTAATCCGGATTTATGTAGGAACACAATGAAATACAGGAATACAAATAAATGCAAAGATGTGATGGAAATAAGACTTCATTTCATTAATAACAAATGACTGAAATATGCTTACAGACAGAATGGAAATAAACTAGCTAGGGCGCTGGTAGCTTATTTCTGGGAAGAGATGTGGCAACTATTGGCCTATGAACTATGTTACAATGAGGCTCCAAGGCCTATTATTATTGAGAAACAATGGAAAACCCTAAACATCCAAATACCTAACCCTAGGAGATGAAACACCAAGACTATGGGCCCCGTTTGGGTAAGTTGGTACATCAACTTCCCGGGGACGTAAATTTGGCATATGATCTTCGTTTGACGCGTTCCATACCTCGTTAGAAATATCTATCCAAGTAATACAACTTTTGGGTGAGCAACATCAATATATGATCCATGTTGCTCCCCGTTTTCCCAAAAAATGTCGTTTAAGGCCTCAAAACGGCTCTAGAAGTTCAGGACCCGAAAAACTGCTAAAAATAGTAAACTGTGTGGAAACTGAAAAAATGAAAGAAGCAATGGTGGGGGTCCAAGTTGAATAGGTGGGTGGCCACCAATATCCACCTGGATCAATGTACCTACCCATCTTACTGCACGGTCTAATCTTGCACATCTTCTTGTGGAGACTTCGTGTAACCTCTGCTGCCAATTCTCTAACCCTATATCTGAGTCTAACGTGCATGACGTGATACTTCTCCAACTGAGTACCCCAACTGCAGTTGGATTCACACAATATTCTTCTCGCGTGGTGGTTATGTACAACTAGTTAATTTCCTCTAGGTCTAAACAAGTGGGTTCTACAAACCTTTCCCCTTCTGATGGATCTAATGACACAATTTCTTTGTATTCTCCTGACTCGAATGCCATCTTCCTTATCTTTAATTTGATTATGGCCCGATTTTCAAACTCCCAATCCAATCCAAGCAATGTCAGATAAGGTGTTGTGTCCTCCACTATCTCTATTACTTCAAAATCGTCTTTAGTGTGTACTCCATCCAGATCTACTGTCACCCCCTTTAGCCTTCCAATTGGTAGAACTCTGTGTTGATTTGCTAGTTTCAGCTGAATAGGTGAATATCCTAATGTGGGCTCTCCCATACATTTCCATGTCTCACTAAAGCTAAAATATAATATCTCCCATGTTGAAATCTCCAATGTTGGCGTTCAATCTGAATTATCTGCTTGTTCTCCTCCTTGTATGCAACTGATTAACTATTTTTTGTTCTAGCTTTCCTTCTGCCTCTGTACTACATCTTTCTAACATATTTTGTAACACTTTAATAGATGATGGATCATTTCATAGTTTAACACTTTAATCGTACTTACTTGTCCTAGGGGTTGTGCTACATTAGTGTGATCCAACGATGGAGGCATATCATACATTAGTACTTCTTGAGTATGTTACATAGTTGATGTCGATGCAATGTCTGGCTTCAAGAATTTTTGTCTAGATTTCTTAAATATATCCTTTTTGTACTACTCCATCCAGAGAATTTTTGTCTGGCTAGCTCACACAAAGACCTTGCATACTTTGTAGCATCAAAGAAGGAAAACGGGGATTTAAAGTTTGCAACCAAAAAAATCCGGACAAAGTCATAAAGATCCATTAGAATAAAGCTCTTGTATAAGAAAGAATAGAGAGACTATTAAAATCCCCAGAACAAGAATATAACTTTGAACTAAGCACCCTCTTATGCCAAAATACCTAATGAGTGCAATTTCCTTCCACTAAGAAAAGAATGTTGCCTTCCCAGAACAAAACTGTATTTATAGTCACTATTAGAGGAATTTTGATCCAAAAATGGGCTTCCTAAGGAAATTATAAAATAATAAGTTGTGTATACCACGTCACATTGCTATGTAAACTGGGCTAATTTAAAATAATAAAATTAGAATTAAAAATAATAAGAAAAAGTTTAAATTCTTATCCACATAGAATAAATAATAATAATTGTCATATGATAAATAATTATTAATGAAAATACAATAATAATAATAATAATCTATTTTTAAGGTCACGACCAATCCTGACCCCAAATTGGTGTATGAGACCTCCTCTGCCCAACGATTTTACTGGTAAAGTCTATAGAGGTATACATACCCTATAATACAATATATACAATAATATATTATTAATTTATGATCATAATCTATAATAATAATTTGTAATATAAAATATAATAATAATGTAATATAAATTCATAACTATCATATAAAAATATTATAACTATAACAATATTATAACGGGGATAACACTTCTCTGTAGTTTTGAACGAGAATAATACTTCTCTGCAGTTTTGAACCGAAACAATACTTCTCTGCGGTTTTGAAGGATATATTTTATTTCTAATATTATATCTCTGGGATTTTGAATGAGAATAATACTTCTCTGTGGTTTTAACCTTTTTTTAAGAGAATAATCTATGTAGTTACTCTCTGTGATGTGAACCATAATACTTCTCTATGGTTTTGAGATCTCGGTCTCTCGGTGAGGGGAATTTCTCTACAGTTTTCATAATGCTCTCTGTAATTTTGAATAATTTTTACTTCTTGCTTCTTCCACCTATTAAGCACTTGGGTGCCTATTCATAAATTAGTTTTGACTTCTTCAATCAGATGAGCACCTAGACATGTGAAATCGGGTGAGTCACCTTTTACTTTGACTCAATTTTAATTTAAAATATATTAACGTGTGAAAATAAAGAGATTTAAATATATTTTATTTTTTTATCTATTTTTTTAAGTTTAATAACTAAAAGTTGATTTGAGAGATAATAATCAATATCATTATTATCAATTAAGAAAATTATTTTCCATTTTTAAAGTCAATCCAAAATAATAATTGTTACTTTTTTTTCTCTTCTTTTCAATATGAGCACTCCACCACCTATTCTAAAAACTCAGCCTATCCGGGGGGGGGAGGGAAATCTCCCTAGAGATCCTTTACAATTATATGAAATCATTAGAAAAAAGGAGAGAAGAGAGAGATGCCAAAATCCAAATAGAGTTAGAATCATTAGAAAAAAAGGGTGAAGAAAGAGACGTAAAACTCCAAATAGAGCTAGAGGCAATGCTTGATAAAAAAATTAGACACTTCAAAGATACCATTCAAACTCAAATATAGGATAGATTCTTAGGGGTCAAGAGTGAATTATAGACATTGAAGGGTATGATTGTGGAAAAAACATAAACAATCAATCCAAGAAGGAGAGGCTGAAGAAAATCACAACTTGAGAGATAGGATTAAAGAGCTAGAAGAAAAACTAAACAACAATTTGACCCTTAATAATATGGAAAACAAATTGGATATCAAACCCATCAAAGAGGAAATGAATAAGCTAATAGAACTGGACCATGAGCGTAATAAAAGAGCATTGAACCTCATAATTTTTGGTATAAAATAACAACAAGAGGAGGATACACTAGTAATAGTAAAAGAAGAATTAAATAATAAATCAAAAATTGATACAACTTACCTCATAGAAGAAAAGAGGCTAGGAAAAATAATTGATCACAAAAATAGGTTTATTTGTTTCAAAGTAAGTTGTAATGACCATAAATATAGCACAATCAGTAAATCTCCGAGCTTAAAAGAGTCAGGAATATTTATCAATGAAGACCTCATTCCTGAAGACCAAGCTAAATAAAGGAAGGAAGTTCAAAAGGTAAAAGAAGCCAGGAAAGAAGGAAAATGGGCGATAATTAGAAATCGAAAAACTATTTTTAGGGATAGAGACAAGAAGGATAGTAATAAATAGGAATTTTGGACACTTGAGATCCTTTTTTCGAAATCCGATAATGGATGACAGTAGATCTGGATGGAGTACACACTAAAGCCGATAAGGGGGTGATGGTAGATCTCGATGGAGTAGTATAATATCTCCCATGTTGAAATCTCCAATGTTGGCGTTCAATCTGGATTATCTACTTGTTCTCCTCCTTGTATGCAGCTGATTAACTATTTTTTGTTCTATCTCTCCTTCTGCCTCTGTACTACATCTTTCTAACATATTTTGTAACACTTTAACAGATGATGGATCATTTAGTAGTTTAACACTTTAATCGTACTTACTTGTCCTAGGGGTTGTGATTCATTAGTGTGATCCAGCGATGGAGGCATATCGTACATTAGTACTTCCTGAGTATGTTACGCAGTTGATGTCGATGCAATGCCTAGATTCAAGAATTTTTGTCTGGATTGCCTAAATATCTCCTTTTTGTTTTGCACATCAAACTGCTTCTGTGGTTCGGAATTCTTCTTCACCCATTGGTGTTGTGTTGGATCTTGTCTTATTGTGTTGTTTCCTATCTTATTTCCTCCATGCATAACTATGTTGATATTTCTTTTGTCATCCCTTTCTTCCACCAAAATCCACTGAACATTATGATTGTTCTAATTTCTCTCTTCCTGGATCTTCCCCAATAGTGTGGGGCAGTCTTCTATGTCATGATCTTATGCGTGAAAATACATGCATGTCGCAGGTGGAAGTAGACATTATCTTGCATAGTGTACTGGTTGTTGACAGTTGTGGTATACCACTGGTCCTTTGCCTCTTCCAAAGCCTACTCTTCATCTTCCTCCACCTTTGTAGCCAACTTGATATCCTCGCAATGCATTGTACTAGGGAACCTGGTTATACTGCGTAGGATTATAGTGTGGTTGTGCAGTATTGTATTGTAGCTGCACAATGTTATATTGCTGATGCACAGTGTTATATGGGGTTGGTACTTGGTTAAATTGTGGTGCAGCTTTCTCGGTCATCATTTTTGCTTGCAACCTATAAGCATCGGATGTTCTTTCCCTCATCAAGTCCATGGTCCTTCAATCTTTGTCATCATGGCCTACTGACTTGAAAAAATTACAATATGATCTCTTAGGCATTGTCTGGTATTTCTGCATCATTGGATAGTGATATGGATCATGCCCCTATTTCTTATAGATTACACACCATAGTCCTCATGTTGGAAAAAATTTTGGCAGTATTGTTGTCATGTACTGCACAAATGTTGGGCATTCATTATTATGGTGTCCTTCTGTGCTACATGTGGTACACCAAACAACTTCTTTTTTGTCCTTACCCATGTTCTTCTTTAGCTGAAAGGTTAATTTCTTCATATCCTCCTTCAGCTCCTCTTTGGATGGATCTGTCTTCTAATATTGGTTCTCTTCCAGTTGTAGGGATGTCTGTAGAGCCTTTGCCCGAGTCTAAGACTTTTTTTGTCACAAGGGGTATTTCAAGTGTGTGAGCAGTGAATTGACAAACAAATTCCTATACTGCATATCTGTCATGACATACTTTATATTTCCCTTCAATCGTTTGAATATTTAGTCAATATCCCACACAAATTCTCCTGGTTTCTGTCTAATCTCTATCATCTCATTCATGTATTGATCCTCTGAGCTAGGCTTCTAGAATTCATTTATTAATAGCTTTTTTATATCTCCAATCATTCTGGTTGTCCTTGGCAAACTGTTTGCAACTAATCTCATGTACCAATCCAGTGCACGATCTCTTAACGTGATGGATAACTGTGCAATTTTAGTGTCCTCATCTATGATCTATTTTTCTTCCCAGATATTTTCACAAATGAACAAGTGTTTCTCAGGGTCCTCTGATGCCTCTCCTTTGAATTCTAGTAACCTGATGGTGGGATCATGTTCTGCCATCCTAAATGTTAAACTACTACCTCCGTGCGGTGTAGATACTTAACTAATGCTTCCTGAAATGGCTCCCCTAGTTTTTTTTCCCTGTGTATATGTACTTCTTGTTGTCTTCCTTCTCCCAAAATTCAGTTGTCTAAATGGTGGTGTTCTTATTGGTGTATTAGTCACACATGGGTTTATGGGTTCTACACTAACATTGATATGGATAGGAGTGTTGCCTTTTGTTCCTTCTCTTGGACCTCTCATCTTCCTTTCATATGTCACGCATAGGATTTCCTTAATCTGCTCCATAGCCCAGAGATCCTCTACCTCTTCTTCATCACTTGCCAAACCCTCCCTTATAGTTATGGCTCTCTTCTTAGTGTTCATCTTATACTGGTAGGGTACTCCGCTACGCGTTCTTCCAGTTGTTTACATGATCTTCTTGATCTGGTCTTCCTCCATCATGATTGGTTCCAAGGCCTCCTCCTTCTTTCCTTTATCCATTTCTCCCTCCATTTCTCCTTCTCCTGTCAGTGCTCCCCCACCTTCCCCCATGCACGCAGAGAAGTTTAGTTGTCTTAGGCCATTTCCATTACACCTTTTTTGTATAGTAATATATTAATGGAAGTATATAGCGATCTGATATACCTACCTCGAGGTCCCTTCAAGAAATCTTGCTATGTTGCGTTGTGAGACTTCGTCGTATCTACTGCAAATTATGTGATAAATCCTACAACAATGTTGTCTAACCAGAAGTCTACTACACATGTAAACTTATTGTCAACTTGTTGTAACTTCGTGATCTCTACAAGATTCCACTCTAGCTATCTGATCCGATTTGTAGGATGGTTGTCTTTCAAAATTAATATCCACTTCTACAACACATGCAAGAAATCACAGAAAAATACTTCATGCAATTCGTTGAATATGTACTTGTCCATATATTTGTGTGGTATTAACTTCAAGTTTCTGTTATCTTTTTGCGCAAACTCCAGCTCCTTTGTTTTCAACCAGCTCTTTATCTCTGCTTTCATTGGGTTCCACGGTCTCAACATCCCCTTTTAGATTCTCATTCTCTTAATGTCTTGTTGTCAGATCTGGCATTCTTTTCGCATGTCTTCGACATATCTCATTCACTCAGTCCCGTCTTGTTCCAACCGACAATGCAACCATTTGTTGGTTTGTTATTCTACTTTATCATTTATCTACTCCGATCTTACCTTATTGTCATAAGTTGACCCAAGTTCATATTTAACAATCTTCCAACAAAATCCCTCTAAAAATATCGTCCCCTTGGTAAACCACAAGGCAACGCAACACACAGGGTGTACTACATAGTCTCACCCAAGATAGCTCTATGGGTGGCTGCAATACTCAGGTGTTTGCAGCTTGGGAATGAGTGGAGATTTGTGGTTTTAATTTGTGATCTTTATTTATTTAGTCTAACCTCTTGATTAAAACAATCATTCTTATTCATGCATTTAGAGTATCATATCTAAGTAGTTTCTTCATTCATTCATCTAGCATTCAATACTTAACAACACTAGAGATGCATACATTCAATCACAAAACAAAAGTGTTACCATGGTTCACCCTGTTATAACCCTAAATTTCACCAGACATGCTTACCTGGCATCAGGCCATCTCATTTCCCTTCTTTACCAAGCCACTACTAAACAACTTCTTAAAAAACACCCTTTTTGAGGGCATACACACCCTGCTCCACTACTGCATGCATGTGTATGCTTACTGACCCACTACAACCCTCATATACCTAAAAAACATGAAAAATGGAAAGTTGCAGATGGAACACACGGTTTTGGGTAAGTTAACTAAATCGTTTGACCACCCATAGCCAATCACCCGACCAAATACCTAGCCCTTTCTAGCCTATAAAAGAAGGGGTAGGGGTCCCATTTGGGAGGAGAAAATAAGAGTAAAGAAACTCTACCCGATTTTTCATTCCCCTTGTCCCAACCTTTTGCAACCATTGTGTTAAGAGAAACATATATGAAATTAGTTGGAGTAGAGTTGAAGAGGAGACCAGGACCAGATTCGAGGAGCAGTGGCTAATCTCACTATCATAAGGTATTCTTGTGAGATTAATAAAAGAAGTACTTTTACCGTCCCGCCATATGAGGTGTTTAATGTTTAATATTGATTATATTTTGATAGAATCTCTAACCCATTAGTTCATAGATCAAATCCATGCTTCGATTTCTTTGTTTGTCTGTTTGTGAATGCAGGTCATCTTTGGGAAGAAACTTGCAGTCAAGGATCAACCAAAAGCGAAAGGACATACATCAAACATGCAAGTCTTGTATTTACATATGAATAATGGGGTTTATGATTGGGATGATGGTAAGAAGTAGGAGACTTTAGGTCATTTCTGCATGCATTAAGGAACCCTTAATGCTAGTCCGTAGGGGGATTTCCCACCCACAACACACCCCCTCCTGGTCTATGTCCACAAATATCTAGCTCTCAAGATATTTATTATGTCTCAGCAATATGTCACGCCACGTGTGTTTATAGTCTTGGATCTTACAATCTCAACAGGCTCCCTAATCCTTGTGAGGCTAACTAGATCGTACTAGGATCCCCAGCTTGTGATATAACCCTTGAGATTGAGTTGCTCACTTCTTCTCTACCTCATCAACTTACAAAATTTTTCAGTTCTTACAAAATTTACAAGTTTCAGACTCTCTCTACCTCCTAGGTACTACTGATCTCTTTTATGTATCTATCCAATTCAAGTACCCTCTAGGTCCTCTTCTTTTTCCTTCTCTCCTCTAAGACCTCCTACATACTACTTATATATTTTCTTGGTTCATCATCCATTACAATATATTTACAAAACCCTAACCCTAATGTAATTAGGTCTCCCTTGCATGCATGCCTCACATGCTTCCCTCACACATTCTTCTTTTCCTTTGAGCTGTCCTTTCTTCCCTTCTTGCTTCTCTCCCCAAAAATAGCCTTTTCCCCAGAATGGGTCTGCGTATAACAGGTGGGTCATAAGAGGTAAGGTATCTAGTGATATTCATTTTGGCATAGATCTAGCCGACGAATGATTCATGCTGGGTAGAGAAGTAATGTTTAAGGGTTTCCATTTTTGCATCTATAGTGGAATGTAATTTTTTATTAATGGTGGTAATATTGGCATTAAGTTGTCGCACTTCCTTCTAGGCCTATGCAAAATCAAAGGACAAACTATTGAGGAGGGCCTCAAGGTCTCGGCTATGGGTGTGGGCCATGATGAAGGGGGAAATCGAAAAGGGACAGGTGGGACCACACAAAAAATGGGTTATGGGTGAAGGGTATCACGATGATCAGGGTGACGAGGGGAATCCAATGGGGTAAGTCCCAAATAAGGGGGTCAGAGTGGGGTTGGGTCCAAAGAAAAAACATTTGTTGAAAAATGATAAATATGACTGTGATCAAGGCGAAGAGAGGAATACAATGGGATAGGGACCAAATAATGGTGCAAGCAAGAGCCATAATTTTTTTTTTTCTCTTGTGGAGTTATACTCTAATATGAAGAATATTGTAGTGTTGAAAGGCCTAAATTATTAACAAGAAAAATTGTTTACTAATTTCGCATCCAGAATGCAGGAGGTAAAGTTGCACGACAATATATCCTTTTTGTTCTGTTTATGTTTCTATCCCAAGGTTTAGAGTATTCATGGTTTCTACAGACAAGGGTTTTCCCTGTGCTATAGCTCTATGATATATGTGCAGGGTCCAATAGTAGTACTCAACCCAATATCTCAGGGAACTAACTAAGGAGGCTAGACCGTGCCCTTAGTTGTACTACCCAGGTACTAGAGAGTATATTATCGTGTTTTGTTCTCGGTGGCACTATAGCAGTCAGGTGACCAATTGGTTTATCTACAGAGGGCTTCAAGATATATAGGTCGATCCTTATACATGTGTTGTCTAATGTGCTACCACTCGAAGGGGTACCAACGATGGTTACAAGGGTGGAAAACAATGTGCGCTTAAGTATCACTTGTAGTTCTTGCGTGTCTGCTTCCCCGACCGTAGATTTATGTGTTGAACAACAGATTTGTGTAGCTTTAAGACATGGGAATACGTCTCTACCATGAAAAAAAATAACCCACAATTGTCTTCCAAGGAAAGTGTTATGATACCACTTGTAAAGTACCAGATCTATTATAATAGATGAAAACATAAATATTGCAGAGAATAACAATGTAACAACACAATATATGAAACCACATCACCAAAATAATACCTTTATTGATAGGAAACAATGTTCACTTTCCTCTTTGAGGGGGAAACCTCCGGCAGAGCAGCGTTATATTACAACAATTCTCAAGAAAAAACTTTTCGCCCTTGACTCTTATTTATACTAAATCTATCTACCAAAAGAAAATTCTAGAGGAATATCTTTTAGAAGCGGAAGCTTCTATTAGGTCTTATTACATTTGACTTATTCTTCCTTATTACTAGGCCTTATTAATATTGGCCTTTATTACATGGAAAATATATTATTCTACCTACGTGAGGGGTTAGGGAGGTTAGGTCCCTAACACACCTCTATAGAAGTGTGGACTAGAGTCACTACAGCCCAATTTCATGCATAGTATCATATAGTATTGGTTATCAAATGGATTATAGAGAATTGCAGTAGATCATGAGAGCATTGAGAAGTCCCAAGGAAGCCATCCAGGGTAACAAAAGTCCCATCGTGGTAGCTATAGGAAGAATTAGGGAACAAGAAAATCATGCAACCTCTCAAATTGATGAAATAAGGGGTACTTTTGTTCAATTCAAATGAAAAATATTTGTTTTGGAAGTGGACTATAGTATGCTTCACACTATGGTCATAAATTTGTCCAAACGGGAACATTCAACTGCATCTAATAATGTGAAATCCATCAATTCAAATTGTGGGTCTCTTAATGAAGATGAAATTGTTCACCGCCTCCTAAAGAATGTGGAAGTTATCAAAGTGAAATCAAACTCAACTAATGCAACTCAAGATGAAATGGCTAGACGACATGTCTTTTTCTACAATTGTATGTTTTTAAGGTAGCTATTTTTTTGGCCAATTTTGAAGAATATACACCATCAAGATCTATTGGAAGCAGTTGGTTTCTTCCTTTTATGGCTAAAGATATAGGATAGAAAATAATCTACTTTTCAAATTGTGTTTAATACTTCTTAAAGTAGACTTTTATTGTACTATTTTTGTGAGTATAGCTAAACTATTTTGCTTAATATAAATATCCTTCCATTGTGGTTTTAAAAAAAATGACCCAAAGGAACCCAATAGACTCAAGAGTAATTAAACAATGTAGCAACAATCATGGTATTGACTTAAACATTTTTTAATTTTTCTAGTTGGAATGCAAAGAAATGGAAAAAGGAAATAATGATAATCTATGAGAAATATTTATTTTCTTTTGGTGAAATAATTTCACAATGTGGTTGATGGCCTATTTAGTTTCTAGCGCAAGAATGTTATGGTTAAATTCAAACTTTCAAAAGAAAACATTTAATATTCCATGCATCAATCACATTCAATGATATAATCCAAAATAAAATTGAAATAATTAATTGGTGGTGGGGGCATAATTTATTTTATTTCTCGTGTTGAAAGAAATGCATCACTCTGGAGTGGCATGGGGGGGGGGCTATTATAAGCCCCAGAAGAACAATAGAACTTTATTTTTCTTGGAGTTTAGGTATTGCTTCTAACAACATGGAAAAAGTATATGCTTTAATGCAAGTATTGGGATTAGCCATTGAAGTTAATATTCAATCACTAATAGTGGTGGGTAATTCGAAGATTGTCATCAATGAAATGGTCAAGAAGAAAATAGTTTTTGACAATATTCTAGCTTCAGTGTTAGAACGGGAAAAAAAGAGCTAATCAAATTATCTAGTGTTATATTATTTCAAGTGATCTGGGAGAATATCTAAATTGCAGATAAATTTTCTAATAAAGACACCTTCCTAAAAGAGGGGGTCGTTAGCATCAATTGAAACAAACATGATATAATCATTACATAACATTTCAACATGAGGAACAAGCCATGTATCAGGACTTTAAGGTGTCACATTGTTCAACATGTGGTAACCCAACCATATCATAGAGGCAATTATGAGAAGAGACATGAGTCTCTTTGTCACATGCCCAGACTCGTAGCTTCGCATGATTGTGAACCTTGGTGAGGTGATTTCCTTTGTGTTGATGTGTTTTCTTGACACCCATCAACTAGGTGATTAGGGTGCATATTTGAACCTATGCCTCTTTCAAATGGAGACAAAAAAATTCAAATTTGGAAAGTGTCAAATAACTTCCACCTATTGACCATGAAGACCCAATAAGTTTTAAGAATTCAAAATCAGTTTAAGTATTGTGGTTCTTCCTGAAGAAAGGCCAATGAGGATGGTTTATCTTTTGAAAAAAAGAGAAAAAAATCAAAATATACTAAAAAGAAGGAAATTGTTTGTGCCCATCTTCTCATTGAATTTCCATATGTGTCATCTTTGTCCATCATTTTAGGAAATCAAAAACAGAGGTAATATACCCAAGATATTGCCAATTTTCTCCAACTTCTGAAATACCCCGACACCTAGTTATTTACCACCTCCTCTCTATACTACTATTTCATACTTAGTCATTTTCCATACTATCATTCCTCTCCTTAATCATATTCACTCTCCTTACTCTTCATACTTAGTCATTTTCCATCTCCCACAATACCCCCATACTTAGTTGATTTTTGTCTTTTCTCCACGTTACTTATCTATCTTCCTCTCTATTGTATCACTCTACATACTTATTCATTTTTTATGACTTATGTTACACATCCCTCGACACACTCCTCATTTCTCCACATGACTATATCTTTGCACAACTATATCAACACTTAGATTATTCTCAAAACTATTTTTACTAAGTGTTACACTCTCTGATATTATTATTTCATGAAATTATTCATCATACTCCTAAGTTTTATCCCCCTCCCCCCTCCTTTGTCATATTGGAACAGGTGGCAGATAAGTGGACCTACCACATTGGGACATGTGGCAATGAAGTGCACCTATCCCTGGGTGACACTTGGACGATTTTTTTGGACATGGATTACTGGGTAGTGACTTGGCATGATGACTGGGCAATGAGGTGGCAACCAAAAGCTATATTATGCACAAACTACACAAGGTTCTATGACTCTCTCTAATTCACACACAAATAATATGGATGTCATTTTTTTATAAACATGATATGAAATACTTCCCACAATGTATGTGGGATAAATAGGGTGAATTTATAAATCAAGGGCCAAACATTTATGTGAATAAGAGATCAATGATTGTTGAGTGCCTATCTTCCAAATGCCATAACCTTTGATACTAGTGTCCAAATTGTGAAAACAAGAGCTCGTTGTAAAGATAGATACATGAAGAAAATATTAGTTGTGTTTTTCATGGATGGTCTGATAGTTATAATGCCCTAAAAATTAAAACATAGTCATGACTATTCTTGGTTTGGAAACAAATTATTTTTGGAAAATGGTTTATTAAAAGAAATTTATAAAATTCTAAAGTGGGTCCCAATTGGTGGTGCAAATATCTAAGTTCACATTTACAAAAGGGAAAATAAAAACCTAACCCTAAAGAAGTTCCAAGAAATATTTAAACAAAAAATAATCAAGTTCCAATTATATATACATGAAGGCTCAACAAGGGAAGGAGAGACATCCATCCATCATGTTTTTTGTATTTTTGTTACTATATCTACTTTATTTTGTCCATGGGAGCCCCATCCCAGTCCTTTTAGACGAATGCATTTATTTTAATCATTTAAGTATCAGGAACATTGTGTTATGCGATAGGAAAACACTTTATTCGAAATTGAGCATCAATTTGTAATATTTTTTATTCTCACGGAGAGCTATTCCAAGAGTTCATAACATTTTTGTTTTTCGGCTTTTATATAAGCATGAGATCTTGTGTATGTTTCTCCTATGAATCTTGTGATTTTAAATAATTGAAATCATTTAAAGCTCTTTGATTTTTGGACCATCAATTTTATGTTATCTATGAGTCTTGCTTCAAATATTTTTCCCTCATTACTTAAGTGAATGGATGTGATGAAATGGATGTGATTGTTATTTATATTACAAGTGAGGTTACTATTTTTCTTCTATAATTTGTTTTATATCTTTCCAGTTACTTTACCACATGGTTTACTCACATGTGTAGATGTTATGAATGTTAAATCTATTGTTTGAAAGAGTATATTGAAAATCTGAGTGAGAAAAAGGAGTACCACCTCTATAAAAACAAAGAGGGGATCTTGATAACTCTTTACAAGAATATTGTGGGAGGTTGACTCATGTCCCTAACAAGAAAATAGATCAAAAATTCATCAAAATGGAGTTATGGAATATTGGAATGCAATGCAGTAGAAGAAGCTCTCGTTAGTAGGAAAGTGAGAAATCCTAGCAAGGTGCGTCTTCTCATTAGGGTTGTTCTTGCTTAGGTTAGTGTTTCTAAGTACTGGTGAACCTCCTATCATATCATCCAATCAAAGGGAGTTCTTATTTTATAAGTTCAATTCTTTTCATGGAAGCTTTGTAGGTGTGTCTTTGTTTTAATTTGGGTGTTTCTTTGTTCCTCTGTCTCAATTTGTCTTGCAAATTAGAGAAACTTTGCTCCAAAAATGGGCCTTATAAGAAAAACCATGCTTGTTGAGTTGGAAATTAAATAACCAATAAAATTTCAAAGAATTGAGTCAACAAATTGGACATATGAAAGTCAAAGATGATTATATGATTATATGTCAAGTATTTATTTAACAATATTTAACTATATATACACTCAGCTTAATTAAGATCTTAATGAAATAATCTCAAGATATGATAAATATCTTTGAAATATTAAAAATAAAATATTTTATATTCATAATAATAATAATAATAATAATAATCTATTTTTATGGTCACGACCAAGCCACACCAAATTGGTGTATGAGACCCCCTTGTTTGTGGGACAAGGGACCCCCCTCCGCCCAACGATTTGACTGGTAAAGTCTACAAAGGTATACATACCCAACCCCCCTCTGGATTTGAACTTGTGACCTCTTAAGAGGAAACACATGTTCTTAACCATTAGACCCACTCAAACTGTATTCCATTATCATTTATTTTACTCTTATTATTATTATATATTAATAATATATATTTTATTAATAATAATATATATTTTATTATTGTAGTATTATATTATATATTATTATAATACAAATATCAATTTACAATATTATACTTATTATATAATATTTAATTTATAGTTATAAATTCATAAATAAACTATTATATGAATTAAATATTATATATCTCTATAATAATTGTTATATAATATTTAATTCATATTATAATAACCTTTTTTATAATGTACCTTGTATAATATTTGATTCATATTATAATAACCTTGTACCTTTGTATCGTAATATTAATTCATATTATGAGTTTATTTTAATTGGTAGTAAGAGATTCATATGCATTTTATGAATATTTATAGTATAATATTAATTCATAATATAATATTTTTATAATATTTTTTAAATGTGGTTACAATATGATGATGATGATGATGATGATGATGATTAATGTCCACTAAGATCGAATTGGTCTATTGGACTTTAAGAGGGTAAGTGATTACTTGTGATTCTTTATAATTTTGTTTCTGTGCTTGAAAAGCATTAAAAGAAGCTTTCCAAGATCACCATAGTTTTGTTGAGTTAAGAGGTTAGGAAGGTTGGTTGTGTGACAAATATTTTGAAAATGAGATATAATCTGGGTATAGGATGGACAATCTAAGAAAAA
>JZKD02S0160906.1:281654-309239 GCA_000966675.3 Picea glauca
CTACAGTCGGGTCACTGGGCATTTCAGGGTCGAGAAAACCGTGGCAGTACTACAAAAGTATTTCTAATGGCCAAACCTTCAACAAGATGTATGTAAGTACATCAAGTCCTGCATTTCTTGCGCCATTGCCAAACCGACCATCAAGATGCAAGGCCTCTATACTCCGCTTCCTTCCCCCAGTCGACCTTGGGAATCCATCTCTGGATTACATGTCGAGCCTTCCTTCTACTAAGCATGGAAATGACTGTGTTTTTGTGGTTGTCGACCGATTCTCGAAGATGTCCATTATGATGGCTTGCAAGAAGAACATCACAGCAGAAGCCACTACTAAACTCTTCTTTGAATGAGTGTGGGTACACTTTGGGATCCCACAGTCTATCATATCATATCAGGACAGTAGGTTCCTCATTAAATTTTGGTCCAGCCTCTGGTCGATGCTGGACACCAAGCTCACCAAGTCCACAACTTTCCATCCACAAACTGATGACCAGACAGAGGTCGTCAACCAGATGATCGTACACATTCTGCGCATGTACAATTCAAAGAATCCACACACATGGGATGAGAGCCTCCCCTATGTACAACACAGCTACAACTGGACTCTCCATAGCTCAACCAGCCACAACCCCTTTCAAGTGGGCTTGGGATTCCAGCCACTATGTCCCATTGACATAGCCATGCCATTTGTAGCTACTTAGGAAGATTCAGGTCATGTCCAGTCTAAGGCTGATAAGGAAAACAACTTCATTGAGCACATTCAACACATCCTCCAACAGGTTCATGACATCTTGGACAGAGCCAATGCTAAGTACAAGCAGTGACATGATCAACATCGGGTGCCACATAACTTCCAGGTGGGAAACAAAGTGTGGCTGGATTTGCAAAAGGAGTGCCTCGCTGGACCCCACTGCAAGCTTCGTCTGCTCCGATATGGGTCGCACACCCTCACCAAGGCTATAGGGGAAAATTCCTTTGAGCTTAGCATTCCACCATTCCTTGGTCTACACCCAATGTTCAATGTGGACCACCTTCGACCCTACTTTCCACCTCTACTAGACACATCCGACATGGCAGAACAACTCACACCAACAGAGTTAAATCCAGATTGCATGGAACAAGCTAGAACTGATCAAATCATGGATACACAAATCAAGCACACTTGAAAACAAAGGATATCGCTATATCGAGTTGTCAAAGTAGGCCAACTCCTTCACCAAGGCAAGTGGCTCACCAGGGACCAAGTTCATCAGAAGTTTCCTCATCTCATGGAGGAACTNTGGATTACATGTCGAGCCTTCCTTCTACTAAGCATGGAAATGACTGTGTTTTTGTGGTTGTCGACCGATTCTCGAAGATGTCCATTATGATGGCTTGCAAGAAGAACATCACAGCAGAAGCCACTACTAAACTCTTCTTTGAATGAGTGTGGGTACACTTTGGGATCCCACAGTCTATCATATCATATCAGGACAGTAGGTTCCTCATTAAATTTTGGTCCAGCCTCTGGTCGATGCTGGACACCAAGCTCACCAAGTCCACAACTTTCCATCCACAAACTGATGACCAGACAGAGGTCGTCAACCAGATGATCGTACACATTCTGCGCATGTACAATTCAAAGAATCCACACACATGGGATGAGAGCCTCCCCTATCTACAACACAGCTACAACCGGGCTCTCCATAGCTCAACCAGCCACAACCCCTTTCAAGTGGGCTTGGGATTCCAACCACTATGTCCCATTGACATTGCCATGCCATTTGTAGCTACTCAGGAAGATTCAGGTCATGTCCAGTCTAAGGCTGATAAGGAAAAAAAATTCATTGAGCACATTCAACACATCTGCCAACAGGTTCATGACATCTTGGACAGAGCCAATGCTAAGTACAAGCAGTGACATGATCAACATCGGGTGCCACATAACTTCCAGGTGGGAAACAAAGTGTGGCTGGATTTTCAAAAGGAGCGCCTCGCTGGACCCCACTGCAAGCTTCGTCTGCTCCGATATGGGTCGCACACCCTCACCAAGGCTATAGGGGAAAATGCCTTTGAGCTTAGCATTCCACCATTCCTTGGTCTACACCCAATGTTCAATGTGGACCACCTTCGACCCTACTTTCCACCTCTACTAGACACATCCGACATGGCAGAACAATTCACACCAACAGAGTTAAATACAGATTGCATGGAACAAGCTAGAACTGATCAAATCATGGATACACAAATCAAGCACACTCGAAAACAAAGGATATCGCTATATCGAGTTGTCAAAGTAGGCCAACTCCTTCACCAAGGCAAGTGGCTCACCAGGGACCAAGTTCATCAGAAGTTTCCTCATCTCATGGAGGAACTCAACGCAATGGGGACCATTGCTTCCTAAGGGGGGAGGAATGATCTAGGTGGATATTGGTGGCCACCCACCTATTCCACTTGGACCCCCACCATTGCTTCTTTCAGTTTTTCAGTTTCTGCACAGTTTACTATTTTTAGCAATTTTTCGGGTCCTGAACTTCCAGAGTCGTTTTGAGGCCTTAAACGACGTTGTTTGGGAAAACAGGGAGCAACATGTATCGTAGATTATGTTTCTCACCCAAAAGTTATATTCCTCGGATAGATATTTCTAACGAGGTATGGAACACGCCAAACGAAGATCGTATGCCAAAGTTACGTCCCCGGGAAGTTGATGTACCAACTTACCCAAATGGGGCCCATAGTCTTGGCGTTTCATCTCCTAGGGTTAGGTCTTTGGATGTTTANAATATGAAATGTTAGAAAGTAAGAGGCTCCTATCTATGGATATAACACTCAAGGAAACACCTGCAATATGGTGGGGTGTGCACAAAGAGATAGTCAAGGACTGGTACCAATGTAAGCGGTTACTGCACATCAGGTTTGGCACATAACAGGGAAGAAACCAGCTGCAAAAATATGACGGATAGGGGATACCACCAGAACACTTGGAGAAGTGCAGAACACTATGGAGAATGACACCACCAAAGGAATGGCCTCATCACTTTATTCACACATTATAAGGGAGTCCAACAAACTGGTATATAGACCAGGAATTGCATAGAGGAACTACATACTAGACAATATTACAACATAATTTTATAGTCACTTTCTCATTTGAACATGAGAACCCCAACATAGACTCAAAACTCAAACAAATCAGAGGGGTGATATTCATTAAGGAACCATAAGTTGAACTTATGATAGAAGATCAACAACAAAACATATACACAGTAAAAGAACTACTGTCATGCTACCATGTATAGGATGAAGCACCAGATGAAGATGACCCGCGCAACATTCAGATAACAAAAGTTGAAGATGAAAGATAGGTGGAAGGTCCACCTCTGGAATCAAAATTATTTTCTGTGTCGGTCAAGGTGAAGAAATTCAACATTGGGACCACTGAGAATCCTGAAATCGCTAGCATTGGAGACTACTAGGATGAGAAAATAGTAGAAAGAATAACAGAGTTATTGCATGAATACACTGACCCGTTCCCAACAATGTTCAATGAAATGAAATGAATAATAGGAGAGCTAGGTGAAATGAAGATACCTCTTAGAATTGAGGTAAGACCAGTCAGACAGAGACCCTATAGAGTGAACCCAATAAACAAGCAAAAAATGAAAGAAGAAATTGACAGGATGTTGGAGGCTGGAATTATAGAACCAGTGGAGGAATCTGAATGGGTAAGCCCTATGGTAGTTCAGGAGAAGAAGCAGGGATGGATAAGAATATGTGTCAACCTAATGAAGTTGAATGATGATTTCCTACATGGCCCTTTCCCTACCCCTTTCACAGAGGAGGTGTTGGAGAATGTAGGAGGCCATGAAGCTTACTCATTCACCGATGGATTCTCAAACTACCATTAGATCAAGATATCCCCAGAAGATAGGTACAGGACCAATTTTTCCATAGAGTGGGGGTACTACCAGTACACAGTCGTGCCTTTTGGACTAAAGAATGCACCAACAATATTTTCCAGAGTAGTCATAGTTGCATTCAAAGAATTCATCCACTACTTTCTAGAGGTATATCTGGATGATTGGATAGTCTACAGTTTGTTGAAATACCATGTAGAGTTGTTGAGGATGATGTTATAAATATGCAGGAAATGTCAAATATCGCTAAACATAAAGAAGTGCGTCTTTGGAACACCTTTTGGGATACTTTTGGGCCATATAGTGTGCAAACAAGGCTTTCTAGTAGATCTTCCCTAGATTGCAATAATTGTTAATCTAGCACCACCAAAATTAGTACATCAGTTAAGAGAAACATTGGGACACACATGATACTACAGAAAATTCATAAAAGGGTATGCGTAGATCACTGTGCCAATGGAGAAACTATTGAGAAAAGATAGCCAGTTTCAGTGGAATGAGGATTTTCAGCGAGGATTGGACACTTTAAAAGAGAAGATGGTAACTGCACCAATACTAGTATTCTCGGATTGGGAAAAGAGATTTCATGTGAATTTAGATGCATCAACTATAGCACTTGGAGCTATTCCGACATAGCTAGGAACAAGGGAATTGGGCCATCCTATAGCATTTACTAGAAGAAAACTGTCAGAGTCAGAGGATAATTACAATACCACATAAAGAGAAGGCTTAGATATGGTCTATGCACTTCAGAAGTTCAGACATTACTTACTGGGAGAACATTTCAAGATGTTTACAGATCATTCAACTCTCAAATACCTAGTTAATATGCCAGTGTTGGGGGGGAGAATTTGTAGATGGTTATTGTTGTTCTAGGAATTTGACTTTGAAGTGATAGTCAAACCAGGGAAGTTAAATGCGGGAATTGATCACCTTTCAAGGATGACCAATGGAGAGGAACCTACAAATATATAGGACAAATCCCCTGATGCACAATTATTTTCAATCCAAGTAGCTGATGAATATTTTGCTGACATCATTCAATACTTGAGTACAAGGACTGCACCAAAAGAATTCAATATTGCGCATAAGAAAATTCTGGTAGTCAGAGCTGCAGACTATTAATTGATTGTAGGACACTTATACAAGATGGGTGTAGACAACATGTTGAGAAGATGTGTACTAGAACATGAAAGGTCTAGGATTTTAGTAGAGGCCCATGAGGGAATAGCAAGAGGAAATTATGCAGACAAATCTACCACGCAGAAGGTATTGCACACATGACTATGGTGGTCAGTTGTTCACAAAGATTCAAAGGAATACTGCCAAAAATGTGATGTATGTCAGAGGGTTGGTAAACCTAATAGATAGGATGAGATGCCCCTAAGGACACAAGTAACCTTGCAGGTATTCGACAAATGGGAAATAGACTTTGTGGGACCAATTAACCCACCAACAAAAAGGTTAGGATAAAGGTGTATTATTACTGCAACATAGTACTTAACAAGATGGGAAGAATCAACACTAGTAAAAGATTGCAGTGTAGAGACAACAACACACTTATTTTTTGAGCAAGTTATCAGTAGATTTGGATTCCCAAGGATTTTGATGAGTGACCAAGGCACTCACTTCATTAACAACACTATTAAAGCTATGACTCGGGATTTTGAAGTATATCATCAAAAGAATACACCATATCATCCTCAAGCAAATGGAACAGTGGAAGCATTTAATAAGATCCTAGAGAATGCACTGAAAAAGATCTGCAATATCAATAGGGACAATTGGGACTTGAAGATACCAATAGTACCGTGGGCATACAAACTACATGTAGAACATTGACACGGAAGACACCATTCATATTAGTGTATGGACAAGAAGCAGTGGTGACATTAGAATTTTTTCTACCTAGTCTGCGTGAAGCAACAACTATGAGCATGATAGAGTGAGGCACAATACAAGAAAGGCTAAGTCAACTAATGCTCATGGAAGAAGATAGGATTCTAGCAGGGTTTCACCAAGAGGCACAGCAAGCAAAGGACAAATCTTGGCATGATAGAAATATCAAAAGGAAAAGTTTCAAGAAGGGAGACCTAGTTTTGGTGTACGACAGTAAATCTCTTCAGCACCCAGAAAAACTCAAAATGCATTGTTTGGGACCATATTAAGTAAAGACTATCACAGATGGGGGAGTTGTACAACTGAAGGATTTGGGAGGAACATTACTCATAGGAATGATCAATGGGAGTCAACTGAAACTCTATAGGGATAGTCGACCTTCTAGTACTTATGAAAAAAAAAAATACTGTGCCAGACAATAAAGGAATGCATGCAACAACAAGGGGGTTACTGCGCNTGTTGAGGATGATGTTATAAATATGCAGGAAATGTCAAATATCGCTAAACATAAAGAAGTGCGTCTTTGGAACACCTTTTGGGATACTTTTGGGCCATATAGTGTGCAAACAAGGCTTTCTAGTAGATCTTCCCTAGATTGCAATAATTGTTAATCTAGCACCACCAAAATTAGTACATCAGTTAAGAGAAACATTGGGACACACATGATACTACAGAAAATTCATAAAAGGGTATGCGTAGATCACTGTGCCAATGGAGAAACTATTGAGAAAAGATAGCCAGTTTCAGTGGAATGAGGATTTTCAGCGAGGATTGGACACTTTAAAAGAGAAGATGGTAACTGCACCAATACTAGTATTCTCGGATTGGGAAAAGAGATTTCATGTGAATTTAGATGCATCAACTATAGCACTTGGAGCTATTCCGACATAGCTAGGAACAAGGGAATTGGGCCATCCTATAGCATTTACTAGAAGAAAACTGTCAGAGTCAGAGGATAATTACAATACCACATAAAGAGAAGGCTTAGATATGGTCTATGCACTTCAGAAGTTCAGACATTACTTACTGGGAGAACATTTCAAGATGTTTACAGATCATTCAACTCTCAAATACCTAGTTAATATGCCAGTGTTGGGGGGGAGAATTTGTAGATGGTTATTGTTGTTCTAGGAATTTGACTTTGAAGTGATAGTCAAACCAGGGAAGTTAAATGCGGGAATTGATCACCTTTCAAGGATGACCAATGGAGAGGAACCTACAAATATATAGGACAAATCCCCTGATGCACAATTATTTTCAATCCAAGTAGCTGATGAATATTTTGCTGACATCATTCAATACTTGAGTACAAGGACTGCACCAAAAGAATTCAATATTGCGCATAAGAAAATTCTGGTAGTCAGAGCTGCAGACTATTAATTGATTGTAGGACACTTATACAAGATGGGTGTAGACAACATGTTGAGAAGATGTGTACTAGAACATGAAAGGTCTAGGATTTTAGTAGAGGCCCATGAGGGAATAGCAAGAGGAAATTATGCAGACAAATCTACCACGCAGAAGGTATTGCACACATGACTATGGTGGTCAGTTGTTCACAAAGATTCAAAGGAATACTGCCAAAAATGTGATGTATGTCAGAGGGTTGGTAAACCTAATAGATAGGATGAGATGCCCCTAAGGACACAAGTAACCTTGCAGGTATTCGACAAATGGGAAATAGACTTTGTGGGACCAATTAACCCACCAACAAAAAGGTTAGGATAAAGGTGTATTATTACTGCAACATAGTACTTAACAAGATGGGAAGAATCAACACTAGTAAAAGATTGCAGTGTAGAGACAACAAAACACTTATTTTTTGAGCAAGTTATCAGTAGATTTGGATTCCCAAGGATTTCGATGAGTGACCAAGGCACTCACTTCATTAACAACACTATTAAGGCTATGACTCGGGAGTTTGAAGTATATCATCAAAAGAGTACACCATATCATCCTCAAGCAAATGGAACAGTGGAAGCATTTAATAAGATCCTGGAGAATGCACTGAAAAAGATCTGCAATCTCAATAGGGACAATTGGGACTTGAAGATACCAATAGTACCGTGGGCATACAAAATACATGTAGAACATTGACAGGGAAGACACCATTCATATTAGTGTATGGACAAGAAGCAGTGGTGACATTAGAATTTTTTCTACCTAGTCTGCGTGAAGCAGCAACTATGAGCATGACAGAGTGAGGCACAATACAAGAAAGGCTAAGTCAACTAATGCTCATGGAAGAAGATAGGATTCTAGCAGGGTTTCACCAAGAGGTACATCAAGCAAAGGACAAATCTTGGCATGATAGAAATATCAAAAGGAAAAGTTTCAAGAAGGGAGACCTAGTTTTGGTGTACGACAGTAAATCTCTTCAGCACCCAGAAAAACTCAGAATGCATTGTCTGGGACCATATGAAGTAAAGACTATCACAGATGGGGGAGTTGTACAGCTGAAGGATTTGGGAGGAACATTACTCATAGGAATGATCAATGGTAGTCAACTGAAACTCTATAGGGATAGTCGACCTTCTAGTACTTATGAAAAAAAAAAAGACTGTGCCAAACAATAAAGGAATGCATGCAACAACAAGGGGGTTACTGCGCCAAACACCAGAAGACAACATGTAGCTAAAATAGAGTTAGCGTGACAAAAATAAAATTTCCACGCACACCAACAAAACAACATACCGCACACTTGGAAAACCTAGCGCACCGAAAAAAGGACCAATGATTGCAGAAAAAAGGTGCCAACTGGCGACGTGTATCAAAATTGAATGACAAGAACTTTCGAAGAGACATCACATTAATTGCGCCAACTGGTGACATTAAGGGAATTGAATTTCATGTACGCATGAAGCACCAATTTATTTAAACCACAGCTCAGGTAACTTCTCCGAGAAGTTTCACAACACTTGCTATATAAGGAAGGCATGCAGGTAACAGAAGGGTTATTTTGAAATTGTGAAATCACAGAGTGAGAGAGTATACAGAGTAGAGAGAGATTTAGCAAGAGATACAGAGAAAACTAGCTTGGAAGAGATCAAGCTTAACCACCATGGCACTACCCAAGATAGGTGCATCGAGCTAGGCCTATAGAATACCTCGAAGCCATCACATAGCACAATAGCAACCACAAGGAATGGAACAATAACCCACAAAGGCTGCCAAATTCGTCAAGTTGGATGAAATTCCCTTACCCAATGTAGAACTAGCGAGCCCCACACTCGTGGTGGAGGAAACCCAACCAACAACAACAGTTAGCATGGACATTGATATGCCAGAAATGGGATAGGGCTAGCAGGCCAAGGATGCAGAAAATCCTCCATGCCCTAAACAAGATGAAGAGGCCCCAAGGGAAAATGGGACAACCCCAAACCAGATAGAAGCGGTCGTGCCAGGACATTCACACACAATAGAGCCGAAGGAGAAACAGGAGGGGATAGTAGAAGATGTTACTGGATGGATAGAGGCATATTCCGATGACATAAAAATGGAGGATGGAACCTCGATTCAAACACCACAACGAAAGGGAAAACAACACATAGCAATATCACTGCGCAGATAAGATGAAACAACCATAGTCTTTCTGTGCATTCCTGAAGGGGTGCAGGCCACGCCTAACCTTTTGGGATGCGTGGAAAAACTATGCTACTCGGACCACGATGTGGCTGATGTGGAAAAGTTCCCTGAATTTGCAAGGCAGGTCTACCTTGACAACGTGGGTACAAGACCCTTCAATGATCCAATTTTTCAACCAAAACAGTGGGCAACTAAATTGGCCAACACCAAAATTCTAAACTTGTTGGATATCCCACATTTTGGAAGGGGCTGCGATGTAAACAACTATGTTAAGAAGTTGATGGAAGTTACCCATGGAGGGTATTTATGGGTGGAATATCTTGTCTATATAGACGTGGAGATAATAGCATATATTATAGGTCTACCATCTCGGGGGAAGAATCCCATGCAATACCTCGATGACAAGAAAAAGGAGAAGGCACTGGCATAGGAGATGAAGAAGACATATGGAATAGACAGAGGGTCACATGGAATAATCATCAAGCACATCAGCGACACAACAATAGGGCTGGCCTCCAAACTCATGGCTTGCAAGTTTCTCAGGAAGTGCCACAAGAAGGAAGACCCTGGTAGGGTTGTCCCAACTGCAGCACAATGCACAGAGGGAACTATGCTCAAGTGGGCCCTGTACATATTAAACTCGTTCCTTGAGGACTGCAGAGATGCGAGAGACATGGGGACATAGTTTCATTACTCTTGGCTACTCATCTTGATATCCTTTATTAGATGGAGGGAGCCCCAATACACATACTTTTGCAAGAGAACCAATCGTTTCCACACAACACGGCATACATCGTTGGGGAGCACTTCGGATCCCAAAGTCAAAAGTACAAGTGCAAGCATGTTCGTAGGGTGATGCAAGATAAAGAGATGCCCAYAGATAAGGAGGGTGATGCAAGGCAATATTAGACACCTACCAAGGATAAAGCTATGCCTAAGAAKCCAAAGCCAAGTTAGAAGCTGACACAACAAAAGAAGGGGGGTGTGCCAAAGAAAGGTACCTAGGTTGAGAAAAGGGACACCACCCAGACACCGAAAGTACAAGAAAAAGGGGTTGCAACAACACAAGGAACCCCATTGAGTGATACCCCAYAGGAACAAGGCCARACCAAGAGGCCGATCATACACACTGGGGGTGCGCGCAAAAATTCGAAGGCACACAAGAAACCACCAGAATATACAATCAYCGAGGAYGATGCATACCTCGTGGCTGAAAGAGTACACRATCAGATAGTTGAGGAGTTTGAAGGYGYCCAACAACAAAGGGACTAAATTCAAGATGATTTGGCCGACATAAGGCAGGTCCTAGAGAACATCAGAGAAKCACAGAGGGTGGATAGAKGAACAAAGTCATTCCTTGCAGCATCAAAAGCGGGAGCTAAGGYTGTGCCGAGCAAACATGATATGATCCAGACCATAGMACAGGTGAGCCTGACCTTCCACATTACACCCAACATGMTGGACATGGATGAGATTGTAGGACAGACAKCCTTGAAAGATCTGGCACAGATACAGTTGGTAATGGGGTGGATACCAGCCAAGGCACTATACAAACTACAAGTCAGTGTCGCATAGGAGGTGCAGTCGGGTGCATGAAAAGATGCAAATGAGTTGCATCACACAAAGAGCATAAAATAGGAGTTGGAGTTAGTGCTTGAGAAAGTCAATCTCAATACTAAAGATGAGAAATATCGTGCAGATAGGCTCAAGTAGGGAGTGGTTGTAGCCTATGGCAAAATTTCAAAAAGTGTGCAAATAGAAGATCCCAAGACAACGCAAAAAATTGATCAGATTGTGCAAACAATTGATCAATATAGGCAGGAGATCGAGAACCTCCAGGAAAAAATCATTCCTACCACTCCCCCAGAGGTAAAGGAACAAAGGAAGAAAGAAGCAACCAAACAGATGGATGAAATGGAACGACAAGTCAGTGCAGTTGTCGACTTGTTTGATACGACAACGCAGTTATGTACAAAGCTAGAAGAAGATCAATAGGTCCATCACTGGTACCATGAATTGGAAAAGATAAGCGCAACCATCCAGGACCTTAAGAAGAGAAAAAAATGATGAATATCACCGAGCACCTCAAAGGGATGCAAGACATGAAGAAGCTGCAAGCAAAGCTAGTAGTTGTGCAGACACAGAAGAAGAACCGAGAAGATCAAATGGAACCTCTCCAAGAGCTAGAAACGGAGGTCATTGTGCAAGCAGAGGAGGAAAAGAAGAAAATGGTGAAAACAAAGGCAGAGTTCACCTAAATATTCAGGGAGGAGATCACAACACAAGTGTTACATGCGCTGAAAGAAAAGACCATGCATTCTCAAACACAAGTAAGGGAAATCACAGACAAGTTCCACACTCTTGCAGGAGTTGTTGAAGAAGCATGCAAAGCATAGGTGTCTCAGGACGAGCCACATGTCAGTGTTGGGGGCCTGTTAGACGCAGACCCATTTTGGGGAAAAGGCTATTTTGGGGGAGAGAAGCACGAAGGGAAGAAAGGATAGATGGAAGGAAAAGCAACACATGTGAGGGAAGCATGTGAGGTGCACATGCAAGGGAGACCTGATTACATTAGGGTTAGGGTTTTGGAAATATATTGTAATCGCTGATGAGTGAAGAAAATATATAAGTAGTATGTAGGAGGTCCCAGAGGAGAGAGAATGAAAAAGAAGAGGACCTAGAGGGTACTTGAGTTGGATAGATACAGAAAAGATATCAGTAGTATATAGGAGGTAGAGAGAGTTTGGAAGTTGTAAGGTTTGTAAGAACTGCAACATTTTGTAAGCTGATGATCTAGAGAAGAAGTGAGCAACTCGATCTTGAGGGTTAGATCACAGGCTAGGGAGCCTTGTGTGATCTAGTTAGCCTCACAAGTATTGGGGAGCCCATTGAGATTGTAAGATCCAAGACTGTAAACATGCGCAATGCAACATATTGCTGAGACATAATAAAGAGATTGAGAGCTAGATCTTTGTGGACATAGCCCAGGAGGAGGTGAACCATGGAAACACTTGAATTATGTGATTTAATGTATGCATCTCTAATGTTGTTAAGTATTGAATTCTAGATGAATGAATGAATAAACTAGTTAGACATGATACTCTAAATGCATGAATAAGAATGATTGTTTTAATCAATAGGTTAGACTAAATAAATAAAAATCACAAGGTAGAACCACATATCTCCACTCATTCCTGGGCTACAAGCACCTGAGTATTTTAGCCACCCATAGAGCTATATCGGGTGAGACTACACAGTACACCCTGTGTGTTGCGTTGCCTTCTAGTTTACTAGGGGGGCCAATATTTTTAGAGGGATTTTGTTGGAAGATTGTTAAATATGAATCTGGGTCAACTTATGAAAGTAAGGTAAGATCAAAGTAGATAACTGATAAAGTAGAATAAAAAACCAACACCACCTTTGCACCCCGAAGGTGAAATTTCCTCCAATTCCCAGACTTTTCATCCCCGTCACTTTTAGCATGACCTACACCTTCCATAAGTGGATATGAAAAAATTTGATAGCTTGGATCCCACCGGATGGGTAACTCAAATGGGCCACTATTTCTCTTTGTATGACATTACATATGAGTTGGACAAACTTCGATATGGTGTTATCCATCTAGATCAGGAACGTTGGTTATGGAGAAAAAATGCCCGCCAAGGGTATGTTGCTTGGACACAATTTGTTGCATAACTTTATGAATGCTTTGAAATTGATACCCACCATTTAGGTTGTTTGACAAAGTTGAAACAATCTGACATAGTGGAAGAATTTAGAGTTGCTTTTGAGTGATTAGCTTTCCACACGGAGGGCATGTTTGATTCTTTTTTCTGAGAATTCTTTATCAGTGGCCTCAAGGATGAGATCCATGCCCATGTCCTCATGGATCCCCCCCAGAGTTGGGTGGAAGCTACTAAAATAGATAAGGAAGAACAATAGATTGTCTCTTATCAAACTAGAAAACCATTCTTTATTCCTCACCCTAAACCAGTCACTCCCACTCCTCCATCCACTCCACTAAAGATCTAGAAATTGACCTGGGCAGAAACGACTGAACTCCAACTCAAGGAACTTTGTTATAATTGTGATGAACATTATTTTCTTGGGCACACGTGTAAGGAACAAAATATTTTTATGGCCATCTCTGAGGATGTTTCAGAAGAAGAGGTCGAGGCTCCCCCTGTGGTCGAGTCACCTGAACCCACTGACCTGAATCTACCCTTAGACCCCATAGAAGTTAAAATGGTCATTTCCCTAAATGCTCTCACTGGATTCTCTTCTCCCCAAACCCTCAAGATAATTTCTTACATTAAGAATTAGGAGGTCATCATCCTCGTTGACATTGGCAACACCCATAATTTTATTCATCGCCATATTTCCCAAGAAAATAATTTCTATATCTGAGTAGTCACCAACCTTCAAATCATTATTTCCAATGGTAGGTCTATGAAATGTGGGGGGAATTGTGAAAATTTGCATCTCCAAATTGGTCAGTACCACATGAAATCTCATATGTTTGCTATCGACATGGGTGGTTGTGACATTGTGTTGGGTGTTGAATGGTTAAGGACTCTCGGTCCCATTCTCATGGATTTTAAGGAATTAACCATGCAATTCATTCAAGAGGGACAACAATATAAGTTCCAAGGAATCACAATAGGTTCCCCTGAGATCATTAGTTCCCATCGCATGGAAAATCTCCTCAAAAAAGGTCATTCTGACATTATTGCACAACTCCATTCCATTCACAACATTGAGACACCCTCTGTGCCTCCTGACCTCTAATCCATCCTCTCCAAACATCAAGTTGTTTTTTCCACTCCCGAGGGACTTCCTCTTTCCCGTGGTGTTCATGATCATTCCATTCCCCTCATCCTTGAAAACCTCCCCCCCAATGTTCATCCCTATCGTCATCCCTTTTACTAGAAAAATGAAATTGAGAAAATTGTTTAGTAATTTCTCACCGTAGGCATTATCTGTCCTAGTGCTAGCCCCTATTATTCTCCTGTGGTCATGGTACTTAAGAAATAAGGCTCTTAGTGCACATGTACCAACTTTTCACCCTCAACAAATTCACCATGACATAAAAATTTCCCATTCCTGCCATTGATGATCTCTTGGATGAATTAAGTGGTTCCTAGTTATTTATTAAACTTGATCTTCATTCTGGCTACCACCAGATACGTATGAAAGAGGAAAACATTCCTAAGACTGCATTTCAAGCTCATGAGGGCCACTATGAGTTCTTGGTCATTCCCTTTGGCTTGTGTAATGCTCCCTCCACTTTCCAAAGCCTCATGAATCATGTCTTCCATCCTTTTCTCTGTCATTTTGTCTTAGTTTTCTTTGATGATATTCTCATCTATAGTAAAACCTAGACAACCCATCTTGCTCATGTGTATCAATTTCTTCATCTTCTCTCTCATCACCAGCTTTTCTTCAAACAAACTAAATGTGCTTTTGGAGCCTCGAAAGTCGAGTAATTGGGTCATATTGTTGGAAAGGTGGGTGTCAGGGTGGATCCTAAGAAGATTGAAGCTATGCAGGATTGGCCTCGCCCTAAGACTCTCAAAATATTGTGTGGTTTTCTGGGTTTAACATGATATTATTGCAAATTTGTTAAGAATTTTGGAAAGATTGCGACACCTCTCATATTCCTCCTTAAAAATAATTATTTCACTTGGAATCCCACAACTGATCATTTATTTCAAGCCTTGAAGGTGACTATGTGCACCACTCCTGACTTCACAAAGACCTTTGTCTTGGAGTGTGATATTTTTGGGAGAGGAATTGGAGCAGTCCTTATGCAAGATGGTCGACCTTTGACCTTTACTAGCAAACACTGTCAGAGCGAAATTTGGGCCAATCAATCTATGAAAAGGAAATTATGGCTATTTTGCATGTAGTGGATCTATGACGCCCTTATCTATTGGGGAAACTCTTCCAAATTAAGACATAGCATCAAAGCATCAAGTATTTTCTGGAGCAGCATATTTCATCCCCAGAGAAAGAAAAATGAGTGTCTAAGCTATTTGGATATGACTATGAGATCATTTACAAGAAAAGCAAAGAAAATGTGGTTTCTGATGCTCTTTCAAGAAAATATGAAGATGAAGGGTCCCTTTTTTCCCTCTCCTTCATTGTACCAGATTAGATCCAAGATGTTCACCAGGAATGGCTGCAAGATCCAAAAATTTCACATTTGATCCAACAATTGCAAGACAATTATCCAGTTTCCCCAGGGTACTCTTGGCACAGTGATGAGCTTCGCTACAAAGGTCATTTGTGTTTAAGTAAACAATGACAAATTAAATCCATGGTGCTTTCTGAGCTTCATGCTACACCCACAATTGGGCACTTAGGGGTTACCAAATCCTATGACAAGGTCAAACATTTTTTTTCCTGGGATGGTATGAAACATGACATTTGCACTTTTGTGGTGTAATGTGATGTCTGTCAACACAAAAAGCGAGAAACAGTCAAAGCCCCAGGCACCCTACAACCACTTCTGATTCCACCCTTTATTTAGAGGGATATAACAATGGATTTAATTGTTGTCTTACCTAAATCAAACAATAATTCAGTCATCATGGTGGTCTTTGATTGTGTTTCTAAGTATGCACATTTCTGTTCTCTTCAACACCCATTTACCACCTCCACTATGGCTCGACGTTTCATGGATCATATCTTCAAGCTTCATGGCATGCCTCATTCTATTGTTTCTGACAGAGATCCCACTTTCACTAGCAATTTTTGGCAACTATTCATGCTACAAGGCACACAATTGCATCTTAGCATCGCCTATCATCCCCAAACTGATGGTCAAACTGAAGTTGTCAACAAGTGTTTGGAAACATATTTGTGGTGCTTTTTATCTAAAAGGAAAAATAAATGGGTTCAATGGTTACCCCTCACTAAGTTGTGGTACAACACTTCTTACCATACAACTACTCGCATGACTCTTTTTGAAGCCGTATATGGACAAAATCCACCTTCAATTCTCTCATACATGCCTAACGTCTCGAAGGTCCAAGCAGTTGACCAAAAACTTATAGTTCGAGGCTATTATCCATACTCTCAAAGAGAATTTGGTCATGGCTCAAAATCACATGAAGCAACAAGCATATCAAGGTCACTCAGAACGTCAATTTGTTGAAGGGGGCCAAGTGTTTCTTCGACTGGAACCTTATAAGTAGACTTCAATCAAGGCTGACCATTGTCAGAAACCGGAGCCCAAATTTTATGGTCCTTATACAGTTCTCAAGTGCATGGGACAGGTGGCCTATCAATTAGCTTTTCCCAGTCATTATAAGCTCCATCCTGTTTTTCATGTCTCATGCTTAAAGAAGGTGATTGGAACTAAGTGCCAAAATCAAACCAATCTTATCGAGTTGGATGAAGAAGGATCCATCTAGTTGCAACCACAAGCAGTCTTGGACCAACGTGAGCATCGTATCCATTAGTGCACCATCAAGGAAGTGTTAGTACAATGGAAAGATACAACTCCAGTAGATGCCACCTAGGAGCCAACTACCATTATGCTGCAATTTCCTCATCTCAAGCCTTGAGGATAAGGTTGTTTTTTAAGGGGTAGGGCATGTTAGGGACCTAACTTCCCTAACCCCTCACATAGGTAGAATAATATATTTCCATGTATTAAAGGCCAATATTAGTAAGGCCTAGTAATAAGGAAGAATAAGTCAAATGTAAGAAGACCTAATAGAAGCTTCAGCTTCTAGAAGATCTTCCTCTAATTTGTTCTTTTGGTAGATAGATTTAGTATAAATAGGAGTCAAGGACATCATAAGTTTTTTCTTGAGAATTATTGTAATAGAGTGCTACTATGTTGGAGGTTTCCCCCTCGAAGAGGGAAGTGAACATTATTTCCTATCAATAAAGGTATTATTTTGGTGTTGTGGTTTCATCTATTGTGTTGTTCTGTTGTTATTCTCTGGAATATTTCTTTTTCAACTATTATAATAGATTTGGTACCTTACAAGGTGATTGGGATAAAAAATTTGGTTTGAGATGGTTTTGTATTCAAATTCAAGGAACCCCTCAAAGAGTGCCATTGATAAATAAGGGAAAAGGAAACCACTCCCTGAAGGAAACTAGAGAGGACATATTGCAAATGAGAATGAAGAGGAAAAGCGTATTGAAACTTAGAGGGATCTATCCAAACAAGACCAATACCAAAAACTTTGAGCAGTAATCCCATAAAAGAGGGCAAGCACTGCAATGTTCTAGAAAAAAATAAATTTGAGAGCCATCTTTGACGAAGACAAGAACCCCAAAAAGAACCTCTAAACCCCAAATGATTGCATTAGACACTTTGTAATTGAAAAAATAAGAGAAGGGTGGATGGTCTAGCTTACCCATGCACTAGAACATAAAGGAGATGAGACAATTTAGGAAACCAAAGTCAACTAGGCTAGAGAATGAGCCAACGCTCTTGCAACTCCACCCAGAATAGTCCTCAATCCCTACCATTATCTGACAATGATACCAAAGAAATCCTCTCATGAGTTCAATTGCATTCAATATTAAATGTAGTTTCGTGTGAGTCGAGGGAGGAAATCCCTTCACAATAGATACTCCGCTAGATGACGAGCTCTCTTTGTATTCTTCCATGTGGATTATTAATTGAGCACAACACGCCTTGTCCTTCATTAATAACTATGGGATTGATTTCTTGTTGAGTTTACCATTGGTGACAATTTCCCCCATTTTCAAAAGAGTGGCTAGGTTGGTGCATGTATCCGTAAGAACATTGTGCTCTCGTAAAACATGATAATACTTGACCTCTAAGAAGTTTTTTCCTACTTGGTTTATCCTTCCTAGAATACATGCTAAAATAAAGTTGCATAGACCAGTGTTTAAAACCAAGTTCCTAATGATATTTTTTTAAATCACCTATCACACTTAAGCTTTGGATGTCAATGCTTGAAGCAATTTTTAAACCTCGCAACAATGTTCATGCTTCGATGTGGTTATTTGTTGATATACCCAAACCCCAAGCATATTTAATTTTAGTATTTCCTTTAAGACTTAGAATAACCCACCTCACGCACCTGCCACCCCATTTTTTTGGGGTCATTTTGATAGGAAAAATCCATAGAATTCATTTTTCATGTGAAATAAACGAACTAAGACATAAAACTGAACAAAAGATAGATAAATTTGACTATACTATTATAATTCTTAGCAACCCATAAAGAAAAGTTGAAAATCCAAACTTTTCATATCCCAAAAATAATATTTTTAATGACAAAAATAATATTGTTGAGAGAATGATAAAACGACAATATGAGACTACTAGCTGCCATGCGTACAACTTGAATCAAACCAAATCTATTAAAAAATGAAAATGAAGAGTAATGAATAAGTCACCCATACCAAAATGCCAACCAAAATTTGAATGGTACTATAAGATCTCAGACCATGCAAGATCTAAAAAAGGGGCGGGCTTGAGTTTGAGCCGCTTCAAGGAACACTCAAAAACTGACCGAAGTGACCATCATGTGACCTAGGCCTTGAGTTATAAATATGACTTTGATATCTACACACTATCCCTTTAAAAAATCCAAAATATCTCATGTAGAATGATTATTGGAAAAAAAAAACGTAGGCGTTTTTCAAGCTCAAAACTTGTTCCATTAAATTTTATATCTTTGAATTTTTGTTTTATTTTAATTATTTATTTATTTATTATTATTTTTTTTAACTTTTCAAATTTTTTATAAATTAGAATTGAAAAATCTATGATATTGAAAAATTGTTGAAATAAAAAATGCATAAATAATAATGAATAAATTATTTTCAATATATTTCATTTTTATAATGATAATATTTTAATTTTAAGGTCATCTTTAAGTTAGATACTAAATTAATGTGTAAGACTTTCTTGTTTGTGGGATAAGAAACTTTCTTTGTAAAGGATTTAACTATTAAAATTTATGAAGGTGTATATACCCTATATCCTAGTCATCTCTAGATTTAAACTTATAATTTATATAAAAAGCAACATTCTTAATCATTAAATTCACTCAATTTCATTTTTATTTTTTAATTAAAAATAAATAAATAAACAAAAAAAACTGTAAAAATATAAACTAATCTCTCATTTATATTTCTTCTTATAAAAATTCATACAATAAACTTATACTTACCAGAAATTCTACTACAACCCTTCAATCTTTCAAAGTGAAAGATTGGAGTGGTTCTCCTCCAACTTACTTTATGTCTCTGTGAGACTATACAAATACGAGATAAGAATCCCATTAAAAGGCAGAAAAAAGGTGCAAATCCTAACTCACGTAAAGGTGAGAATCATTTCCATCGTTATAATGTTTTATGAATATTGACTCATTAGAATAGGCATAATTTAATCAAACAACCAATAATACAAATAAAGGAAATGGCTATACCTACATGACAACATGGACAATAATTCATCAAACATGTTGAATTCTTGGAGAATATTTTCACTATCATAAGTATTGGTAGATCCTAATAGATAGTAAACGTGGATGAAGTGAAAATTAGACCTACATCGTAATTTAGATAAAGATTTGGTTTACATGTAACTTTATGTATTTGTTTTGTATTTTTTGGGAAAATAATAATAATAATAAATGTTTGAGGATTTTAAACATGTAGGAGGCTTAAAATTTCTTATAATAGAAAGAGTCTCAGTCATAACATATAAGTAAAAATTAAGGGTATGGTTCAACGTTTAATGGTAGATCCTCGTCTATTGGGCAGTAGGTGGGAAAGATTTGAACTCGGCAACTGAGAGGGATTAGAGTGGTATGGTCCAGCCTTCAATGGCGGATCCTCGTCTATTGGGGAGTAAAGTCTGTTTGTAGTGCCTTTGGTGGTTTTTTTCCTATGAAGGGTAGCTGAGGTTTTAGCTTTAGGATATTTTTGCGCTTCTTTGGCGTTTTTGTCGGTTTCAGGGGGGACCTATTACTGTGGACATGACCTTTGGTGTTATTGGCCAGTTTGGTGTCTTTCGTGCTACTCACAATTTATTGTACAAGTTGGCGGGGGTCTAGCCTCTTTTTAGGGTTGTTTTTAGCAATGTTTGAAGTTTGTTTTACTACTTATTGACTAGGTTTAATGGCACAAGTTCTGGACTGAAGGAGTTTTATTGCCTACTTAGGAAACTGGATCGTGTTTATTACACTACTTAGTGTTATTATAGGTTATTATAGGTGGTTTACTTATGATTAGCCAAGCAGTTAATGACATAGATAAAAACGTCATGGATCTGATGAGCACAAAGGACGAGGCCACTTGGAGTCAGGCTGGACTCTTTGCAAAGGTGGATTCATTAGGAGGCACGATGGGCTCTTTACTCCCCCAACCACCTGCTTAGATTACGAATCTTGATTCTCACGTACAGACTCAGACTTCCGCTCCGGACTTTACCACTACCCAACCTGAGGCTTCTTCCACTTTGTCGTTTTCATTTTCCTCTGGTGCTCTGAGCCAAATCTCATTGGTAGAAGGTTTACAGACAGTTCAAGGTATACAGTTTGGGTCTAAGGGTGGAGTCTCAGTGAAGAACCTGTGACCAGCTCCAAAAACATAGAACGCGACTGGAGTTCGGCGGAAAGTTGGGAAGGAAAACAGGAAGGCACGAAAAATTGTGTTGGGGGCAGATGTAGGACTTGAGGAAACTTGTAGACTGGCTCTTTGTGGTTTGGTAGGAATATTTTCCTACTCCTACCTTCAAAAAGATCTTGTACAAACTTGGTTTGAGTCTAACTGGTTACCCCTACTCGACTATTTTCCTGAGTTTCTTTTTTTAACTAAAGGGTGGATGGTCTGAGTAAGTTCTGGGTGCTTGGCGGGAGTAGCCTCATGATGAAAATATGGCGAGTGGCTTTTAACCTGGTGACTGAACACTTCCAGTTCCATCACCTCTTGGTTTTATTATTGGGTTTACCGATGAAACTTTGGAACGAAGGGGCTCTTCGAGCGATTGGAGCGGCTTTGGGGACGTACATTGAGATAAACACTCAGACTCTGGGAAATTCATCCAGGAAAGTTTGAAGAGTCTTAATTGAGATGGATCTTCATGGAGGGATCCCTGAGGTCTTATATATTGAATGGAGGGGGCATCATCTCTCCCAACGACTAGATTATCTTAGAGTACCATTTTGTTGCAATCAGTGTCGTTGCACCGGACACCTTCGACGCGAATGTATTGGTAGGGGGGAGGAAGAATCCTCGGAGGATACCTGTCTACAAAAATACCCCCCTTGAATATATGACAGAGGTGGAATCCTATGGGTGCAAGCCGATACACATTGTTTCAAAGACTGGTAGCCAGCTGAAGGACTTTCCTACTCTTACGGGTAAGTTAAAAAAAATATGTCCTAGTTTGTTCTCTACTTTAACGCATTGGGAAAGGGATTCTTTGGAAAAATATGGATTATATCATCTACTTCTTCTACTAAGGGGATTCTCGGGGGATATCCAGTGAGTGGTGATCCAGTGTCTATGGATACTGAGTGTAATAAAGGACATCCATCTTCTCCTTCCTTAGCCGTAGGGGGCCTGCCCATACTTAACCCTTTTTTACCTGCTTCGACCTCTACAAAAACCTTTTGGTCTACTTTACCAAAGTGGAGAATGCAGTCACCAGCTTTGAACCTATCACCTTCTCTACTGAAACTAACTAATACTGTGGTGGACCCTGGTTATAGAGAATCAAAGGAGGAGGAATCCACTCTCCATGAGGTCTTGGATTCATTGATCCCTTTCATTAGGGATTCAAACTCTTCTATAAAATTGCATACCTTTCTAGGTAAAGCCATCTATGAGTCGTCCTCTGACTTGGGGGAAAATACTTCACGGGTTCACTCTGAAGTAAGCAAAAAAGAGTTCTCCTGGTGAAGAGGACTGGTGATTGAGCACTCCCTAGTAAAGACACGCAACACCCATAAAAATTGGCGGACTCCTCTCAGACTGATGACACTATCCCCTCCTCCACTGATAGTGGGGCTCTTAGACCAATGAAAGCCCTGGCTCGGGCTAAGTAATGTTATTACTCTCTCTAAACATAAGAGGGATTGGAGGTAGCCTAAAAAGATACTCCTTTCGGTGAATTATGGATCAGACCCGTCCAAAAATTATCTTTCTACATGAAACAATGGTTAAATCTCAGAATGCACAAGATTTTATGCACTCTTATCGTCCGTCATGGGTTTCATGTGTGGTAAATTCATTGGGTACCTCGGGGGGACTGATTGTCTCTTGGGATCCTAATCTTTATGATCTGGTACCTTTCCTTACTATTGGTGGTATTTTGTTAACATGGAGGTGTTTAAAAACAAAGAAGGATTTGGCCTTGCTTAACATTTACAGCCCATGCACGGATAGGAAGCTCTTCTAGAGATCAGTGGTAGATATTGGTATATTGGCTATAAAAAATATGATCATTGTGTGCGACTTAAATATCATTTTTTCTAGGGAAGAGGTATGGGGAGGATCAATAGTGTCAGGACCGATTTATGATTATTATAGAGATCTATTTATTTAAAAAAAATTGATTGACATACAACCAGCTAAACTGGTTCCCACCTGATGAAATGGGCATTCTGGAGTTGATGCAATAGCGAGGAGGCTAGACATGTGTATTGTTTTAGAAGACTTATTATCAATAGTCTACCTATATAGGTCCTAGGTTGAGTTCCCATATATCTCTGACCACACTCTGGTTCTTTTACAATTGGATATCCCTCCCTTCTATAAGGCGTATCCTTTTAAACTGAACTCTCACTGGCTAAAAGAGGATGACTTTGTGGCTCTTGTACAAAGGATTTGGCAGGATCCTGCATTCTTATCGGAGGGTGGTAGACAAAAGCGATTGTTCTGGAAACTAAAAGTCCTAAAATTACAATCGAAAATTTGGTATAAATAAAAATTGCCCAGGAACAAAGGTGAGTTATTGAAATTGGAAGCTGATATCAAGGAGACAATTTTGAGAATGGTTGGAGACCCAAATAATCTTGAAGAAGGAAAATTTCTTAGGCAGCTGGAACTTGAAAGAAATTTGATTCTAACAGGAATTGAAGAGTGGTGGAGACTTTGTAGCAGGGCCGCCTGGTTAGAGAGCGGGGATAACAATACCAATTCTTCAATAACTATGCTAGTCATAGAAGAAATCAGAAGAACATTTAGGAGATATCGAAAGGGAATGGTGGTAAAATCAGTGACTAGGATCTCTTAAAGCAGGAAGCGGTCCATTCCTTTCAAAATTTCTATAAGGCTCCGACTGCCCAAAATACCACAGATCAATGCAAGATTATTGACTTATTTCCACAGATGCTAAGTGTTGAGGAATCCGAAGTCTATATAACCCTGTCACTTTGGAGGAATTAAAGGTCGTTCTAATTCTCTTCAAAAAGGAAAAGAGCCCAAGGCTGGCTGGCTAGATGACCGAGTTCTGTACCTTCTTTTTTTATTTAGTTGGAGAAGACTTGCTGGCGATGGTGGAGGAATCAAGAAGATTGGGGTCTGTCTCGGGATGCTTAAATTCGACTTTTCTCACTCTGATTCCGAAGACAAATAAACCATCAACCTTTGAAGATTATCGTCTGATATCTTTGTGTAATTTCTACTACAAAATGATTCCTAAAATAATAACCAATCGTATAAAGACAATATTATCAAGGTCTCTCTTTGCTGAACAACTAGGTTTATTACAAGGAAGGAGGATCCAGGATTCCATCGACACTACACATGAGAGCATACACAACATTAAGAAGAAAAAGATAAAATCTCTCATTCTAAAATTGGATTTAAGGAAGGCTTATGATTGCATTGATTGGGAACACTTAAGATTGACTTTATTAATAGTGGGATTTGGGATCCAAATGACAGAGTGGATCATGGGACACGTAACTTCCTCATCTTTTACAGTTTTACTCAATGGCGAGGAAACATAGTTCTTCAAGAGCGGTAGGGGATTGTGCCAAGGATGTCCATTATTTCCTCTACTTTTTATACTGGTGATGGAAGGCCTCAGTATCTTATTGAAAAATAGTATTAATGAATGAGTTCTCTTAGGTATTAAAGTATCTAGACTGATGAAAATTCTCCATTTACTATTTGTGGATGATTTTTTAATCATGTCAAAGGCAAATCTTCAAGAATGGAAGTCTATAATCTTCATTATCAGTTTATTTTGCAAAGCTTCGAGTCTTATGATTAACCCAACAAAGAGTACAGTCCATTTTGAGGGTCTCTCGGAAACAAAAATTTTACCTTTCAAGGATATTATGCCTTATAAATTTAGTGACCTTTCCATTGGTTTTAGTTATCTGGGGTATTTTTTGAAGACTGGAGCTCACAAGGCAACATATTGGGAGTGGTTAGTGATCAAACTATCGAAGAATATTAATTCATGGTGTTATAGATGGCTCTCATTGGGAGACATATATATCTTGGTCAAAACAGTGCTAGAAGGACAACCAGTCTACTTGATGTCGATGGAAGCAATTCCGTGCTCGGTACTATGCAAAATACTGAAATTGATGTTCCATTTCATCTGGAATGGGCATAAAGTCTCTTAGCATTATGACCTCTATAGATGGGATATCCTGTCTAGACTGAAGAAATTTGGAGGCTAGGGGTTTCATAATCTTGGTTTTTTCAACACGGCTTTGAATGCAAATACCTTGTGGAGAGTGTTGCATTAGGAAGGTATTTGGCATAGAGTAGTTCAGGAAAAATATTTACCAAATACTACTCTCATCAATTGGTTTCGTTTGGAAAATCAATTACATTACTTTGCTTCTAGAATGTGGACAAGTCTCATCCGATCAGTACATGTGTTAACACACTGGCTTAGCTAGCGGCCAGGTACAGGTCAACTCATTTCGATTGGTAGAGATAAGATGCTAGGCTTAGTGGAAAAGTAATATCTCTCAGAAGACCTCATCACTCATCTGCATCAGTAGCGGATTATGGTTTTAGCACAAGCTTTGAGAGACCGTGACCCTACTACCATGGCAGAGAAATGGTTAAGCAACGCAGATTTGTTTTTATCCAGGCCTTTAGCCTCTGAATGGGACTTCTATGTAAAAGAACTTTTGGGAGTCGGTATTTCACTCATTGATTTCAATGATACCCTTTTATGGATGGGGGGTGATGCCACCGGAAAAATCAATGTGAAAAATATCAACTCTTCTCTCATCTCTACACTGGATTTTTTGAAATGGTGGGGATGGAAGGTAAGTATTTGGAAATGGAAAATCCAATTAAAAATTAAATTATTTTTTATGGTTGGCGGCTGCAAATAGGATTTTGACTTGGGACATCCTCCAAAAGAAGGGTTGGGAAGGCCTAGGCATTTGCATTTTATGCAAGCACAGTACAAAATACAACAATCACCTGTTCCTATATTGTATCTTCACTCATACTATTTGGTCCAGAATCTCCATTTTATTAAATATAAAAAAAACATGGGCAGGTTCCTCACTATTGGACTGTATAGAGGCATGGACGCATGACATAACAGTTTAAAAAAAATTGGCAGTTTACACTTGTTGGTTTATTTGGATATAGAGGAATAATTCCTTATTTGAAGAGAAATCACCCTCGGTTGGGACTTTGGTCTACAATATTCTTGGCACGCACAACATAAACACTTCTTCTCCAAAAATTATGTCCACGAAAACCTGCATTGTTTCTCCGATTGATGGATTCACCATTACATGTTTTGATGGAGCTTCCATTTCAAATGGTAGGATATGTGGAGTTAGGGGTGTCATAAAACAACCAGGTTAAAATACACATAGGTGGTTTTTAAATTGCGGGAATGGTACAAATACAAAGGCCGAGCTCATGGGCATGTGGGCTTCTCTTATTCTTGCAAAGCAATGGAATATTCAAAAGATTTAGATTTTAGGTGATTCAAAGGTGGTGTTTGACTGGTTAAATCATAGAGGAAAGCTACAGGCCATCGACATCGAAGGCTGGAAACTTAGAACAAAGGCTTTGACATCAAATTTTCTAGGAATAAATTTTCAACACATTTTTCGGGAATTCAATAAGGAAGCTGGCGATCTTTCCAAGAAAGCGCTTTAGACTCCAAATGGAAGATTATATTTCTTCTCTTGAGAAAATGGGGCAGGAGGTCCTTCCTCCATTATAAATCTCTTCTGATGCTTCTCTTGGTCATTGTCGGTTCAATTTTTGTTTTTTGGACTAAAGCAACTTTCGGTGATGTGACTTGTCTCATTTTGTTATTTTGGATCTCCCGTCTGTTTTAATGGTGTAGTGATCCTTTTGGATAGGATGATTGTAGAGACTGTCTCTTTGTATCTTATTTTGGTGAGAACATATTGAAGCTTTTGTTTGGTCTAGCTATAAATCTTGGATAAAGTATACTTCACTATGTAAAAAAAATTATACCCTAATATAATTTTGTGTGAATTTTCTATTGGAAAAGTAAAAGTTAAGGGTACATCATTCTAATCATAATTTAAGAATAGTGAGAGTTAACAAATTATGAATTTTTGGAATTTCATTAACCACCGTACAAATTTGAAAATTAATGTTAGTGTAGATTTGTTATAAGGGTAGACAAACCCCAATAACTTAATGGTTGCATATTAAGCCTAGAAAAAACGGTTTATAGAGTTAGAAAGACAAACTTTAAGTCTACTCCGCAATCTCCAAACCCTAGCTTAAGTCTACTCTGCAATCTCCAAACCCTAGCTTAAGTCTACTCCGCAATCTCCAAACCCCCCGTGACATTCTTCTACCGTGACATTCTTCTACCGTGTTCTACCATTTGTATTATGAAACCCCCCCCCCACCTTTTAGTGAGTCATTATAGGTATTTTTTCTGATCTCATTCATGACTGTGTGGAAATATATATGGATGATTTTACAACATATTGGGAAGAATTCGATGAAGCCTTAGCCAATCTGGAAAAGACATTAATCAGGTGCAAGAAGTCAAATGTTTCCCTAAGTAATGAAAAGTGTTTTATGTTGGATATTAACAACATTGTACATGAACATCACATATCAGCTAAAGGTATTCAAGTCAATCCAGAAAAAATAAATGTAATACTAAATTTTCCAACTCCAACCTCACAAAAACAATTACAAATCTTTATAGGTTATTCTGGTTATTACCAAAGATTTATTGAGAATTTTCCACGTATTGCTCATCTTTTGT
>JZKD02S0160906.1:309289-331694 GCA_000966675.3 Picea glauca
TTTAGTGAGTCATTATAGGTATATTTTCTGATCTCATTCATGACTGTGTGGAAATATATATGGATGATTTTACAACATATGGGGAAGAATTCGATGAAGCATTAGCCAATCTGGAAAAGACATTAATCAGGTGCAAGAAGTCAAATGTCTCCCTAAGTAATGAAAAGTGTTTTATGATGGATATTAACAACATTGTACTTGAACATCACATATCAGCTAAAGGTATTCAAGTCAATCCAGAAAAAATAAAGGTAATACTAAATTTTCCAACTCCAACCTCACAAAAACAATTACAAATCTTTATAGGTTATTCTGGTTATTACCAAAGATTTATTGAGAATTTTCCACGTATTGCTCATCTTTTGTTTTCCTTAATTAGCAAAGATATTGAGTTCGTGTGGACATAGACATACAAAAATGCGCTTGATGAATTAAAATTTAAGGTATCTGAAGAACATGTACTAAGAGGACCCAATTGGACTCTCCTGTTCCACATTTCCACAGACGCATCTGACACGGCTACAAGAGAAGTTGTTGGAAAACTTGAAGGAAAATATCCATATGCAATATACTATGTCAGTAAGAATCTCTCACATGATGAACTAAACTATACCATAATTGAGAAATAGTTCCTTGTTGTTAATCATGCAATAAACAAGTTTAAACTCTACATTACTGGATATTTTATAATCTTGCATACTAATCATGTCGCTATTAAATATTTAATGAAAAAACCAATCACAAATGGAAGGGTTACTATATGGTTTCTCTTATTTCAATAATTTGATATTATCATCTTAGAAAAACCAAGAAAATATAATGTAGTGGATGGATTTATTTCTAGAATAACATCTAATGAGAATGAACCTTCAGTAGAAGACCATTTTCCAGATGAACACATCTTTGCAGTATATACTAACTCACCTTGGTTTGCAGATATTGCTAACTTTCTGGCTACAGGAAAACTTGCACATTACCTGACCCCCAAAGAATGACAAAGTATAATTAGGAAAATTGAAATATTCTCATGGATTGATGGTTGCCTCTTCTACACTAGAGCTCATTTGATTATTAGAAGGTGTGTATGAGAAGACAAAGTCCATGAGATACTAAAGGTTTGTCATGATGAGCCATGTGGGGGCCACTTTTTAGATAAAATAATTGGGTACAAAATACTTCACCAAGGGTATTAATATCCCACACTCTTCATATATGCCAAAGAATATGTGAAGAGGTGAGGCATCTCAATGCATGGGTAGACCTATACAAACAAATGAAATTCCACTACAACTACATATGGTGTTAAAACATTTTGATAAGTAGGCCATTGATTTTTTGGGACCAACAAATACCTCATATCGTCGACACTCCTACATCCTCGACTATACATACTATGTCACAAAATGGATGGATTCCAAGGTATTGCTGGCGTCAACTGAACAAGTGGTAGTATAATTTATTGATGAGGAAATTTTGTAAGGTTCGGGATACCACGAGAGACAGTGACCAACAAAGGAGATTAGTTCACATCATGACTTGTCAGAGATATGATGGATAACTACAAAATCAAGGACAAAATAACAACACCATATCATCCACAAGAAAAATAATAGGTAGAGGGAACTAACAAAATCAGCTGAGGCTATAATTACAAAAATGTCAGATTGCACCTCAAGGATTGGGATGATAGACTCCATGAATCCTTATGGGCATAAAATACCACCTACATAACTACTATAGGATTCACACCTTATGATTTAGTCTATGGAAAGTGAGTAATAATACCCATTGAAACAAAGAATCAAACATTGAGGACATCAGTACAACTTGGGTTGGAACTATCCGAGGCTCAGAAACAAAGACTACTTCAAATCAATGAGTTGGATTAACTATGGAAGGATGCCCTACATCGAGCCACAATAATACAACATCAAAGGGATAAATGGCATGATAAGTTTATCAAGAAAAAAAAAGTTCAAGGCTAGAGACTGGGCATTATTATTTTATTCTAGGTTCAAATATTTCGGAGGAAAGTTTTGCACTAGATGGCTTGGTCCATATGATATTGACATAGTGTATGATAGTGGGGCCATCAAAATCTTCATTATCGATGAATATAGGATTCCTCTCATGGATAATGGACATAAAAATCACTTGTACTAGTGGACCCTACCAAAATAAGCCTTTCTGAAGAAAATTACAAATGGATGTCCCGACAGTGATTTGGAACTTGTTCCTGTTAGATAATTTCCATTCCTATTTAAAAAAAAATGAAAACTAGCTTAGTTATAAATTAAAAAAAAAGAAAAAAGGAAGGGAACTTCATGGTTTTGTGATGGTTATGTCCAGATCCTTCTCAATAAAAAGTTATTTCTTTGTAATAATATTTTCTTGTAGGATTCATAGGGGAGAATAACATTGCTACCACCTTGTATTGTTGAAATTTGAGTTGCTATGATTATCTTTGATGCAACTCCCCTTGCAAAAAATTCCTTTGTTGCAACTCTGGTTGCTGCAAATTTGATTGTTGCAACTCTCTTTATAGCAACAACTGTAGTTGCCACTGCAATTCCCTATACTGTGACTTGTGAGGCTACAATTACCATTGTCATGACTCCTAATTCCCCACTGTATTCATACCCTTTGTCCCATCCCCTTTGGACTGCTACTTCTTTTACAACCCTCCCTATTCATTTATGAAATTCCCCCTCCCAATCCCTTGATTTCTACTCCATCTGTATTCCTCCCACAAGATTACCAATTTCCCCTCTCCCATCTTCCTAACTGCAACTCGACTGCAACCTTCCTTTATTTTACAAACTCATAAGTTATGTTTCACCCAAATCTTAGTCCATTCTCACTGCTACAACATATTGTTACATCTCTCATAGCTACAATTCTATTGCATCCCCACTCCATCTTCCCACTTTCCACCATTTTCCTTGCACCACCAATGTAATGACTCAAACCATACGATATAAATCACCATCCATGTTGCACCTATGTTGCTACAACTATTGAGCCATGACTCTTTCCCTCTAAACATATTTCAGTCATTTTATTTTCATTTCTACAACTTTGTTGCTGCGACTCACATCGCTACAAATCAACTCTCAACTTCACTCCATTTTTTTTCAATTTTCACACACACCTTTCCCCTCCACCACCTATGTTGCAATTCATATCCCCACCATAAAGATACATTGTCACCATTGAAACACTATCACTGCACCTACCTCTACTGCAACTCCACTTGCAACTTGTGTTCCTAAGCACAACTGTTCCCACATTTCTGACTGATGAAATCGATGTCGCAATTTTAGTGAGAACCGTTGATGGGATTACATCCTCCACTGTCAAGACTCAATCCATTCCATATTGGTACACCACTCAAGGTAAGTTATTCCAGGTACACATTCCTATCTGAATTTGCAATAATTATGTTTTAATGGCTTGTGTCTAATCATCCCTCCGTAAGCCACCACATTATAACATCATTACCGTAATCACCACTATCATAACCACCACCCATAATTGATAGAATTCCAAATTCACCACCCCATAACTCGCATAACTATGAAAAATGTGAACACTTAGAGTTAATATAGGAAAGGAGCCATGGGTGGGTCATTAATCCACAGAGAGTCGATGGAACCAATGCTTCTAGAAGTTTATGATGACATCAAAGAAATTCTGGGACGAGTACACTGGATGGAGTATGTATTGCAATTACAAGGATACAATGATGAAATTTCCCTATAATTCACCATGAACTACACAACAAAGTGATCTACAGTCATAGGGACAATAGTGGAGGTCTTAGAGGATATTGTGGCCGAATTCACGGGGCTACCTTGCTCAGGTGAGAGATGGTATTGTTGAAGGAATTCACACCCTGAAATTCCAAGGTAGTTCCTCGAACCATGGGAAACTTTAGTAAAAAAAGGAACATGATTTGATCGCTGGTCATTAAATCAACAATGGGAAGATTAAATTGTCTTTGTTCAATTCTACTTCACTTGCGAAGGATGTTATGGCATGATTTACATGTAATACATCTGCCTTCTTGACCATATATGCCATAATATTCCGTTTAATATGTTTTTTTTTCTACTCAGGACATTGCAGACAATAGAATCCATTGTTCAAAGGGACAATAACCATAGAGAGGATGTATCTCATCACGACGTCATCAAATTATTGGTTGAGCATGCATTACAAAAAGAGGTTGGCACATGGAACAATATAGTACAACCCCCCATTCTCCTTGAAAAAAATGAAGTTGTTGATCTTCAGGCAGTCGAGAAAACCATTCATGTGCTTCCAACCCTTCAAAAGAGTATGGATGAAACACCACTATCATACAACGAGGCTTCACGAGGATCGATGATTGCAATTCCAGAAAGGAAATCTAAGAGAAAAAGTAGGGAAAAATCCTGCCATGCCACAACTTCGGTAGAATTATACCATTGGAGTGATGTGGAGATAATGGTTAGCAATATGCCCACAAAGTGACTTAGAGGTTTCACCAAAATACCCCCCCCCTCTTCCAAATAAAAGCAGGACAAAAAATGAGACCACAACTCGATGGAAGAAGAGACAAATTGCCAAGCCCTAGGAGCTAGTACAGGAGAAAAATTAGGAAACAAAGGAAGCTGAATCCTCCCCTGCTACACAAGAACCAAGGGAGGATACTCATTTGGATGCTAAAGAACATGAAGAAACTCTCAACGAGGGACTCATCGTCCTCCTGATGACATACATAGACAAGGAAGGGTCGAAAACCTCCACTGAACCACAAGAACCAATGGAGCTACCTATGCAAGAACACACCCTAGTGCAAGCCAACGCGAATGAGAAGGATGGTGCCTCTTCTCTTTCATTGAAAATGGATGAAATTACTCCTCCAGTATAATCGCCCAAGATACAAGAGACACAAATGGAAACTCCATAACACTTTGGAAATATAGGAGACAAAGGGTGGTTATATGTTCTCATCGAAATGACAACCAACATAATTGAAGGAAATAATCTAGAAACAATGCCTATTGTTAGTACAATAAGAGAAACCCTTGAGAAATCAACTAATGATACTTCGAAGGAAGCTAAAATAGAACCAAAGGTCATATTTCCACACAAGAACCACCATATCGAATGAACTACCCATTTTCCATAGGAACAAGGAACAAAACAAGTCTCACCGGGCAACTGCCATAAACATTATCATTCTGCTACACTAGACTAGGGCCTTCAACAGTCACATACACATGCTTCTAATTCAATCACTCCCCATTGGGTAAGAATCCCCCATTCTCTCCCTATATATGCCTCTTTGGTGAGAGAGAATAAAATATTGAGGGTAAAAAATATAAGGCTCAAGATTAATTTGAAAATGCTTAGAGAAGAGCGTGAGGAACACAAGGCACCTGAAAAATTAGGTTACCTTGCAACAAGTTCTCTTGCTGCAGGGGAACCTTTAACTAGCTTATAGGAAACAAGTCATCCTAAGGAGACAAAAGAGACGATTGTATAGGCTACACATTTTGTGGGGAGTGACAAAGCCACTCAAACAGAGGCATATATAGAACAAAGCAAAGGAACTCCAACATAAGAGCATATCAGTGAATAAAATGCAACAATGGAGAAGAAAATATGTGGTATTAGTGACCCCTAGGGTCATCCTGACTTCTCTAACATTGAGTGATCCTGGTTGCATGAGGACATGTAACAATTTTGGGCTGGGGGAGATGACAAGTGCCTAAAATGTCATACTTTCAACATCCGTCTATACCTTTTTTCTTAACATTTTTAGTCTATTGATTTCATTTTTGATACTTCCATTGTCCAATTCACCTCATTTGTCACCAAAGGTATGGATCTGACCCCATATGCCATTATTACATTAATTTTCCATAATTCTTAGGAACAAAATCATTATTATCAACCACCAACATCACTGCACAATAATCTAGTAGATGCAACAAATCAAGTAGCTACAACACCTTCCTCCTGCAACTCTAAGCTAATACAATTTCAGGCGTAAAGTAGGTTGCTATGATTATAGATGTAAAACCCAACTGCTGCAACTCAGGATATGTTCGCAGTTGCTGCAACACCCAGAAAATAATTACAACTATAGGCACGATTTTCATGTTGCGACTCCGAATATAGCTTACCAGCCCAATGGCCAACACTGTAATTGGTAGACGTGAGATGACAGTTGGGATGCAACATCCACGAGGGAAGGTGATAGAGGACAAATAAGAAACTAAGGAAATTGGTTACCCACCGAGTCAACATATGTCTGCAATTGAAAGAGTTGTTGTAACCGGATGAACAACCATATTATCAAAACTGTCCATCTGTTGGTTGTATAATTTTAGATAATAGTTGTATTATAGTAAAGCCTCAGCCTCCCAAGAGCTGAGGGAGGGAAAACTATTTTGGAAATTAAGTTTTTCTATTGTATCTTTTACTTCATGACAATATAAATTTGGTTCTAGATTTCTACTTGTGTTAATGTGTTAATTGATCATGTGATTCTGGTCCCATAGTCCAGTACCTAGCCTAAGGAGGTAGGGCCCCCTCCTTAGTGAGGTAATTCATGTAAATATAGTGCTAGATTGCTCATTTATTTATGTTTAGTTAGTTTTCTTGATTAACTTCTTCTCATTGCTGTAATTCAAGATCATAATTTTATTCACATGCTGCATATGTTTTTTGGTTTTCCATTGTTTCAAATCATAACGTAACACATGTATTTCAAAGTTACCTTTCAGTTTGCTATAATTCGTAATCTATAGAAAAATCTTATGATTTACGAGTTGTTTGGTTTTTCTAAGATGACATCTTGTAACGCCACAATTGTCCCTATTTTTAATTGATACAATCTGCATCTTTGCAAGTGTTGGTTATAATATAATTCAATTGTTGTGATTCACACTACTGCAACAATGTTAGATTTCTTTTTTTTGTGTTGCATTTCTGTTGCTACAACTCACGTTGTTGCAAATCTGCTTGCAACTTCACTTGGTATGTCCATTTTCTGATTTAGTCTTTGTAATTTTGGATTAACATTATTTGATTGATTTTACACTTAATTGTTGCGGAAATACAAGAAATTCATCATACTTGAGAAAGTCACCAATAGGAAATAACACAGATTTCAATTCCTGTAAGTATAATTTCAACTTCTGCAAGAGTGATTTCAATTTATGCAAGAGCGATTTCAATTTACGCAAGGGTGATTTCAATTTCCGCAAGTGTGATTTATATTCTCGCAAGTGTGAATTCAATTTTTGCAAGTGTGATTTCTATTATCACAAGTGTGATTTCAATTTCCACAAGTGTGATTTCAATTCCTTTAGTGTGCTTTAATTTATATATGAACAATTTAGGCTTTAACATAGTTTTGTGACTTAATTAAGTACTATGAGTCTTTGAATTGTGACATTAAAAGTTCTATAATGCCATATTCCAACAACACTCTTCTTGCATAGATTGTGCATGACAATTCACAAGTTCCATACGATTTCTGGATTGATATTAAATGTTCAACTCTTCACTTTATTCCTAAGTTAATTAGGAAGTAATTGAAAAGTCTATCAGTTGTCACATCTCTTCTCATAGATAAGCTTCCATCATTCTAGTGAGTTCATTCACTCTATATTTTTATAGTTCTATAAATTTCATTCATTAATATAAATTGTGTATTACTGTTTCTTTGTGCTTCTTTTAATATCTCTGTATATTTACTTGTTATATATCTTCCTTCAATTTGTTCTTAGAAAACTATTGATCAGTGGTATTAGATCAGGCTGCTTCTTGTCATTTCTTAGTGCATGTCCTTGATGAGGTCGATGTATAGAGAGTTGGGTCTCGAGCTAGTTTCTCTTGAGGACAACCGCTCTTTCCAGCCCAAGCAACTTTCCATGACATAAGAAAATAGAAATGAGGGAGCATGAGATTCTATTCATCTATTTATCTAGGAACCCCTCACCCAACAGAGGGATGAAATGATGGAACTATTTTTCCAAATCCTTCGGAGACTGCCAACAACAACATAAGAGTCTTCATCAAGCATCAACTTTGGAGGCGCCACCCCTTTCAAGGTACAAGTTAATTTTTATATTCCTTTGTTTGAAGGCTAGATAGATGCAGATGCTTTGGAAAAATGGTTTAATATGCTAAAAGGTTATTTATATGGCCACAATTTTCCTGATAGAGAAAAGATCACCTTTTCACTTCTTAAGGTTTTCCCCCATGTCAAAAATTGGTGGGAAACTTACTTTGAACAAAATTCCACAGAGGAGTTTGGAAGGTTTGAGGCCGAACCCACTTGGGTTTTTTTGTGGATGCCATCAAGGAACAATATTACCCTGTTGGAAACTATGAAGACTAGTACATGATATGGACCACACTACATCATTAGAGGGACCAAATAGTGCCAGAGTTCAAAAATACCTTCCATTCCTTACACACCAAGATGGGTATCAAAGAATATGAGAAACATATGTTTCTAAAATACCATGGGTGTATACATAGGTACATCCAAATAGAAATTAAGCTTTTGGACATCTCTTCACTGGGATATTCTTATCGATATGCTGTCAAAATCGAACAAAAAATTAAGCAACAAAATAAGCGATAGTCCAGGTTTGCAAATACACAAAAACCAAAGTATGGTAAAGGGGACCCTAACTCACAGAACAACCAACCTCAAGACAACCAGTCCAATCCATAGGAAAATAAGGGTAATGGGAATATGAAGAAGGACACTGGAAAGTGGTGCAAATTCCACAAAATCTCTAGGCACAATACTGATGAATGTCACTCGAAACTATCATTGGTGGTTGAGCTCAAAGAAAATGAGTCAAACCCTGACTTGGAATGTGATTCAAAAAACAATAAAATAAAATAAATCATTGATGCAAAACCCATTGTTACCATCCCGACCAAAACAATCCAACCATAAGAACCAGAGGAGACTAAGGAGGGGGGCGCCTCTTCCATTCATAGATGTGGGTGAAGGGGACCCCACTACATTTCATTGTTTATAGAGGAAGCCAAATCAACCTCATCTCAGCAAAGGTCACCAAGAAGTTGGATTTTTTGATAACACCACATTCGTAACCATACACCATTGGGTGGCTTCACCAGGGATGGGATGTTCACGTTAGCCATTAGTGCCTCTTGTCTTATGGAATCAATCCCTTCAAGGATGAGGTACTATGTGATATCACCCCAGTAGAAGTCTGTGATTTTTTTTTAGGTGAGCCATATATGTGGAAGCGTCATGTTTTTTTGAGTCTTGATCCCATAGTGTCATTGTTACTCTAGGGGGTGAGATCTACATGGTACTAGAGGTAGTTCCAACTACTGTCTCAAAAAAATAGTGCCACAAAGTAATCTATCATACTACAAATTTTAGCCTTTTCATGATTCGATCATAATGTGAATAGAAGGACACTACGACCACTACAACCTCAGCCTAAGACCTTTCTATCTAGCGGAAGTGGATCGACAAGATTGTAGAAGAGAACAAATAAATTATTTCTTCACCTACAAGGTTTCCTCTACACTTCCCAGTCAAGAAAATCTATAAAAGAGTTATCCATACCTCTATTGGAAAGATCCCTTTTCAGGTGTGCTTAGGGTTCCAACCATTATCCCCCATTGATGTAGCTCCTCATGTTGCATATTCACCAACAAATTTATCCCACACTCAGACCAAGGTAGATCATGTAGATAGATTGGTTAACTATATCCAAACCCTCCAACAATAGGTTCATAATATCCTTCCACAAGATAATGCCATGTACAAGTAGGACAACTTCTTCATCAAGGAAAGCGACTCACCAAGGTTCAGATTCAACAAAATCTTCCCCGTCTCCCATGGGAACTTGACGCAATGAGGACCATTGATTCCTAAAGGGGGAGGAATCATCTAGGTGGATATCATTGGCCACCCACCTATTCCACTCTCTCAAAACAATTTTTTCCACCTTGGAATTGTTTCTACGGTTTTTCAGGTCTTGAACTTTTGGGGCCGTTTTGATGCCCTAAATGACATTTGTTTGACATTTTGGGGCCCATGCACGAATTTTAGGCTCAATTGAATTGCGTAATTATTTTCTATACCTTTCCAATGAGCTACTGTGATCCCCAAATAGAGATCGTATGCAAACATTATGCCCTCTGGAAGTTGATATATAAAGTACCCCCATCGGGTCTGACAAACCTTTTTGCATTTCATCTCCCGAGGTTATGGTTTTGGATGTTTAATTTTTTCTCATTAATTGTTTATGTTAAAAAATATCTTTTGAGCCTCATTGAAAACATATTCTTGTGAATGAGTGTATCCTTCACATCTCTTCTCAGAGATAATATACCACCATTCTAGTGAGTTCATTCACTTTGTATTTTTATAGTTCTGTACATTTCGTTCATTAATAGAAATTGTGTATTACTGTATCTCCGTGTTTCTTTCATTATCTCTGTTTGTTTTTGTTTTATATATCCACCTTCATTTCATTCTCAATAAAATCCATATCACATGGAAACAAAACCTATTGATGAAGAAAATGAAGATAATAAAAAAAAATGCATATTCAGAGGAAGTGAATCTTGAAGAAGAATTGTTTAGTTCCTTAGAAGAAATAGACATACTCGGGGGAAAGAATATAAAGAAGAAGAGGAAATTTAAAAAACATGAAAAGAAGGATCATTATCTTGAAGAAACAGAGAAGACAGTTATCATCCCAAAGACTCAAATAGAAGAGGAAATTGTTTTAGAAGAAGTGGTGAGAAGCAAGTGGAAAGAAAAGGAAGAAAATTGCGAGAAGCTAGTAAGAAAATAAATAGAGAAAACAATAGATTTTTTTTTTTAAGTGAGTGTGAGTATCTGTATTACTAAGAAAGGATAATATACAAAAAATAGGAACTCCCTAGTTTGCCAAAAAGAAAACCAGCCCAGGGGTTCCGAAGTTGCGTTCTTTGAGATATCATAGGGGTATAGATGGACTGCCACATTGGGAAACCGAGCCAGTGCCGTCATATTAAGTTTTGACAGGCCAACCATAACAAAACTAGAAAACTAGAAAAAAACACAAGACAACAATTAAGACTGACCTAGTAATATTACTTGACCAATTGTTACCCAACGCTTGTCCAAGATTATGAGATTCTTCTTTCCTTCTTTCGCCTTGTCCTTTCTCTCCTCCTGCTAGGTAACTGTGTGGGTCTTCCTGATCCAGGCTGGTGGTCCATTCCCATCAGCAAGAGTAATGTCCATATGGTGGACGTAGTGCAAGTATAAGTGGAATTGCACAGCCATTTTCTCCAGCTTCTCCTTCTAATTCTTTTGGTCCTCTACAATTCGTTTTGTACTGGTGTCCAGGGTGTTGAGGCGACTCATGATTTCTTTTAGCAATTTTTTTTGTGCCTTGTTACCCTTCTGGGTGGAAGATTTCTTTTCTGTGATCACTTTGGATACTAACATGTTTTTCCGCCAAGCCATTTCTACTATCTTGTGGTAAAGTGTTTCCCTAGACTGCGTGGTCCTTGGGTCCATTATCCAGTCTACTTCCTGTCTCAGTTCCTTCCAGGCTTTGCGTTTGCATTTGGCAGTGATTTCCTTCTCCCATATGGTGATGGTCGCGTGACCCTTCGGTTTGACCATTGCCTAGAAGGTTCCCTTGGCATCTTGGGCTGATTTCTCCATCCTTGAATTTTTCCTCTGGCTTATCAGATTTTTGTCCATATGGGTGTTTCTTTTGACATGACTTTTCTTCATATGCACCATCTTGGCTAGCTTATGGCGGTTCTTTCCCTGAATTCTCCTCCTATTCCTATCTACCCAGGGGTTCTTTCTTTCTGGACCCTTTTTTTTATGGTGGATTCTTCTTCTACGATTTGTCCAACTGCATCGATTCCTAGTGTTTTGCCTCTTATGGAAATTCTCTTGCTACAGGATCATCCTTGCAATCATGGTCTACCCATAGAAGTGGTCCTTCCCATCCTTTTTCCCTTTATCGATATGTGTGACCATGATAGTCCATCCATTATCCCTGCACTACCCTTTGCCCCTGCTCATTGTGCAACCAAAATTTCTCTTCATTGTACCTATTCTTGGAAGGGGTGTGACCCTTCTGGTGCATGGTAACAACTTTTGTCCTATGTCACTCACGGTTTGCTGAGTTCTATTTATACTTTCCCCTGCCTTAACCTTGTACTTCTTCCTACTGATGTGACCTTGAGATCGTACCTCCATTTTTTGTGTGGTCGGATTCCACATTGTCACTTGTAATTGGGTGTTGGCCATGAAGATTCTACCTGGATTTGTCTTGCCCACCTATTGGCCTTGTACCACTCCTCTCGATGTGACCTTCCGTACTTAATCTTTCGTCACGGTCTTTTGTCGCTAGTTTTGTGTAGTCTATTCTGAATTGACCATTTGGGATGTTTCTCTAGGTGGTGTCTAACTATGATTCTTCCTTGCTAACCCCTTCATTAGAGATTCTATCTGCCAGGCCATTCGCTAACCTACGTACCCAATGCAACTTCACTGTGTTCATCTTTTGTAGATGATCTTGCATTTTTTGCAGGGAGTGTGCCAAGCGCCAGTGCCTCTGAACTTTGCCCACTCTGGTGCCATTTTGGAGTCTCTTCACCGTGTTGATTACCAGAGTGGAGTCACCTTCCACGATTGTGTTTTTCATCCTTTCGCAGCTTAGGATATTGAGTCTGATCTCTAGGGATTCAAATTCCATGGCATTGTTAGTTGTCTTTCCCATACTACTGGCATATAGCCAGATTATGTTTCCACCACTATCCCTGATAACCCCACCCATTCTTGTCATGCCTGGGTTTCCTTTTTCTGCACCGTCAAAATTCAACTTGAGTGACCCTACTGGAGGGGGGTTCTAGTTGCGCTCACCTAGTTGGAGTTGTAGTGCTCATTTCCATGTTTGTGTATGGTTGCTCCCATATTTTAGGTGAAAATCTTCTAGGACTCTAGAGTCTCCTCCTGCGAGTTGTGCATTCTCATTCTGGTAGTTGTGGCTCTGCACTGTTTCTCTTGTCATGGAGATTATTTTTTCTTTTATTTTCCCTTCCAGAAGGATTTCATTCTTGAAGATGCATGGGTTCCTTTCTTTCCATATTGTCCATATGATCATCCTTGGAATGAGAGTCCAACATATATTCACCTCTTCATTTTCATTGTAACTCTCATGCCAGTTATTGATGGTTGCACAGATGCTGCCTTGGGTCCTATTGGACTATCAAAAAATACCTGCCACCTAGTCCCAGATCTCTGCTATGTAACTACATTCATCAAGGAGATGATTTGTTGTTTCCTCCTTGGTTTGACAGAGGTGGCACCGTGATGGACCTATGAAGCCCCTTTTTCTTAGGTTTTCCCAGGTTAGAATTCGGTTGTGAAATACTAACCATTTGAAGATTTTTATTTTTGGCCACTCGGGGCTGCTACAGAGATTATCCCATAGTTGCGTTAGATATTATTGATCTTGGTCCTCAATCTAATATTGATCTTCCTTCAAATTGAATTCCTCGCCATTTTTCTGGCCCCATCTTAATTGGTCTTCTTCATCCGAGACTATAATTTTCCTTTTCCTCATTTCCTCCTCCACCTCTTTCACGATGGTTGTGGTCTGATTGCTAGTTTGGGAGTTGAAATTATCCCAGATTCAACATCTGTTTCAATATGTTTCTTTATTCCAATAATGATGGATGTTGGTTTTACCTTGCGCAATCATGTCCTGTTGGAGTTCCTCCCTGTCTGGATTTCCCATCTTGGGTTCCTATTGCCAGGCATTCTCCTAGAATCTGGTTGTTTTACCATTACTTACTTCCAAGAAGTTATGTGTCTGGACCCAGGTCTTGTTGTGCCAAGCTAGGTTCCAGATTGTTGATCCCTCCCTGGTGCCCATAAAATGAATTCGGTCTTGGTCGGTTATGTCTGGGGAATACTTGGCCTTCCAGAGGGTTTCCCATGGGGTAGAATTTTCTTTAACCCATCGCCACCATAGTTTCTCCCCATAGGCTTTGTTGGTTACTTGTGGATCTTGTAACCCTAGTCCTCCTTTGCATTTTGTCTTGAAAACCTTCTCCCAAGCCACCAGAGCTCATTTTTTCTTAGTTTCCACTCCTCGCCATAGGAAGTCCCTTTGGATGGTCCTTATTTTTTGTATTATCCCTTTGGGGGTGGGAAATACTGACATCATGTAGGTTGGAATTGCTTGCAGAACTGTCTTGGTCAGTACCAGTCTCCCCGCTAGGTTGAGGGATCTGTACGTCTAGTTTTTTACCCTTTCTTGCAACTTGTTGATCACTCCTTCCCAAGTTGCCATTTTGTAAACTCTGCCTGTCAGGGGGATGCCCAAGTATTTAGTTGGGAGATTTTTGCGCTCAAAGCCCAAAATATTTACCAAGTTCCGTTGGATAGTTGGGTTGGTGTTGAAAAAGTAGATCATCGATTTGGAATGGTTGATCTTGGCTCCCGAGGATTCCCCAAACTCTTCTAATATCCTTTTGAAAGTTTTTTATTCCTTCACTGTGGGTATTCCATAGAGTAAGGTATCATCCACAAATGGTTGGTGTGTGGAAGTAGGGTAGTTTTCGAAAGGTTTGAGGCCTATAATTTCTCTTGCTGCTTTTGCGCTTTTAATGCTTCGACTAAGACCTTCCATCATCAAGATGAACAGGAAGTGGGATAGTGGGTATCCTTGTCTGATGCCTCTAGTAGGCCAGAAGGGCTTGGTTGGGGCTCCATTTATTAGGAGCGAGAAACTTGTCATTGAGACTACGCTGATAATCCAGCTGATCTAGTGTTGGGAGAAACCAAAAGCTTCCAGAATCTTAACCATGTAGTGCCAGCTGATTTTGTCTTAGGATTTTGCTAGGTCTAGTTGTATTATCATCCCCCCTCTCCTCTGGATTTTCAGGGTGTGAATTAGCTCATGAGCATGGATGATGTTGGCCATGATTTAATGACCTTCCACAAAACCCACCTGTTGTTGTGAAACAGTTTGGGTAGGAGGGGTTTCAATCTATTGGCTATGATTTTAGACATTATCTTGTAAGCCACATTGCATAATTCTATGGGTCTGTATCGGTCAGGGGTCCTTGCTTCATGTTCTTTGGGGATTAGAGTAATCAGTGTGGTGTTTAATGCTTTTAGGATGGAGGCCAACTGTCTAGAGTTTTCCACTACTTTATAGACATCATGTTTGACCACTTCCAAACAGGCTTTGAAAAATTCCATTGTGAAACCATCTGGGCCTAGGGCTTTCCCGTTGGGCATCTCCTGGATTACTTGATCAATTTCCTCCTTATCTATGGGTTTGTTTAGGTTGTTATTATGTTCCTCAGTGATTAGTCTAGGGATGTGTTGCGTAATCCTTTGGATGGCCTCCGTTCGGTCTTTGTTGGGTTCCTGGGATATCCCATGGAAGTGTCTTACCAAGGTATTCTCTATCTCCTTGTGGTATTCTTTCTTGATCCCATCCCGATCCTTAATTTTTAGGATTTTGTTGTGGGCTCTTATGGAAATGGTTGTTCTATGGAAAAAAATTGTGTTCCTCTCTCCTTCCTTTAGATATCCGATTCGAGACTTTTGGCGCCATATAATTTCTTCCTGCTAGCATCTTCCTTCCCATTCTTGGGTCATTTGGATCTCTTCCTTTTTTCGTTCCTCTATGTATCCCTCTGCTATGCAAACTTCCTGGAGTTTTCTCATTTTGTCTTCAATATTTTTCTTCTCTTGGTTTATGTTGCCAAAAATTTCATTGTTCCACTCCTTGAGCTTATATTTGATGTACTTTAGTTTCTTATATATTTTGAACATCCATGTACCTTGCTCTGGTTGTTCCTCCCACCACCACTGGTTGGTGTTCTCCTTGAAGGTGGGGTGTTCAATCCATAATTTCTCAAATCTGAATGGTGTATTCTTAGGGGTGGTTGGGAAGTCTGCTTCCAGTTGGATTGGGCAGTGATCAAAACCTCCCCAGGGAAGGATGCTGCAATCTAAAGTTAACCCCTACAAAATGATGGATTCCGACACTAAGAATCTGTCCAGTCTTGTCACAACCTGATGTTGATTTATCCGTTTATTGTTCCAAGTGAAGTGTCCGTTATTGGTTCTAATGTCCACCATCTCTGCCGTGTCTATGAATGTTGAGAAATATTCCGCATCTCTAAACAACCTCTTGGTGCCTCCTTTTTTTTCCGCAAGTGATGTGATGATGTTGAAGTCTCCTGCCAGGATCCAATGGAGGTTGCTAGAGAGGGTTTTTAGGTCTTCTAGGTCTAGAAGCATTCTTCTCTTTTCCTCTAGCATCTGGGGTCCATACACATTAGTGCATAGGATTATCTCTGTATTCCCAATGATTTGCATGTTAACCAACAATGTGTGTCTGGTAGTCTCAGCTGCTATTAGGTTAATCACTTCTAAGTTCCACAATGTGAGGATCCCTCCTGCCATCTATTGTCCTTCAAAAAACACCATCTTGTACTTTCTCCAATGTTTTTTCTCGATTGTTTCCATTATGTCTACAGTGCATTTTGTCTCTTGGATGAAAAATAGGTCTGGTTGTTCCTTCCTAAGTTGATTTCTAATAATTCTTTTCTTTCATGGGATGTTTAGGCCTCTTGTATTCCATGTTATAATATTCATTTAAACATGTGGTGGGGAGTTGGAAAAGAGATTTTTGATCTTACCTGAGTTTATCAATAGAGATCTTAGTTCCTTGAGAGCTATGTTGTTTGATTTCTTGCCTTTTTTCCTTCTTGTCTTCTTGAGTGAGAGTTGTGATTGTCCTTCACCTGATTTGACTCCTAGGTGTCCTATCTCCCCGTGTGTTTTCTTGAGCCCTCTGGATTTGGATTCCTCCCTTAGGAGAAACAGGTATTGGATGCGATCTAGTTGCTCCGCTGGTACATTGTCAACACCTTTCCTTTTCCATTGCTCCAGTATGTTCGGGAGGTCGATCCCTTCCCTTTCCACAATGTCTCTGAGATCAAGATCTTCTTTTCCTACCTCGCTTGGAGTCATTTCTGTGTCTTTGTTTGCCTCTTTCATGGGGGTGGGGATATCTCTAGTTTTTCCATCCATAGTAGTTGTGCTACCCCCCTATCCCATCCCATTTCTTGGGCTATCTGTATCCTCATTGGTAGCTTGTTCCCTGGATTCTTTAGATTTTGTTTTATCCTTTCCTCCTTCCTCCTCTCTGTTGGTATTGTCCCATCCTTCTACTTTATTCTTGGCCTCAAAGTTTCTCCCAGTTGGGGTTTTACTTTGTTTCTTGTTAGCTCTATTTCTGTGGTTTGGTTTTATAAATCCATCTTCGTCCTGTTTTAGTTTGGTGTTCTCCGCTTCTTGTTTTTTGATGATCGGGAATTCTCTGATTAGGTGCCCATGTTCATGGCATATTTGGCATCTTAAGGGGATGTTCTCATGGTCAATGTTTTGTATCCACTCCTCATCCCTGAATTCCAGGCTTATGGCTTCTGGGAGTGCCCCCGACACATCCATCTCTATGCAAATTCTTGCATAGGAGGCATATCGTCCTTTTAGGGTTGCTTCTGATGTCTTCATGTATTTTTCTAGCTTGTTCCCTATTACTTCAAAGGTGGAGGGTAACCAATAATCTAACGGAAAATAGTAAAGTCTCAGCCATACAAACACATTTTTTAAGGTTTCTTTTTGTGGGGAGAAGTTTTCCTTCCATGGTCGCATGTACAGTCCTGCTAAGGCATGGAAGTATGACCCACCCTCAAAGATTTTATCCCTATCTTCCAAGTTCATAATTTTTTTTGTAAAGAAGCCTTTCGAGCCCAGGTGGATATCCACTTCTCCACTTGTCTTCCATTGATATTTAATCCAGTTGCACAACATTATTTATATTGGCCACAACCCCATAAAATTGCATATTAGCACATGCGTCTTCATCTGGTCCCTGTAGAGATGCGTTTTTGGATCGTCTAGTATTACCTTGGGTATCATTTTTGTCTTTGGTCTACATGGGTTGCATCCTTCAACCCCATTGGGGCTCTCTGTTTCTTGCGCAACATTATGAGGTTTGTGGTTTCTTCCCCCATGTCATCACCTTTCCTCTAGTTACTTTCCTGACTCTTTTCCATTTACGATCTCAAGGTGCTTGTCATTGGTGCCTTGAAAACTACGCCTCGTGGGCCTTTCCCTCTGTCTACTACTACCTGCTTGTATGAGGGGGTTCCATTACTGCCCCCCTTGGTACTCATGTTTTCCTTTGCTATGACTGCATCTACAAAACTCTAGCTTGCAGTTGCTCTAGTCTCGTTAGAAAACTAACCTAGTTAAATTTAGAGAAAACAATATATTAGTTGAATAGAACATTGAAGTTTGGAGAGAGTACTGAAATATTAGATAATGTTATCAGTTTTCAAAGGTCACCATTCATTAATATAGGTCTTGGCTATGACGAAAAACAAAATACCCCTGAGGGAGATGCAAGCACTAAGGTCACAAATCAATTAGAAAAGGAAAATGAAGAAAATCCTAATAGCTATGCTAACATTCTCAAAGGATCCATCAACAATGAAAGAAACAATAGGAAAGGACATGATTGTTAGAATAAACTTGATTCTTCTCACAAGAACAACAAGAAAGAGTTCAGAAGAGTTGTTCCACCAAGAAGGCCTTTCAAAACCCAATATGAAAACGTCTTCCTTGGCTACTATTTTTCTTGCAATAATTTTGGTTATAACACAGTAGATTGTAGATATTATACAAGAAATGACCATGCGAGAAATATAAATAGAGTTCCTTACAAGACTTCAAAGGATGATTATGTGAGAAACAAAACCCTAAGTTCTAATGGGTTTTCTAACATAAAGTACAATTAATTTTGTCCTCTACTTTCTTATGATACTGAATTTTATAAGTGCAATAACTATGAGAACATAGCACATTATTGTAGAAGAATCATAAACAATTCTCCTAAACAAAACATAGAAGAATATGTTCTTACCAAGTATAGAGAAGAATACATAGGGGTGTGGAAAAGGAAGAAAGAAGAACCAAAGAAAGAAGATTGTGGAATTGAAATGTGTGCTCAAGACAAAGGAAACCAATGGTACATTTATAGTGGATGTTCAAAACACATGACATGGATGAGAACAAATTTCTCATCCTAAAGGAAGAAAAATGAGGTAGCATTACTTTTGGGGATAATGCTGCTACAAGGATAGTTGGGAAAGGTACCATTAGTATTGATAATGGAAAGACTAAAACACATAATGTATTGTATGTTGAAGGGTTAAAACACAATATTCTAAGTGTTAGTCAAATGTGTGATCAAGGTTACAACCTCACATTTCATTCCAAAGGATGTGAGATAAGGAAAGAAGGTTCAAGAAGATTAATGGAAAATAAAAATAGAACCTAGAACAATGTATACGTTCTCTATGAATTCAAAATAGAAAAATGTTGTATGGGAGTGATATCCCTCTCATATATTTATTAAAGGGAAGCACAAGCTCAAGGGGAGAAACCCTTTTCCATTTATGTCAAAGGGGGAGAAGTTGTAGATAGAGGAATAATTGCAGACACAAGGAAAATTGTAGATAGATCATGATTGACTAAGGTTTTCCATTAATGAAAAAGGGGAATATTGTTGGAAATATTGTTTCCATTTATGTCAAAGAAAGGGGTAGAGTACATATGTCCAAGATAAATATTGCAATATGGAGATTGTTGTAAATATTGTTTTTGTATTTTTGATAATAAGTTTGGATACTCTATATTTTAAGGAATTTTTACTCTAAATAACTATCTCAAATGAGAGAATAGGTTATATGGTTGGAAATCATATTCCGATACCTTTCAAATGGTATATGAAATTCGCTATAACTCCTTAGGAATAAGGAGATATGATTTTTTCTGTCAAACAACCCAACGAGAAAGTTCAGGTCAACCCAACCAATCTTTACAGGTCATCCCTAAAAGTGAGCACATAAACACTATAAATACATGATATATGTGCACATTTGAAGAGAATATAATCTAGAAGATCAAGTCTAACGTGTGCAGAAGATATCTGAGGTGCACAAGAGAAGTTGGGGAGTCTTTTTGGGGTCTAAAGGTGCACAAGATGATTTTTTTGAGTTTTAAGGGTATTTTATGAAGGAATGAGGTCTATGATGCTACAAAGTGCGTTGTTTTGAGGTTGTGATGCTATAGTATGGAATTATGTTATGGGAATGATGCTATGAGATTCACTAGGGAATGAAGGCTAAATTTGATTAGGGTTTGATGATATGTCTGGGGTATGAAGCAAAGAGAGACGTTGGAACATGAAATTTAAGGGTATGATGATGCTATCAAATGAATGAAGTATGAACCATGCAGGTGAAGTTAGAATTAATCTATGTATGAATATATTAGATTGGTGTCTATATAGGTCTTACTGATATGGTGCTCAGCTGAGGAGATTGGTATATCCAATAGGTTTGTGCCTACACAATATCTTATTGAGTTGGTGCTCAATTGAGGAGATTGGTGTCTCTAGTAGGTTGGTGCCTACACAATATATTTCTGAGTTGGTTCTCAACTGAGGAGATTGGTGTCTCCAATAGGTTTGTGCCTAGAACCTTTGTAACAATAGGTTGGTGCCTACAAACATTTATAAAGATAAGTTTTTGTGGTTTTCTCCCGCAAGGATTTCCATGTTAAATTACGTACATTGTGATTTGCGTTTAAATGTGCTAGTGAATGATTGATTAGTGGTTAACTAAAGTAAAAAGTATCTTATATTGATTCACTCCCCTCTTAGTATAAACATAAGTTCAAAGACTTGTCTTTGATATGTATTTAATCCCTCCTTCCACTGGTACACTATGTAACCTCATGACTTGTATATGTGATTTTATCAGTTTCCAATGAATCTTTGGTCCCCTTTCAAACATCATGTTTTTGAGAGAGTCATGCATGAGTTTGTACAATTCCTTTTCAACTATCCTATTTTGAATACGTCCATAGACTCATGCTAGAGCCTTCACTTGTGGAGTTAGACATTGGATATATAGGTTTTGTTATTCCTTTATATGAGGTTTAGGGAACTTTTCAGAATATTAATATGGCTACCTTATATCACGATCCATATCTTTGACCTAAAGAGGATCATGATTAGTTTTCTTCACCTCGATGGATCTTCAAACTTCCCAATTCCAAAGATTCTTGGAAAGCTATTCTTGAGGAAACGACTAATGTATAATGAGCATGAGATTAAATGCATCACATGTCATAGTTTCTCATAAATCTAGATCAATTAGAGTTTGGAGAGAAGAGCCCAATTTTACCTAGAGAGATTGATTGGTATAAAATACCTATCCTAGTAAAATATGTATTTAAAGAGGGAAATCTGGTGAAATTTTCAAAGATTATATCAATTGATATCCTTTTCAAATTAACATAATAGAAAACATAAAACATTCTTACAAGGATAATTGTTTAATAGAATAATTAATGAATTATACAACCCTTTTTAACGAATTTAACATCATTATTGATTGGTATAACAAATAAATTCCAAGCATTAATCTGGTTATAGTTGAAGTGCAAGATACCAGATATATAAAATATGCAGAACATAAATGAAATGCTAGAAATGATAGAATAACAGTAAAATATCCAGCATAATCTTCACAATACACAGAAATGATATACGAAATAGCGACAGAAACAACACTTTGATTCAGATAGCAATGTTCACAGGCCTCTTCGAGGGGGAAACCTCCATTCGAGCAGTGCTCTGTTACAATAATATCCAAGCTAGGGTTTTCATACCCTCGACCCTTATTTATACTAAATGTGTCTATTAAGAGAAGCATCTAGAGGAAGATCCTTCTAAAAGCGAAAGCTTCTATTAGGTCTTCTTACATCCTCCTTTTTCTATTTTATTGAAAGGTCTTATTAATATTGACCTTTATTACATCCGAATACATTGATCTACCTATGTGCAGGTTAGGACCTTAACATGTATTCCCCCTTAAAAACATCCTTGTCCTCAAGGCTTGAGATGTGGAAACTGCTGCAGAATGGTAGCTGGTTCCCAAGTGGCATCTGCTAGAGTCATATCTTTCCACTAAACTAGCACTTCCTTGTTGGTTCTCCGACACAGGCGACGCTCCCGCTGGTTCAAAACTGCTTCTGGTTGTAGCCAAATGGATCCTTCTTCAGCTAATTCTGGAAGGTTGGTTTGAATTTGGCACTTGGTTCCAATCACCTTCTCAAGCATGAAACATGAAAAACAGGATGTAGCTTCGACTGACTGGGCAGAGCTAACTGATATGCGACTTGTCCCACATGCTTGAGAACTGTGTAAGGGCCATAAAATTTGGGTGC
>JZKD02S0160918.1:2869-23345 GCA_000966675.3 Picea glauca
CACACGCTCTATCTTGGTTGGCATTTTTGTATTGTTATTTTTCACGGGTCCCATTAGTTTATTATGAGAGACATTTCATTGTCCTCGGGATCCCTGGGAGAGCATCTAGAAGGTTTATGATTGGATTTTATTTTTTTCCAGCTACAAAACTTTGGTCCTTCAACCATTTCTTCCCATGAAATGAGGTACAATCCCTTGTTGGTTCAATAAACCCAAAATTCCCAAAATATAAGGAAACGAAAAAGGGGTGAAGTGTGAAAAATGGTAAGTATGATCGGGAATGACATGATGAATCATCAAGGAGACCTCCCAGTAGAAAACCCATCCCTAGGGTGACCACTTACTACGGAGAAATGTCAAACACCAAGGTGAAACAGGGAAAAGAGCATGATTTCCAAGAAAACTTTCTATAATCAAAAACATCTTTAAATGCAACATACTCAAATGCCTCAAATATTAAAGTGACACTTACCAAAATACCTAACTTGTACCTCATGGAGAAAGACCCATCGTCTTCCGGAAGCAATCCGATGTGGCGAATGCCATCGTCACGAGTCCAGGGTGTGTGGTGGTGAAGTGAGTCTTTGTCTGTGCATGTGGACGTTGTTAGTCATTTTTCTCTCGGTACTCCATGTATGCAACCTGAGGGCCTTGAGACATCATCTCCTTATTTATCCCTAGAAATTGGGATAGCATCTATATCCTACTCAGAGACACGTACTTGTTGTAGAGTGCATGAGAACCTCAACATCTCCTGTTCAAACCTGTGCCTACACTGAAACATAAAACCGTGAAATCTAGGATGGCTCACTCACCCCTTTTCTCATAAAATCAAAATCAAAATTTCAAAAATGATAACTAATCTAGAAAATAAAATTTTGTACTTTTCATATAATATAATAAAAGAGAAGAATGTAAACAAAAAATGCAAGTAGAGAAAAATGAAAATAAAAAATGAAATGTAGTTAAACTACCCTGAGAAATCAAGATTCAAATGCAAGAAAGAAAAATTACCTACCTACTTACCTGGGGCCCAAGGCCCATGGTGGTCAAATGTCATGGACTTTAGATGAAATCGTACAACTAGTGCAATCTGTTGATCATCCAATCAAGGCATATCCCCCTATGCTTAATTATGTAATACAACAAAGATAAGTCAAGAACATAATAATCATGAGCATAAATAGACATGTAATCAATCATGAAATGAAACTCATTGATATGGGTGAGAGGGAGGAAATATTTTTGCGAAGAGAAACCATAAGCTTGATCATCCTACCTGAGAGAATAGCCACAGGGCCAATCAATCCATATCTGAAGAGGGATACCATGTATAGACGAAAACTCGTCTTCATCTTCACTTAAAATATCACTGCTCACTTAATGTTGAGAGGAGATGAGAGATCAGAAGAAAACTGCATAGTTTCTTGGAGAAAAAGGTAAGAGATAAGAGACAACCTCATTTTTGGGAAAAGAAGTCCTGCTATTGAAAAAATGTTTCCCTTTTGTCTGCATATCCTTGTAAAAATACCGAAGATGAAAATGTTGTTTCTATGTAACATGAGTCTTTGACTTCTCAGGGATGGCCATGACCTTGTATCCATCAAGTTTTGAGGACAGAGAAGGTTGAAAGCGTTCCCCATTCAACAAATCTGAGTGCTCAAAAGAACATGCATCATAATTATAAAGGTACTATTGGAAGAAATCATGAGTATGTGGTAATAAGTCTTCCTCAAGTGGATGTGAGAGGTCTATGATTACATCATCAATGAGTTTCCAAATATCTTGTTTGTCCATGTATGAATAATAACCTTCCAAAGGAAATACTTGTGCATCCCTTGTCTAGAAGTTTCCCTCTATATCGTAAATGGGATATCCATCAAAACCGAAACAACCAACATCCCATCTACACCTCCCAATGTGTATGAAATCATCAATGTTATTTATCACATTATTACAGGGAGGATCTATTGTGTCCAAGGGCTCCTCCATTACTGCTTCACTTCTGAGATCATAGAACAAAGATTCATCAAAGTTTCAGAAAGGAATATAACTCACCATGTTCTCTTCTTGGTGTCCAAGAAGAACAGAGGCTTGTATATATTCATTGTCTTGCACTTCATCGAGACCTTCTTCTTCAAGGATAATTTCTTTATGGACATGTTCTTCAAGCACATGACATCTCTGTTTATCAAAGATATCATCATCACTCTATTGATTAACCATGTTGTAGAAATAATCCATGAAAGGACTAATCCTTTTTTCACCTTCATGTGCATGAAAAAGGAAAGTTTCGAAAACCTCACCTTCATCAAATGAGAGAAATGATTTTAATGTCTCATCCGAGTTCTCAACATGTTGTGCTTCATTGGAAACTTCTTCTTCTTGGTAGCTTCCTTTATGGACCTACTCTATGAGAAAATTTTTATCCTTATCTTCAATGAGTTTCGAGACTTCTTTGGGCGTGAAGAATGATCGGTCCTGGGTAGGAAGGGCTTCTTGGGAACCATATCTCTTCATCATAGCATCACAAAGTGACTTCACTCTGAAAAAGGCAATGGAAATCTCCCATGATGCATTTTGGGTAGATATTTCCATGTAACTTTGAAGGATAGCGTTGTATTCATGTTTTCTTTGCATTCAGAGTTTGACCAAGAGGTCCTTATTGTAGTCCTCTATCAATTTTTCACACAACTCATTGTATTCTTCTATGTTTTATTTAAGGGTTTCAAATCTTTCTTCATCATTATCATCCTCTTTTTCCATAAAATTTTTCTCGTTGAATTTTAGATGGAGGGTCTCCTTCAAATCTTTGGTAAGGCCATAGGGAATATTTGCATGTAGAAAGGAATCCTTGAGATCCTGAATAGTATATTCAAATTTATGAGTCCTAGGGCCCCAATGCTTAATAAATTATCGAACAAGGACCATTGGAGAAGATATACTTTTAGGCTTACAAGAATGTTTGATCCAATCTCTTTGCTTCTCTTCAAGCGATAAGAGGAAAAGCCTTATTGTTAAATAATCATGATAATAATTTAGTTCTAAGATAAGCTAAGTGATATTGACAATGTGTTCAATGGCCGAGGACGGATCACCATCAAAATTTGGTATGGAATCTAACCAATATGTTGGGAATTCGTTCGGATACCAATAAACATCATCAATATCCAGGGCCTTGTATGCCCCATGGAAGTGCCACAAAGACATGATTCTATTACTTAGGATAATACCTCAATGGAGTCATCAGATGAGATCAAGGCTCATCAAAGTATGGAAAGGGAAAGGGAACTTCCCTTAGGTGGAGTTGCCAGGAAAGCTAGAGGTAAAGGCTTTGGGATTAAAGCTTGCCAAGGTGTCGTTAGGGCATGAAAGAGGATTCAAAATCCTCCTCGACAACGACGCCAAAATGTTATCGCACAAATTGTAGGTTGGGAAAATACTGACCAAATCCAAAATATGGAAAGAACTATGGGAATACCTATCCATTTTCACCTTAGGTAAGTACACCCCTCACTTTAGTGAAGGAGAAATCCTACACAAGGGGGGTATCCCAGGTGACCCTAGGGGGAAATGAGATGGAAATTGGAGTAATGGAAAATGTTTCCCCTATAGGTCAAGATAAGAAGTGAAATGTGGCTTGTAAACAAGTCTTGGTTATGTTCAATGGTTTCCAAATGCTTGAGTACATGCAGAAGAGAGTTGTACCTGCCCGAGACAAGAGAAAATACAAGTATACAAGCCCAATATTCAAATGGACAAGAAATTGAAGTTTGTTGTCCTATATATCAGCCGTAAACAATGATATAAATTAGCAAGTAAATTATAATAGAAGCTACTATATATGTCGTTGAAAGTCAGGGGAAGATGCAAGAGATTAAGCTAGCAATGACTAGTATAACTCAATTAAGATAAAGCTAGACTTTAGTGATAAGGTAAGGTTGTTAAGAAATGTTTTTGAATAGATATCATGACAGGCTTGTGGCTGTATAAAAAGGTTGCTACAAAAGAAAAATTCAACCACCAAAAATCACAAATAAACCACCCAAAATATGTGCTAAGATTAGTAGATTATTATGACAATTTTTTTTCGCATTTTTTTACGATTGAAAAATGAGTAAGAGAAAGAAGTTTAGATGAGTTTGATGCAGCCCTAATGGCTGTAGCATAATTTTTTTAACAGAAATAATATGTCCTTGACCAATCAAAATTCCCTAGTGGCTCAAGCAAGCTATCAAAGAAAAAAATTGATTCCACTTTGAACAATTTGAATATCTTGTAAAATCATGCATTCCCATGCAATAATCTATTTCTCCAATGAAATATTAAGATTAGTTCTTTGTATATATTTGGAAAGTGGAGTCTTGGATATAATAGTTAGATACAAAATATCACTAGGGGTGTAGGATCTTCTACTCCCCAGAGCATGCAAAACCAACTAAGGTAAGGCTAGGAGGGTGTAAGCCCTTTTACTCCTCCTAGTAATATTGTAAAAAATGGCTTATCAACTAGTAAATAACATGAACCTTGGTGGAGGGTGTATTCTCTTATACTCCTCCAAGAGTTTGAGACAATATTATCAATGAAACTAGAAGAAAACATCGAAAAAATTCATAAATTTCCTTACCAATTCCAAAATAGCAAGATCAAACCCTAGTTTACCAAGAAATATCCATCCATAAACAAGAGAACATGCCTCCAAGAGGTGAAAACCACCTTAGCTTCATGATTTTACAAGAGAAAACACCATAAGATAGTTTCACAAGAGAGAGATGATCCAAATTTACCAAGTAGGGTGAGAATTTCAGCCAAGTAGTCTTCTCTAATCAGAGAGCTATGTTCAAATGAAATGAAATTGATCCTTATTTATACAAAAATCCTAAAAAAGTGTTTGTCCACATAAATTTAGGGTAAACCAAAAAGTAAGAAGGCCAAGCTCCTTTACTTTACCCCTTTACAAAATAAATTTAAATTGCACATGAAGAAAACCCTAAAACATGATGTCAACCCCTTCTAGGGTGACTTCTTAGTCACTTTAGCAAATCATTGAGCAAGAGAGAGGAAGGAGTTGGGCCTCCTAAGGCCTTCCATTCATGCATTGGGGTATTCTCTCCAAGGTATAAGGGATATCCCTCATCAAAAGTTCCAAGTTTTTGTCAAAACACCTCCACCACCACATGCCCTATCCCTAAGGCATGGCGTCAAGCCCTCCAAGATGAAATTTTAGCCTTGAAAGGCATATATTTGGGATTGAAAGGCTAGGTGAGATCCTCCAAGGTATCTTCGTTTGACTCCAAAGGAAAATTGCATATCCTATACTGCCCAAATTTTTGGGCCATGGCATCCAACCGGTGGGCTTCCTGCCCCATTGAAGGCCCAAGTTGGGATTGTTCCTCCAAAATGTCCATCAACAAGGTCCTACAAAGATACACAAGTATTCCCTCTAAGGATATCAAGTCAAAGAATCATGGAAAGTAAAATACTTTTTAATATAAGAGCTACCTAAGAATGTACATGAAAAACTACCTCATCAAATTAAACAAGTGCTCAAAGACCCTATGCAGTTTTCCAAGTTTAGGTATGGGGGGGTTGACAAGGTGACCTATTGGGTGAATCAATCCTTAAGTCAAGGAGTGTTTCCTAGTTGGAAACCTCTCTAAGTCATGTGGAAAATATGAAGTGAATGGGGGTAATAATTTTGAGCATGGGGTTCATCACATACAAGGGTTTGTATTGTCTCATATATGGGTGCCTTTGTAGAGGGTGTGTTGAACCTTCATTTTCAATGCATCCTTTTTCCAAGCCCATTTATTGTCATTAATTATTTAGAATATTTCCAAGTTGAAGCCAAGGTGTGACTTCTACCTAAGCATGAAAAAAATTACCCACCTTGACTCTACCCTGGTCACACTATGCTTCCCCAAGTTGAAGACAATGTGTGGGACTTCTACCTAATCATGAAAAACATTGCCCACACATGCTCTTCCTTGGTTGGAATTTTTATATTTTTATTTTTTACGGGTCCCATCAGTTTCTTATGAGAAATTTTATTTTCCTCAAGATCCCTGGGGGAGCATCTAGAAGTTGTATGATTGTATTTTATCTTTTTCCAACTACAAACCTATGGGCCCTCAACCACTTCTTCCCATTAAATGAGGTACAATACCTTCTTGGGTCAATACACCCGAAAATCTCAAAAGATAAGGAGACAAAAAAGGGTTGAAGTGTGAAAAATGGTAAGTGTGACCAGGAATGGCATGATGATTCGTCAAGGAGACCTCCCAGTAGCAAACAAATCCATAGGGTGATCACTTTCTAGGGAGTAATGTCAACCATCAAGGTGAAACATGGAAAAGAGCATAATTTCCAAGAAGACATTCTATAATTAAAAGCAACTTTAAATGAAACATACTCAAATGCCTCAAATATTAAAGTGACACTTACCACAATACCTAAATTGTGCCTCATGGAGCAAGACCCATCGTATTTCGAAAGTAAGCTGATGTGGCGAATGCCATCGTCACAAGTCTAGGGTGTGTGGTGGTGAAGCGGGTCTCTTTCTGTGCATGTGGATGATATTAGTCATATGTCTCTCAGTACTCCATGTCTGCAGCTTGAGGGCCTTGAGACATCATCTCTTTAGTGTTAGAAAAACAAGATCGCGAAGCAATAAAATAAAACAATTGCAGAAATAAAACATAGAAGATACACAATACAATAGAGACAAAGATATACATGGTTCATCCAGTGTGGCCTACATCCACTAGAGAAATTTCTAGGTCCTTCCTTTTTATTATCCAACAAAATGAAGGGATACAACCTACAACTTAACTGATGTAACTTTCTCTTCTTTCTCTCGTAGTCTCCTCTCTCAAAATAAAACATTCACGATAATACATAGTTGCAATACAATTCCCTCATAAGAGAGGGTTTCCTTCTAGGGAAAAAAAACCCTAAAAATAACTTTTATCATCAGATCTGCGACCTTATAATGAATGGTCCAATTGACTACAAAATTACAATATTTTATAGGGCAATTTTTCCCAATACTTCTCTTCAGGGGCACTGCCCCCAAATCCCCCGCCAGGGGGGGGGGATACAAAAATTTTCGCCTCCCCCTTAGACCCCCTTGGCGACAGTTGTGGGGGGGAAATCCCCCCCACACCCCTCGTTAGGGAATGGGGTCCAAGAATGGTTAAAACAAACCTATGAATCAGGAAGATAATCAGGCTCCATAACCAACAATCTCCCCTTTGGAGACTGATCACAACAACTCCACTGTTGTTGTACCTTCTGGACTATACTCCACCTTGGACCTGAAAAATTTCTCATCTTCACCTTCATGCTTGAAGACCAACTGAAACTAAGAAGGAATTCAAGATGAAAATATTCTACTACCACAAGACTTAAAATAGTCATAATTGAAGTCATCTTAACAACAAGAGAAAATATTTCATCAAAATCTATACCTTTATTTTGTGCAAACCCATTTACAACAAGTCTAGTGATGCAGGAGCATTGCTCCATGTCAACGAAGCGCCATCCAGCCAGCACATTTAGCACACATTCAATGGAGGAGAGAGGCACCAACCCTCTCATTTTCAAATTCGAAAATGTAATAACTGTTGTAAGGTCGAAGAGCCACACAAATGCCTTTGTGCATGTAGTATATAGTGTCGCCTTTAATGGTTGACAGGATGAAGATCTAGATCCAATCCAGACTAGACAACCGTTGAATGTAATTGAATGTAATTTATGAGAGTAGGTGAGATGGAGGGAAGAGCTCGAGGAGCCCCTCTTTGTAAAAGATCTTGTTTTCTATTTTCATGAGTTAGGAAGACTACAGATGAGATTAGGATAAGAAGAAAGAATATAGGTAGATTAGAGAGAAAAAAAGAGAGGAGTCAAGACTCTGTTGCAGTCTGATCTTTTGTAACCTTTGTACAGGCATTCTGAATTTAATACAAACATAGCAGTTTTTCCTGCATATGATTATGTGTGTTTATATGTCTTTCATGAATGCTATGTACATGTTCATTTTATGTTGTAGATGTATGTTAGGTTCCATCTGCAGAGATAGATAGATTTTCCTATCTATGAGTTTCTTTGATTTCAGTCTAGGTTCTTAGTGGCTGAATGCAAGAGGTCGCATGATAGAGTGTTGAGGACTCTGTGAGCCAGTGAAAGAGTGCACATCTGAATTTGGTGTTGGATTCAGGCGAGAACGTGCCAGGAGGGTGCACCAATGGAATCATTTAACTCAAGGGAGAAGCCTCATATTTAATGAATACTCTGGAGGTGAAGGCTGTGCAAAGGAGGGCATAGAGAGAAGACAAAACTACTGAAGGTTTTGTAGAAGCTCTGCAAGGTGGGCATCGAGCCAGTGCAAAGAGTGCACGAGAGGAAATCTATTTCGAGTTCTGAGGGAAGGAGTATTTGTAGAGAACACACTCACAAAGTTACTAAAGACTTTGTAAACTCAACAAAGTGTGCTTGAGTGGAAGTAGCCAGGAGGTCACTTTCATCTCTTCAAGGGATAGAAGAGACAAAGACCTTTAGAGGTCTGAGCAGCTAAAGCGCACGGAGTGTGCATCGAGAGAGGAATTATTCCAAGTCCCAAAGCTCAGGAAGAATAGTTCCTTTGTGCACATGGTGTTAGCAGAAAGGAGCAGAAGTTTTGAAAACCCTTGAGGTTTCAAAGTTTTCAAAGCTCAGGAGAGACATGGTTTCGAGAACGCGTGAGATATTAACATTGCAGGGCTCGCAGAAGATAAATTATAGGTTGAACCTTCGAAGGGTCAAAGTCTTCCAAGTCCGGGAGAAGGGACAAAGCTCAAGAAGACCACAAATACCGTTGGATTGGATAGGGGAGAAAATCTGGACCATTGGATCATCGTCCTGACACGAGAAGCACGCACCGAAGGCGATCAAATCTGGGTCATCAAATCTCAGGGCGTGGATCAAAACCCGTGGATCTAGAGTCAAATAGCACACATATTAAATTTTTCTATTCATGAAGTCAGGAATTGGGAGTTGGATGAGCAGAGGAGGCTGCACTCCATACCCCCGATACACGAAATCTCGAAAATGTGAAGAGAACCATCCAACCATCTATTGTGGAGGACAGGTGGCAAAGATCCAGAAGCCATCGGGGTTTTGGAACTTAGGTGTATAAGGGTGGCGAAGAACGAAGACTTGCAATTGAAAAAATCACAAAATCATTTTGGACCATTGGATCTAGGGTGACACGTGGCATAGATCCACATCCATCAGGGATTTGGGCACCGGGAAAACGAAGGTGAAGGCCAGAGCAAGCTCGCGAAAAGAGAGTTCGTGAAAGGATAAGTGTTGGGTATGTGTGATATTCTTTGCATGTGTAGTAGGTTCATAGCATATGCGTTAGGCATGAAGGGGTGTAAGAGGGGGGCGTGCAGGGGCAACGCCCCCGATTTTGTTTTTTCTAGATTGAGACTGCATTTTTCGGGACCACATTATATTTAGGTGGTTTTTAGTCACATGGTTTCTTTGTCGATGGTTTTCTATTTCCAGTTAAGGAATTAGGGTTTTGGACTAATACAGGTCATTGAGTTAGGGTTTTGGATGTCGTTGGCTCCTATATGTATTTTGTATTGTAAACATTGTAACACAATGAATGAATATAGAATATGTTGGTTTTCCTGGTTTGGGTTTCTAGGAGAAAAATCTCTGTGTAATGTTTGTATTTTCCATTGTATCTTTTCTATTCTTTTCTCAATATCTGTTTACAATAGATATTTTACAAGGTTAGAATTTACATTTGGTATCAGAGCTTTATTGGCTTCAGGGGGATGCCTTTGTGGTCAAGGGTTTGGCTCGGGACTGTGATAAGACTTGTTACAGTGGGAGATCTGCGGTATTGTTTTTCAAGTGAAAAGAAATGGCAAGAAATTCGAAGATGGAGATCGAGAAGTTTAATGGGAAATTTTTTGAGTTGTGGAAGCTCAAGATGGAAGATCTATTGGTGGATAGAGATCAGTGGATCGCGGTAGATCCAGGTACTACACCTACAGGAACTTCTGCATATGACTAGAAAAATTTGGATCAGAGGGCAAAGAGAACAATTCGACTATGTCTCTCTGATTCAGTATTACTAAATGTGTTAGAGGAAGCTACAACCAAATATTTATGGGAAAAGTTGGGGAAGTTGTATCAGTCTAAGTCCCTGGTAAATAAACTATTTTTGAGAAAGAAGTTGTATAACATGAGGATGAGAGATGGAGACTTGGTGGCAGATCATTTGAACGCCTTCAATACTATGGTAAGTTAGTTAGTATCTGTTGAGATTAAAATTTCAGATGAAGATAAATGTATCAGTTTGTTTTGTTCTTTACCAGACTCGTGGGATAGTCTGGTTGTGGCCATAGGTAGTAATACAACTTTCTTGAAGTTTGAAGAATTGGTCTCATCCTTGTTGTCGGAGGAGATGAGACGAAAGAATATGGAAGGACATAGCACAAACACATTATTTTCAAGAGGGCGTTCCCAGGAAAGAAATAGATCTTATTTCTCAAGTGGGAGATCTAAGTCTAAGGGTAGATCTAAATATCTTGGAAAGTTTGTAAGGATATGTTGGAGATGTGGAAAAGAAGGGCACTATAAGAAGCAATGTAGATCCAAAGTTGAGAAAAAGAAGGGATCTGAAGAATATTCTTCTACAGAAGAAAATACCTCCAAGGAAGAAGGAGGGGATGTGTACTTTGCCTCTTCAAGCACACATGCAGATCATGAGGCATGGTTGATTGACTCTGGTGCATCCTTTCATATGACTCCCCACAGCGAGTGGTTTTGTGAATATGAAAGGTATGATGGAGGTAATGTTTTCTTAGGTAATGATTCGATAACCATAATCATAAGAAGAGGAAGGGTCAAGTTGAGGCTCATAGATGGAAGGATTAGAACACTGCCTGGTGTTCTACACATCCCAAGTATGGCCAGAAATTAGATTTCTGTAAGAAAAATAGAAGATGCAGGGGTAAAACCAATATTTTAAAAGGGAACTTGCAGGATGGTTCGAGGAGCAATGGTGTTGATGAAGGGAGTTCGGTTTGGAACTCTATATAAGCTTCTAGGAAGCATTATTATTGATGGGTTTAATAGCTCCATTGTTCCTAATATTGGAGTTGAAGAAGAAAGAACTCCTACAGTCTCTGGAGAAAAGGTTATGTTGTGGCATCAAAGACTGGGGCATATCGAAGAGAAGGGTCTTTGACTACTACACAGTAAAGGTATGGTTGAAGGTATGTCTAACTTCTCTCTAGATTTTGATTTCTGTGAACATTGTCTATATGGGAAGCAAAATCGGGTAATATTCCCCTCTGGTGCAACAAGGGAAGAAGGAATTATATAGCTAGTTCACAGTGATGTTTTTGGACCCGTGTCGGTCCCATCATTGGGAAAATCTGTGTACTATGTCTCATTTATAGATGATTTATTGAGGAAAACTTGGATATATTTCCTCAGGAAGAAATCTGAAGTCTTTGATAGGTTTAAAGAGTTCAAGGCTCTTGTTGAGAATCAAACATAAAAAATAATTAAGGTGTTGAGGACTGATAATGGTGGAGAGTTTTGCAGGAATGAATTTGAATAATTCTGTAAGAAGTGCAGTATAGCAAGGTAGAATACTACTCCATATACACCTCAACAGAATGGAGTTGAAGAAAGGATGAACATGACATTGATGGAAAATGCAAGGTGCATGCTCAGTGGTGCCAGGTTAGGGAAATAATTCTAGGCAGAGGAAGTGGGTACTACATGTTATCTGGTGAACAGATCACCCTCATCAACGTTGGATGAAAATACTCCACAAGAGGTATGGACTGGTAAGGAACCTTCTCTCACACATCTTAAGGTATTTGGCTGTGATGCATATGTTCATGTTCCAAAGGAAAACAAGAGTAATCTAGATAAGAAGGCTGAAAATGTATCTTTATTGGATATCAATATGGTATCAAAGGTTATAAGATTTGGAACCCAGAAACTAATAAGGTAGTGTATAGCCGAGATGTGGTATTTAGAGAAATGAAGGATGTTGTTAAACAGGAAGTCCTACCAATTAAGGAAGAACCAGAGAAAATAGATTTTGATTTAAAGGATGATGAACCAGACTCTACAAAAGAACATGAATCAGAAGAAGAAGATCCTCATACTCCAGTATTGAGGAGATCAGATTGAGAAATAATTCTACCGGAAAGGTATAGTCCATCTGATTTCCATTCAAGTTTTTCTTTGTCTATTACTGATGATGATCCTAGAACTGTCAGGGAGGTAGTGGATTCAAAGGATGGAAATCTTTGGAAAAGGGCCATGGAAGAAGAAATGGAATCTTTGGATAAGAATGAGGCTTGGGATCTAGTGGAGTTTCTAACTGGAAGAAATCCCATTGGCAGCAAATGGGTATTTAAAAAGAAGTTGAATGCAAAAGGAAAAGTGGAGAAATACAAATCTCGGTTAGTAGCAAAGAGTTATTCCCAGGTTGAGGGAATTGACTTTGGTGAGATTTTTTCTCCTGTTGCCAAGTTAACCTCCATAAGATTTATATTATCTGTTTCTACTGCATTTGATTTTGAAATAGAACAAATGGATGTGAAGACAACATTCCTTCATGGGGATCTGAAAGAAGAAATCTATATGAAACAACCAGAAGGTTATGCTATGAAGGGAAAGAAGGAGCTGGTATGCAAGCTGAAAAAGTCCCTGTATGGTTTAAAACAATCACCAAGAATGTGGTATAAAAAATTTGATACTTATATGCTGGGACTTGGCTTCACAAGAAGCAAAGAAGATCATTGTGTGTATTTTAAATTAATTGGTGATCATTTGATTTATTTGGTCTTATATGTGGATGACATGTTGCTGATAGGAAACAACAAGGAGATTATCCAGTATGTGAAAACTCAGTTGTCCTCTAAATTTGACATGAAGGATCTCGGTGCTTCAAATTTAATTTTGGGCATGGAAATTAAAAGAGATCGGAAAAGGAAGAAACTCTGGTTAAATCAAAGAAAATATGTCAAGGCAATATTGCAGAGGTTTAATATGCAAGAATGTAAACCGGTCAAGGTTCCTATTCCTGTTGGTGTAAAGTTATCTGCGTATCAGTGTCCCAAGACACATGAAGAAGAGGAGGACATGTCTCATGTTCCATATGCAAGTGCAATTGGCAGTTTGATGTATGCAATGGTCTGCACTAGACTAGACATTGCACATGCAGTGGGAGTTTTAAGCAGGTATATGTGAAAACTAGGGAAGGAGCATTGGACAACAGTAAAAAGGGTTTTTAGGTATTTGTGTGGCACTGCTAGCTATGGATTGTGCTACGAAGGAAGACCGAGATTGGACAGAGTGGTGGATATATACAGCTTTGTGGATGCAGACTGGGCTGGAGATTTGGATCGTAGGAGATCTACAAGCGGGTATGTGTTTAACCTGTTTGGAGGAGCAATAAGTTGGATGAGAAAAAAACAGGTTTTAGTGGTACTTTCAACTATAGAAGATGAATACATGGCAGCCACTCATGCAAGTAAGGAAGTAGTATGGGTACAAATATTGTGTTCAGGTATTGGGTTGGTACAACAAGCTGTAAGGATAGAGTGTGACAGTCAGAGTGCAATTTTTCTGGCGAAGAACCCTGCTTATCATTCAATGACAAAGCACATTGATTTTCAATATCACTTTGTGAGAGACATGATTGAAGAAAAGAAAGTATCACTGATGAAGGTGGACACTTTGAAGAATTTTGTAAACTCATTAACAAAATCTGTGAGGATCCATGGGCATTGGTGCCCTGGATTGTTGACTATGTAACCCTGTAACCCCCTGTATGCAAAGAAAACAACAAGTGGGAGAATGTTGGGTATGTGTGATATTCTTTTCATGTGTAGTAGTGACTGGGACCACATGTGTAGTAGTAACTAGGACCGCATTATATTTAGGTGGTTTTTCGGCACATGGTTTCTTTGCCAATGGTTTTCTATTTTCGGTTAAGGAATTAGAGTTTTGGACTAATCTAGGTCATTGGGTTAGGTTTTTGGATGCCGTTGGCTCCTATATATATTTTGTATTGTAAACATTGTAACACAATGAATGAATATAGAATATGTTGGTTTTCCAGGTTTGGGTTTCCAGGGGAAAAATCTCTGTATAATGTTTGTATTTGCCATTGTATATTTTTTGTTCTTTTCTGAATATCTGTTTATAGTAGATATTGTAAAAAGTTATAATTTACAATCAGGACCATCCATCAGAAAGGACATGTGGCGAGCATTCAACGTTTCACTGACTTTCTATTGAAGGAAGTCAAAGGGCGGAGTTGTTAGAACTCCCAAATCGTGAAATCACGATTCAATCGTGATCATCGAATCACGACGAATTGATGGCCGTTGATTTGGAATTTTGAGGATCCAGATTTTTGGAATTCAGGATTCCAAGGAGGAAGGGTCGGAGTTTCATCACAACTTCATGAACCACGAAGTCCCAAAGCGCTCAAGGATTAGCTTGTGGTCACGGGTAGTGGTCACATGGAGAAGGCATAAAGGAGGAGCTGAGGACCCATTAGCCCATTTCAGGGTTTTAGGGATTGAAGGAGTCAGGGGGACTCAATAGTAGGATTTGTGAAGTCATGAAATCCAAAATGCCCCTTTTGTGGGTTAAGCATGTGGTTGCGCCAGTGGTCACATGGGTGAGAGTTAAAGGAGGAGCTAGCTGCCATGCTAGACTCTAAATTGGGGTTCAGGAATTCATAGATTGGAGAGTCAAGGGGTGACTTGTTTGCATGAGTCCTAAACTCGCGAACTGTGAAGCGCCTTCTATTATGGCTTGTGGTCATGATGGTGGTCATGGGGGGGGGGAGAAGCTAACGCCTGGTGTTTGTTCATGCAAGCCAGGCTTCCCAAGGACCTGTGGATTTGATCGAAGGTTCCAGGAGGTAACTAATGATCTATTTCGGCTCGGGGGGTTGAAGAACGATCCTTAGATCAGGAGGTCAGTGGAACCTAACGAGGTAGAGATAGTGGAGATACATCAGGTGGTATTAGAGCCACTTTCTTTCTGTATATTTCAAGAAGATGGCAGCAACGTAAAGGGGATACAGTTTGATACCATCTGTGCATGGAGTTTTGTTCGCATGAAGGCAACAAACACTTGACAACCAGGAGAGCTGAACACAGAGAGGAAAAAGATGGCTACTGAAGGCCATGGATGTGGTCCAAGAGGAGACCATCAGTAGAGAAGAAAGTCTAAGATAGGCCAAGAGCTCAGTGAGATAAGAGAAATAATGGAAAATCTTGCATTGAATATGCAGTAAGAGGCGAAGTCACCCTGGAGGTATGAATGACCTCCTAAGAGGAAAGAAAAATGGCCCGTTCATAAATTTTTGGCCAAAGGACATCGAAGGTTGTTGAGAGGATGGTTGAGACATGTTGAAAGCCTTAGAATTAAAGAGGAAGTGGTTCGTATTTGTGAGCCATAAGCTGGGAGAAATCTCAGTCATGATGAGGAGAAGAGATCACTGGATGATCTCAGAAACTGCCAAGTGGGAAGTGAGGAACTTTCAAGTTGCTAGGTGGAAAATGAGATGGGACCATTGGAGGATATCATAGACTTCCAGGAGGGCAGGGAAGAAATCCCAAATTTCCAGGTGGGCAAGGGAAGTGAGGTGAGATTGGTTGACAATCTCACGAACTCAGAGGTGAGTTCATATCAGCAAGGAGAGCTGATGGAGAGGGATCAGAGATGCCTTTTGATCATTAGAGGAATTGAGGTATTCCTGCCACATAGCCAAGTTGAGGCCATAGAATGTGTTTCAGATGCAGCAACAAAAGAAGGACAACCAACAATGACTTTCATAGAGGAAGAAGAGGTGGAGCAAGTGCTGATATCTGCCCCAACAAAAGAAGAGCATGCAGATAAGATACTCACTCCATGGGAGTTGGAGTTGGAGATGTTGGAGGATTGGTTGAACAATCCAAAGCCAGTAGATGACTGCCATGAGCAGACAGTCACGGAAATTGTAGGAGAAGATAATTCAGAGAAATTGCTCAAAAATTTCAGCCAAGAAGTTGAACAGATGATGACTGCAACACCAAGGTCTGCAGCAGAAGATGACACAAAATTCCAGTCTGGGGAGCAGCTAGAGAAAGTTGGAGTTGAACCAATGCAAGGAGAACTAGAAGTAGAAAAACTGTCAAATGAAATGACTGAGCATCAGGTCAGTCAAGAGGAGACTGTAGAGTTGGAGTCTGCAAAAGAGTGGCAAGTCAAGGCCACAAGAAATGGATAAGACAACATGGGGAATCAAATTGATCTGCCCATGGATCTGTGTGAAGGGAGCATGCATCAGAGCAGGTTGCATGAAGAGGAGAGCCATCCACTGGAGCAGTTGGACAGGGTGATAGAATAAAGCAGAAGCTGCCAATGAAGAGAAGCTGAGAAGAAGGAAGCCTACCATAGTAGCAGGGAAGATGAATCAACAACAAGGAAGTGGAGCAAATGCACAACTGCAGAAGATAGTTTGGGATCTAGGTGGTTTTCAACAGAGATGGGAAGCTCATGAATAGGAGGTCATGTTTTTTTTTCCTAGCTGAGGAGTATGATGGAGGAGCATCGCTCCATGTCAATAAAGCGCCATCCAGCCAACACATTCAACGTGCATTCAATGGAGGAGAGAGGCCCCAACCCTCTCATTTTCAAATTTGAAAATGTAATAACTGTTGTAAGGCCGAAGATCCACACAGATGACTTTGTGCGTGTAGTATATAGGGTCTCCTTTAATGGTTGACATGATGAATATCTAGATCCAATCTAGACTAGACAACGACAGAATGTAATTGAATGTAATTTATGAGAGTAGGTGAGATGGAGGGAAGAGCTCGAGGAGCCCCTCTTTGTAAAATATATTGTTTTCTATTTTCATGAGTTAGGAAGACTACAGATGAGATTAGGATAAGAAGAAAGAATATAGGTAGATTAGAGAGAAAAAAAGAGAGGAGTTGAGACTCTGTTGCAGTCCGAGATTTTGTAACCTTTGTACATGCATTTTGAATTTAATACAAACATAACAGTTTTTCCTGCATATGATTATGTGTGTTTATATGTCTTTCATGAATGTTATGTACGTGTTCATTTTATGCTGTAGATGTATGTTAGGTCCCATCAGGGATAGATAGATTTTACTATCTATGAGTTTCTTTGATTTCAGTCTGGGTTCTTAGTGGCCGAATGCAAGAGGTTGCATGACAGAGTGTTGAGGACTCTGTGAGCTAGTGCAAGAGTGCACATCTGAATTCAATGTTGGATTCAGGTGAGAACGTGCTAGAAGGGTGCACCAATGGAATCATTTAACTCAATGGAGAAGCCTCAGAGTTACTAAATACTCTGGAGGTGAAGATTGTGCAAAGGAGGGCACATAGAGAAGACAGAACTACTGAAGGTTCTGTAGAAGCTCTGCCAGGTGGGCATCAAGCCAGTGCAAAGAGTGCACGAGAGGAAATTTGTTTCGAGTTTTGAGGGAAGGAGTGTTTGTGGAGAAGACACTCACAGAGTTACTAAAGACTCTATAAACTCAACAAAGTGTGCTTGAGTGGAAGTAGCCAAGAGGGTGTTTTCATCTCTTCGAGGGATAAAAGAGATAGAGACCTTTAGAGGTCTGAGCAGCTAAAGTGCAAGGAGTGTGCACTGAGAGAGGACTTATTCCAAGTCTCGAAGCTCAGGAGGAACAATTCACAGGGTGTCAGTAGAAAGGAGCAGAAGGTTTGAAATCCCTTGAGGTTTCAAATTTGTCAAAGATCAGGAGAGACAACATTTCGAGAACACATGCGAGATTAACGTTGAAAAACTCGCAGAAGATAAATCAGAGGTTGAACCTTCGAAGGGTCAAAGTCTTCCAAGTCTGAGAGAAGGGACAAAGCTCAGGAGGAGCACAACTACCGTTGGATTGGATAGGGGAGAAAAGTTGGACCATTGGATCATCGTCCACACAGGAGAAGCACGCACCGAAGGCAATCAGATCTGAGGGCGTGGATCAACACCCGTGGATCTAGAGTCAAAGAGAACACATATTAACTTTGGCTATTCATGACATCAGAGTTGGACGAGCAGAGGAGGCTGCACTCCATACCCCCGATACGCAAAATTCTAAAACCATGAAGAGAACCATCCAACCGTTTATTGTGGAGGACAGGTGGAGAAGATTCGGAAGCCATTGGGGTTTAGAACTTAGGCGTATAAGGGTGTCTAATAACGAAGAATTTCGATCTCCGAAATCATTCTAGACCATTGGATATGGAGTGACACGTGGCAGAGATCCACATCCATTGTGGATTTGGGCACCAGGAGAATGAAGGTGAAGGATAGATCAAACTCGCGAAAAGAGAGTTCACAAAAGGATCAAGACCATCCATCAGAAAGGACGTGTGGCAAGCATTCGACATTTCACTGACTCGCTATTGAAGGAAGTCAAAGGGCGGAGTTGTTAGAACTCCTGAATCACGAAATCACGATTCAATCGTGACCATCGGATCACGACGAATTGAGGGCCATCGATTTGGATTTTTGAGGATCCAGATTTTTGGAGTTCGGGATTCCAAGGAGGAAGGGTCGGAGTTGCATCGCAACTTCGTGAACCGCAAAGTCCTGAAGCGCTCAAGGATTAGCTTGTGGTCATAGGTAGTGGTCACATGGAGAAGGCATAAAGGAGGAGCTAAGGACCCATTAGCCCATTTCGGGGTTTCAAGGATTGAAGGAGTCAGGGGGACTCAACAATAGGATTCACAAAGTTGCGAAATATGACACGCTCCTTTTGTGGGTTAAGCCTGTGGTTGCGCCAGTGGTCACATGGGTGAGAGTTAAAGGAGGAGCTAGCTGGCATGCTAGGCTCTAAATCGAGGTTCAGGAATTCATAGATTGGAGAGTCAAGGGGTGACTTGTTTGCAGGAGTCTCGAACTCGCTAACCATGAAGCGCCTTCTATTAGGGCTTGTGGTCACGAGAGGGGGTGAGGGGGAAGAAGCTAACGTCTGGTGTTTTTTCACGCAGGTCGAGCTTCCCAAGGACCTGTGGATTTGATCGAAGGTTCCAGGAGGGAACTAATGAGATATTTCAGCTTGGGGAGTTGAAGAACGATCCTTAGACCGGGAGGTCAGCGGACCCTGCCGAGGCAAAGGTAGGGTAGTTGCATCATCTAGCCTTATACCTCTTTTTTCGTCCATCTTCTTCCTTCAACTTGTAAACCCATTTGTTTTGCAATGCTCTTTTTCCTGTAGGAAACTAAACCATGTCCCAAGTCTGGTTATTTACCAAGGAATCCATTTTTTCTTTCATGCTTTGCTCCCACTTCTTTTTAGTGTCTACATACATTGCCTCTTCATAACATTTTGGTTCACCATAATCTATCAACAATAAATAATACAATAAAGCAGAGTATCGTTTAGGGGGTCTACTTAACCTGATATATATTCTAACAACACTTGTAGGACTTTGAGGTACCTGTTGTTCATGTTGTTATACATTTTGATTTTCTGGTACCTTTGGAATTATTTTTTCAGTGATCTCATCAAGCACTGTGTATTCTGGTTTTTATTTTTCCTGTTTCTTTCCCTGCAACTGATCTTTGTACATGAACTTCTCTTTGAATATGACATCTATACTCCTAATGATTTTGTGATTTTCATAATCCCATAAGAGATAACCAAAATCATTAACACCGTATCCAATAAAGGTACACTTCTTGGATTTTTCCTCAAGCTTTGCTCTATTTTATTTATCAATATGGACAAATGCTTCACAACCGAAACTATTCAAAAAATAATAGTTTACCTTTTTACCCATCCATTCCTCCTATGTAATTCCACCATCCAAAGATCTTGAAGGTACTTTTTTATTAATTAAACAACAATATCTACATCATCTGTGTAGAAATGTAAGAGAAACCCAAAATGAAATCTCATACTTCTTACATGCTCCATGATTTTCCTGTTCATCCTTTCTAACACACCATTTTCTTTTGGTGTTCCTGGAACTATTTTCTCTCTACGAATCCCATGATATGAATAGTAATAATCAAACTCCTTGTTGCAATATTCACCTCCAATTTCTGATCTAAGACACTTCAACCTTTTTCCCGTCTCATTCTCAACCAAAGTTTCCATTTCTTAAAAGTATCAAAAACATCATGTTTTTTTCAAATGCAATAAACCCAAGTTTTTATAGTTGAATCATCAATAAAAGTAACATAATAACAAGATCCACCAAGAGATGATACCTGAGCCGATCCCCATACATCTATATGAAAAAGATATAACCTTTCAAACTTCTTTTCTTTTCCGACTCTGAGAAATATGACTCTCTTTTGTTTTCCATAAACACAATGTTCATAGAAATCCAAATCAATTTGTTTAAGATCTGGAAACAAATTTATTTTGTGAAGTATATGAATCCCCTTCTCA
>JZKD02S0160929.1:0-12128 GCA_000966675.3 Picea glauca
TTAATTACAAAAAGAACTTTTCTTTTTGATCTTCAAAGAAGAAAAAGAGCTTCACTTTGACTCTGAAAGCTTAAGAACAAGTTTTCGACTTGAGAATAGGCAAGAATTCTAATGATATTCCTGACTTTAACTGAAATACAAAGTATGTTTGAGTTAAGCCTAATTTGTTTAATCCTTTTACCAGACTTAAACTGATTAAATTCGATCAAGGAAAGTCCCTGGAAAATAAATATTCCCCATGAAAACTTCCTGGTAAGCGAAGATGTTTTGATATTCAGAAGAGGATTATTTTAGAGTAATCAAAGTGAGTTAACAGACCTCTATTGATAAAATATAAATGGATATCATCCCTGGTATATTTTATTATGTACAAATTGGTTGCCCTCACTTCATGTTTGATTAAATATAAGACAGATGGTGAAAGGAAATTCATAAAATGATTAACCTTATCTCATCATTTAAATGCAAGGTTATTAATTGAAGTGATGAAACGAAATTCATAAAATGATTTCCCCCATCTAGTCTAAATAGAGATGATGAAAGGAAATTCATAAAATGATTTCCCCCATCTAGTCTAAACAGAGATGATGAAAGGGAATTCATAAAATGATTTCCCTCATCTCAACATTTAAATGCAAAGTTATTAATTGAAGTGATGAAAGGAAATTCAATATGGGAATTAGATAACTTCAATGGGGTACTGAATAGGCTCACTAGCAGTGAAGAAATGTCTATGATATCTATAAGGTTGTTATACATGTGCTATAATGTACTCTGGCAACTATTTCCTTTTTTAGGCTAGATCTACATTCTAAGCTAACATGAGACTCCCTGTTTAAAACATTAAAATCACTTTGCCTTGATGAGAATAAAATCGAACAAAGTCTGATAGATTGATTAATGTTGTTTTGATTATCTCAAGCAATTCTAAAATCAATTTAAGAGAAGTAAGTAATTAAATCCTAAATTCAATATTGATGAACGATTAAGTTTTGAAATTTTTTGGAGGTATGGATGAAGTCCTAAGTCCTTCTTTTTGTTTTCTTTCAAAATGTGTTTCAAGGAACTGGAATAATGACTCCATTTACCCAATAAAGGCACACGGTCTACTTTTTCTTCTCGTCCCACAAGGAGATGATATCCCTAGATGGAGCCTATGTTGAAACATATATATTTTTCTAAACTTTAGACTAAAACAAGTTTCATTTTTGTTTAAATAAAAGCAAGAACAAGAACGCACTGGACACCATTGTTGAATGAAGCCTTATGATTAATCCAATGGTCTAAAATATTTTTAAATATTGGAGCCGCCCTTTGTTTCAAAAGTCAAAACACTAATATAGCTTCCAAAGTATCAAGTTTCGAGGTTTCACGATATAAGTAGTTTGACATACAATGAACTCTAAAATTCTGATATGCAAAGTCACGGAAATTAGTTTAAAAATTAAACCGAGTTAATTAAAACAATTAATAATGTTTAACAGTAATTAAAACTTATCATAATTTTGTGTTTTGGAAATCCTGCCTCAAATGACGGCTTAAAACCCCGATATACAAAGTCACGAAATCCTTATTTAATTGCGATTAATTAAAAAAATTTAAGCATACTTAATATAATTTTAACCAGTCGCATTTTTGGGAATTAGGGAATTATCACTCATCATGACCAAAAAACCCCAAAGAATGAAGTCCCGAAAAAATTAAGTTCTTAAGCATGTTTAATTTAACCTCTAACTAAAAAATTAACTATATAAATTGATTTTTCGCACATTCGCGTTTCGGGATATTTCAATGTTGTTACATCCAAAACTCTTGGTCACGAATCGCCAAAATTTGGTAATATTTATTATGGATCAATGGAAATATTTTATAGCATAAGGCGTGTATCTCTAGTTGTACTCTCCTCATTAAAACAAATAAATTCATAATCTGTAGAAGCACGCTCGAATTAAGGCAGACTGAGGGTGAATAAAAGTTTTTTATTCAATTTTTATTCTCACTTTCGGAAAAGTAGTAAGTTTTACTCAAGAAAATCTTATGCCTTCTCCTCTGTAACAGGTATTCACTTTTTATCATGAACATCATGGAACCCAGGAAAACATTGAAGAAGAGTGATGAGGCCAGTGAAGGCTCAAATCAAAACTTGAACGTTCTGTCTGATACCACACCACATGCTATAGATTCAATTAGGTCTTGGATGCAGATTTTCGAAATCTTGAAGCGTGAAGTCATAAATTGCCCAAATGATTCTAGAGATGAAAACACTAATAATATTGGAACTAAACTTAGAGTTATAGCAGAGGCTGAACTTCATAAAATAGTTACACGTCCGAAGCTCATGCCATACAATGACATGATAAACTGGGCTTTGGAGAACACCAATTTGCAGACCAGGAGCATCATAAATCGTCAAAATATCGTTGTCATCTCCTTTAGGCCATAACACATTCAAGTAATTTACAATCTATCCCTTGTTTCTAAATATATTTATAATGCTGCATTCATGGAAGATTTTCAATGAAAGGAATGTGCAGAATTTGACCGAACCTACCCAGATATAGTTAAAACATGGTGGGGAATTCCAACAAAATTCAGAGATGATTCTCATGGTGTTTATGCCACCGCATCATTAAATGAATATATGGTCTATATAGCCATGATTCTATGTAGACTATTTGGAAGGAAAATCCCTACTCATTTCCCGGTGGAATGGGTATCAATCATGCATGAGGTAGTTGAGGGTTTCACTTTCGATTGGGCTAAGATTCTGTCAGATAACCTAACCAAAGAAATTGTTGAGTACCAAATCGAGAAGTCAAAAGGAAGACTTCATTTTTTTATATTTTTGTGTATCTCATGGATGCCATATGTTACATAACTCCATTTCCATTGATGAATTGGAATTGGAACCCAACCTGCACATAACTTATCCATTTTTATCATTCTAAATTATGGGAAGAAAAGGTAAAATATTTCTTTTATGAAATCTATCATGATGTAGTGATTCATGTGTATCAAACATTATATGGTTATCCACCCCCTCGGATTTCAGATAAAATTATGGAAAACCTTAAAACAGTTGCAGATTGGTTTATTGCAAAGAATTTATCTTATATCAGAACTTTCAGATGCTCAATTCCCCCTCATGTTCTCACAAAGTTTCTACCTGATAGACTTGTGTGCAGAGAAGTGGCTTACCAAATGATAACAAGAGGCATCGACAAAGAGCTAAAAGCATCTCAGAAGAAATTTTGGCCATTCCAAGGTAGAAGCTGCGGCATTAGAGGATGTTAAACTAGTGGACGTTGAGTTCAGAAGGCATGATCCATATCAAATAGTGGGAAATCACCTAACTCAATGCAATATGAAAACATATGAGCATAAAGAATCTCCCTGTGATGACATATTCAAAGGAATTAGAGCTTATGAGGAGGTACTAGATAGAGTCCAAGCATTACCCCCTGACCTACAAGACAACTTTTTCACTTTCCTAAAACACAGACGAAGTGGGTTGCCTAAGATACTACAGGGAGAATTGATAATCACTCCTCCAAAAAAAGGAATTATACCTCCAGGTTTTGAACCAAATTCCTCTGGTAAACAAACTACTGAGAAAACCCCAAAGAATATCGAAGTGTATTCACAATGATTATAAACTTTGCAGGTAGAACATTCAGAGTATGAAAGAGAGTTTAAATCTGAGACACTTCTAAAACAGAATCAAATGATACTCCCTTTATCGTCAACCACTCCTATTGATACCTCCATAACAACAAAAGGAACACAATTCACAGAGTTAGGTAGTCCTATTATAATATTAACCCACTCACAGTCAAGTTTTGGTACTCCCAGTCTCGAAGTTATATACGTAAGCGATCTTACCCTGGTGCCTATTGAAGAGATACCTCCCTCCAAATTCTTTTTCAGTAAGAAGAGGAAAGTTGTGGTGAAACAAGAAATGCACCCGAAAGAAGGTACAATGGTCAAAAAGCATAGAGTATTATTATATGGGCAAAATATTGAAGATGAAGATTTTGCTACAAAGGTGGCAGGCTCTTTGGGAGCTTTTGAAATGGCCAACTTATTCTCTGTTGATAATCTGAAATAAAGGTTGAAGGAGAGGAATCAGATGATAAGTCATCTCTAAGATCAAATAAGGGATACATAGATTAATATCAAAAGCGAGGTTAGAAAAGGACTCGAACAGGCTAGAGCCAAAGACAGATAAGAAATTCAATAACTTAAATCTGATATTGAAGAGATACACAAGACTGCTCAAGTAATTCAAGGACAGATAATTCAGCAAGAAGAGTTAGTAAGGCAGCTACAAGCTAAATTAAGTTCTACTGAAAGCAAGATTGTAAATATAACAATGTTTCAAGCTCAATCACTGGAAGTGCAACATAAACTGGAAGCAACACAACAAAACCTGTTTTCTAAAGTAGAGATCATCCAAAATTATTTTCGGGAAGTAAATCAATCATTAGAGAATATTGATTTCAGAGAAAGAGAGGCTACTGCAGCCGATATCTCTTTCCAAAAAGCGGTTGTGTCATATTCTAAGGAAGAAATATATGTAACTCCCAGAACTCCCAGATTAACTGTTTAAGAGAAAATAAGAGGCGACATAATATTAAAGACATGGGAGGCCAATATATCCGAGAGTAAAGGAGCGACCAAGGAAATAAAAGAGGATTGTGACGAAATGTTTTATTTACTTAACAAAGAATCACTATCCCTTGGGAATGATGATTGTTCTGAAGTACTAGGACATATTAACACTGTAAAACATCAACTAGACATCAAAGAAGGCCTAGAGACAGCTCAAGCCAAAATTTCACAACTAAATCAGGTTGAAATTTCTCAAATAGATAGTTGGCTAGTGAATCAAAATATATAGTTACAGTTAATAATTTCTGAAGATAAAAGGGTTGAAGATAGGTTGTCATAAATATAGAGAAAGTTGTATATGTTTTAGGCAAAAGATGTGACAGAGCCTTCAAGAATATTAGTACAATTTCTAAGCTGGTGCGTCAAGTGTTTCGAGCCAGGTGAAGGAAGTACTTCAAAGAATCAATGAAGTAACATATGGATGCATGTTCTTCCGGTATGAGAGAGAGATAGAAAGTAAACAAGTGAAATGGTTCAAGTTTTTATTTTGTAATTGTTAGTATCTAGGAGTAAGGAGAATTCCAACCATCTAGGGTTTGTAACCTTATGTATAAATATACTTTCAAAAGACTTAAAGAGGACTTTTTCCTGGCTAATGGTAACAGAGAAATCTCTCCTTTTCGAGAATTAAGACAAGTGCAGACCAAAGACTCCATATTTCGTCAATCCTAAGTTATGTGTTCTTTTGTTCTTTCATATTCCAACATATTTATTCATATGTCTTTGATGAATGCCTAATTGCAACTTAGTACAACATCTACTGTGGTTATATGTCCATTTATTTATCTAACTATTTGCATAACTTCCTCTGTATTGGCTATTAGCAAATACAAGACCTATGAGTTTGTAAGATTGACACATTTTATGCTTCATTAAAGGTTTCACATCCATTTTTCTTCTTTGGTATCAGAGTGAGATTCTTCTGTGATTTATGCCTCACTTTGTTTTAACAACTTTATGTTTTCCTCTCATCACATTCATTATTTTCAAATTTGACTCAGATACGAAAACTGACCTCTGAATTGTTATACCATTAATTCAATTTTAGGAACTTTTCTCATATAATTGAAAATAGAAAAAGCAAACATAAAAAAAAAAAACAAATATTTTAACTTTTCTCTACTCCATGACTGTACCTGTTGCAAGACAGCCTAATATTGAGCCCAGTCTGACAGATCAGACCAGCATTTCTTTAACCTTGTTTAATACCATCTTAGAGACCGCTAATACCTAGGTTGAACTTGAATGCTCATAGGCAATGATTGAACAGGACATAAGCGTCCGAGAACGTTGGGAAGCTAGGAAAAGACAACTTAGGAATCAGCCATAGCTTCTTTTTCCTAAAGAATTAATCTTATTTTCATATTAAAAACACTCTTTATTTTTTTTGGATGCCTTGACATTATACTTTGAAGCTTTAAGTATAAAATCAAGAACAACACAAGATACTATATTATACTTTTTGATATGCACAGATTACTGTGCCAATGGAGAATTTGTTGAATAAGGACACTAAGTGTCAGTCGAACGAGGAATGTTAACAAAGTTTGTATATTTTTAAGCAAAAGATGGTTATTGCACAAATTTTAGTATTTCTAGATTGGGCAAAAGAATTTCATGTACATGTGGATGCATCTGGAATAGCACTAGGGGCAGTATTAACTCAACCAGGAAAAGGTGATATAGATCACCCTATTATATTTGAAAGAAGAAAGCTATTAGATTCATATCATAACTATAATATTACAGAAAGAGAAGGATTAGCTATGGTGTATGTGTTGGTTGTGGAGCATGATTATCTTCCTGATTCAAAGGTATTTTTTTTTTAGTCATGTTTATACCTCATGAAGACTTTACACCCCATAATAATGTACACTCATCCACGCGAGGGAGTGTAGGGGTGAGTTATCCCCCCTGTGGGGTTCAAGGGATAGATTTCCTCGATGGGGGTTCAGGGGTGAAGCCCCCGAAGAAAAAATTGCCTTGTAAATGTATATTGTAATTTCATTGTAAATCTGGACCGTTCATTATAAGGTCACAGATCCGATGATAGAAGTTATGTTAGGGTTTTTTTCCCTAGAAAGAAACCCTATTTTATAAGGGAAATGTATTGTGCCTATGCATCATTGTGAATATATTATTCTGAGAGAGGAGACTGTGAGAGAAAGAAGATGAAGTTACAACATGTGTGTTGTAGGTTGTATCCCTTCATTTGTTGGGTAATAATAAAGGAAGGACCTGGAAATTTCTCTGGTGGACGTAGCCCACACTAGGTGAACCACGTATATCTGTGTCTCTATTGTATTCTGTATGTAACGACCTTCCCYGTTAAGACAACAACCCTGTAGCAGGTGCAAATTTTWTTTTTTTCTTTAGGTGTGTGTGCGCATGTAGAAGTAACAACACACTTGACTCYCGTYGCCCCTTGACAACCAACAYGACGCAACCACGATGTTCATCACAAGAAGACTAAAGGCACACGAYGAGTAACTGMAAATCATGTACGACCATAGGCATAAGGTGCACGACGCAAACATTTAGCGACAAAGTAAACTGACYACCCGCMCRTCCTACCCTGCAAGGTTAGGACCTCCAAGACACATAATCAAAGCTCAAATCCAGAATTCATCTGATTTATTTTGACCATTTAAAAACTCAAGAACAAGGAAGTATATATTCYCATAACCAAATCAATTCTAGACTCAAGATTAAAATAACAATAAAATACTCTATCATAATGCAAATTAAAACATTCAAATACTCATTATACACATAAATTCATAATGCAAAMAATTAATATGTAWTGATTAATATTAATCACTAATTCCAATATATTAATAAGTATTTTTTAAAACACTCCCCATTAATACATAATGTGCAAATGATTAAACACACATTTAATAATATATATTCCAATATACATTTATTCTCTACTATCAATAATAATTCCAATGTAGTAATAAATATCTTTCAACGTTACCTCATTAATATATAATGTGTATTGATTAAACACACATTTAATAATATATATTCCAACATATAAATATTCTCTACAATTAATAACATTTCTAATATATAAAGAAATGTCTTTTAGTATTACCTCATTTATACATAATGTGCATTGATTTAACACAATGATAATATATATTCCAATATATAATTATTCTCTACAATCAATAACCATTCCAATATATATTATTTACAGTCTGTTATTTCAATGTCAATAACTTCTATTTAACATTATACAAGAGACACTATTATGGTCTGTGTTCCATTCTATTCCAAAACATGAATAGTTTATGATTTTATGTATCCTTTACGATAATGCACATGTATATAATTATATATAAAGGTGTATTTATATTGTAAGGGTAAATCAAGTTGAAATAATTAAGTACAAGTAATATTTTTATCAAAAGACTTCAACTCGCACATAATACCATCGACAGAGAGAGAAATGAGAGGGAGAACGATTAGCGTAACGTTACGCTACCGAATTGTGGCTTGACAGATTGCTTGTGAGGAGTTGGGTTTGTCTCAGCTATGTTGGAGTGGTAGCTCAGCCGTGGAGGCGAGCTGAGACGCTAGTCTATCTATGGTTCTTGTGTGGCCCCTTTGCGGCTCGGGGGGCTAAAGGGGAAGCAGAGTACCCCTAGCATTTGGCTGGGAGGTACCGGTGAGCCTTTTACGGTCGACGAGCGGGACGCGGCACAGAGCACGGGACGTGGAACATAGCGCGGGACATCGTCTGAAGCGAGCGAGAGACTAAGGTATGAACCTTACTCCTGGTAGATTAAACTGCCTAGTATTTTCTTATGAGGTTGTGATGCATGATATTAAGAATTGCTACAGTTAGGGTGTTTCGTTTTCGTAGGCTACGGCCAATTGCTCTGGAATTTTTCTGAATCTGCCATCAATGTATTCTGGAATGGTCTAAATTTGCTATCCATGCATCTTGAAATTCATCTTAATTAGTTATCATTGCATGTGGAACGTTAGCTGAGATAAGTATTGTTTGTAATTCTGGGTCTGGTCTGAAATTTTCCTCTTAGTGGTCGGAAGGTCATCATATTCTGCTTGTGTCTGTTATGGGGCTTTTGTTCCGCCGTTGTGTTTGGCGTTGGTGCAACTGTTATTGGGCGTCTTTCGGTTGTGGAAAGGGGCGATTTATATTTAATGGGCCATTTGTGTTTGGGGCGATCTGTTTACTTGCGGAGGGCAATTATTATACCCTGCGCGTTATTTTTTACAGTTGGGCAGTCAAATGCTTCCTATTTTTTTGTTTAGTGACCCAAGGGTTCAGACCATTCTGGCGATTCGATCACTTTTGTTCTGCTTAATGATCCGAAAGGTTTAAAAGCGACTGGGCATTCGTATCCTCTATTGTTGCCCGATCTCTCTGAGGAAATGTCTTCCCGATCCTGTAATCTCGTTGGGCAATTCATTTTCCTGTGTGGCGTGCCTGTAAAGTCGTGTTTCATTTCGTTGTTGTTGAGTGCCTGTAATAGCGTGCTGAAATTCAAAGATTAACGCGCTCTATACAAACCTTTTTTTTTTAATTTTCGTTTTTGCATGTCATATTGCAACTCATTGATGGTTGCGTGCCCGAATGAGAATGGTGCCTGTCGATTGTTTATTGGAAAATTTTTCTAATGGTTTTGCCCCTTCTCTCTCTTCTGTCCGTCTATAATTGTATCTCTGTTTTCTGTTTGAAATCCGTACGTCGAAATTGGTATCTCTGTTTTGTTTGAAATCCTTACGTCTAAATTTGTATCTTTGTTTTCTGTTGAAATTTAGATGGAGGAGAAGTGCATGTGTCTCTGTTTATTTTTGAGTTTTTTCTTTTGAATAACACTAGCCAAGATCTGGAGCTTTCTTTTTCCATCGAATATATTATGTGTTTCTGTGGCGGTTTTATTTCGATGGGCAGTTTAGATCAATTGAACCTTGCCATGGAAAAATACCAATAGTTATTTTCCTGGATGTTGTCGTTTACCAAATTCTCCGTCTATTGATTATGTAATTTATAGAACAATCTTTAAGTACTTCTGTGCAGTCTCACCACTTCTTAAACCACAACAAAAATTGGATGGTTTAAAACTTTAAAGCCAAGACTCCATTGGCAAAATTTCTGATTTGTTCTCTATTTATTTACAAGCATGTTGTAGATCTGATCCAACAAGTAATCCGTTTGCCCCTATCCCTTGATTCCAAGGGACCTTATATTACCATCTTTCCCTTTTAGTTTCCTTGATTATAGATATTTCCCTCGTGCACATACAGAGAAAGTTTAATATTGATATTTGCATATCTGCACCAGAAAGCACTTATTGCAAGATCAGATTTACTTAAAGGTATTAGTTTTTGTTTTACTAGATGAACAGAGTGCACTCTACAGTTGAGCCATTTACTCTACAGTTCATTTTGAGCAGAGTGCACTCTACAATTTGGTTGGAAGAGATGCATCATGGAGATGTTATGTAATGAAAAGCATTAATAAAATGGAAAGAAATTGATAGCAAATTTAAGATGTAAAAAAAATAAACTAACATAAATCGTTCTCGTTCTTAACTCTATGTATGTATATTAATCAGCAATATGAATTTTCTTTTTAATCCCTCTTGACGCTTAAGAATTCTGGGATTGGATGATTATATGCTAGTTTAAATGCAAGAAAGTGAACATGTCTCAAGAATGTACCTTGTGTATTGCAATAGACTAATGAATGTGAAGTTCCTTTGGATGTTAATATCCCAATATCTGGTATAGGTTATTTTAGTTGTTGTTTTAGAGTCTTTGATTGTATGAGAGCTTTCATCAAATAAATGTAATAAGTTAATGAAAAATGATTTAAATTTAATTAAATAAATTAAAAATTAAATTAATATAAATTTATTTTAAAGAAGGTTAAACATGAATTTTCTTTGTAATCCTTTTTAGTATTTAATAGTTTGATGTTAAAATATATTTATGCTAAATTAAAAGGATTAACCTTAAGAAAGTAAATATGTCTGAAGTTTACCCTTGATGCTTAATGTTTTTGAAACTATTACTTGGTCTTATTCCAATGTTAGTACATTGAACATTCTAGACAATATAACCTTTATTCTTCTTCCTTTACTCATACAATATAGCAATCATTTTACCAAATGATTTTCTAGATGCTTACTTAATCCAATAAGATTATTATCTATCAACTTGAAGAGTACTTAGAATATGAAGGTTAGGATATGGTTGTTCTTAATGAACCATAATTGGGGTTAGCAAGGTTAATGTTGTTTTTAATGAAATGTTGTTGATGAGGTTAAGCACAATGTTATTAATTGTTTAACCACAATAATAATACTTCTTCCAATGCAATGTTAATATTTGTAAATTGAATTTTATTGATGACGTTTAAAAGCGCAATGTTTAAGGTCATCATACTACAATGCTAGTGATTATCGATATGCATATATGGTGTAATGTTCTGGTCGTTTCATCATGTTCATCCTGGTTGCGTCATATTCGTCGTTGGGTGGCGATGCAAAGCCGAATGGGTTGTTGTTGTTTCCTTGTACACACGCACACAAACACTTTTAAAAACCTAGAAAAAAAAATTGCACCTATTATCAGAGCTGTTGTCTTAACAAGGAAGGTTGTTACACTGTATCTTATGTGTTTTGTTTCCTCATTTTTTTATTTAATTTCTCCACGATCATGTTTTTCTAAAAACTGGTATCCAAGCGAAAGGTAACTCGAAGTAAAAGAGGGTTCCTGGTTCGAGTGGGAGCAATGGTTGAAGATGGAAAGTTTACGGTCGAGAAATTTAATGGCCAAAACTACTAGTTATGGAATATGTAGATGGAAGATTATTTATATCAGAAAAATCTATTCGTACCATTGGGTAGAATAGAAAAGAAGTCGATGACTATGAAGGATGAAGAATGGGAGATTCTTGACAAAAAATCTCTAGGAACGATACGACTAAGCCTGGCAGTGTTAGTGGATTTCAATATTTCGAAAGAAAAGATAATGAAGGATCTGATGGATGCGTTGGATAAACTATATGAAAAACCCTCAGAGTCTAATATGGTATTTCTAATGAAGATATTATTTAATATGAAGATGTCAGACGATGGGTCTATTTCTAATCATTTAAATGAATTTAATATGGTTATTAATCAACTAAGTTCTGTAAAAGTGGACTTCGATGATGAGGTTAGGGCTCTTCTAATCTTTTGCTCATTTCCAGAAAGTTGAAATGACTTGGTCATGGTTGTAAGTAACTCTATCTCTGGTTCAAATACTTTAAAATTTGTTGATGTTGTTGGTGCTATACTTAGTGAGGAAATGCGACAGAAAAGCACATGTGAGACATCAAGTAATGCGTTGAACTTGGAGAACAGGGAAAGACAAAAGGATAGATGAAAGGGCTCAGGGAACTGCAATAATTGTAGGAAGGGAATATCCAAATC
>JZKD02S0160951.1:10238-23344 GCA_000966675.3 Picea glauca
TATCCATATAGAATAGTATTATCTGAAAATATATCATAACTCATACTATTATCCATCAAACAAGCTTGGGTCCATTACCAAAACCTGGGGTCTCCAACTTCTCATGGCCATAACTCTCTAATCGTGAGGAGTTATGTGACGTTACACATACTACCGGAAATGGAATGACAAGAACTATCCATATAGGATACTTTACCTGAAAAATTCATTATCCTTCATCTCATTATTCCACAATTAATCATGGGTTCTCTTACTCTACAAAGCGTCTTCCCATGAGGGATTTCACCATAAGGGGACCACTTTGGAGTTCATCAATATTTACTTCTTATCAATCATGACAAGACAATAATGAGTCATATTTACATAAAACACTCTTGGGTCCACTATCCAAACCTTTGCGCTGCGGGGCTTTCTTCAAGGGTTGACATCAATGACAACCAACCTTAATCAACAGGCACAGGGGCAGACCCAAGGTTCAACGCTACAACAACGCACCAAAAAAACACTAAATAATGGCCCTTTTGGAAACACCTACAAAGCAGATGCAATCTCACCCAAAGAATCTATGGGGGAGTTGCAGGACATATATGTCTACAACCAAGGGGAATATCAAGTGGATCTAATACCAGAACAATACAACATGCATGTATCACTTATCAACTCATATCTACTCCACACAACTATCTATCAGATCTAATACATCAATGCAATAGTAGTATATCAAAAGGAAAATAACATAGAATCAATCACACATACGACACAAGATATACGTGGTTCACCCTCTCTCTAGGGATAGGTCCACAAAATTGTGCTTATAATATATTAAGATGAAGCATGCAGTTCTTATTTGTGCTCTCAGCTAGCAAATCTTCTCTCTTCTCCTCGCTATCTCTCCCCTCCCTGCACACCCAGTTGTAGGGTTGATATTTTCACCTAGATAAACATCTCACAATACAGAAGGCTCTCATACCTAACACTTCTCTCTCACTCATTATTACTTACTCGATCATATGACAACAACAATCATAACACTAAAAATAGTAACAACAATGACAATGATCAACAACCCAACCCAGGTCCTCTAGACCTCTATTTATACATTACAATCACTCACCGACATATTTAGGATGAAACCTAGGTGTCAAAACCCTAGATACCAAAACTCTAGGTCAACTTGACCCGTGTTTTCATGGCTTCACCAGCCTGTCTTTCCTTCCTTCTCACATGGTGCTCCAAAGAATCCAACGGTGAATTTTTCCTCTTCCTAAGCTATCCACAATCTGTCTTCCATGTTAATATGTCATACTTGATCTCCTCATCTGTCATATTTCTTCCTTTTACTTCACTCTGTCTTTTCTGCTCTTTTTCTTGCTTCGACCCAGTAACAATCACCGTGTCTTCCACGCGGTTCATGTTTTTTCTTTTCTTCCTTTCTCTTTGCTTACTTTCATAACCAAGGGCCAACATGCATTATTGTATTCCTTTCCATATCTATATGTAATTCTTTGTTATATCTCTATTATATCTCTGACTTCATATCATTCCTAAATTAATCTAGATCTATGGTATCAGAGCAGTCTTCTCCTTGTCGTCATCAGTGCATGTCCCCGACGAGGTCAGGGTATAGAGAGTTGAGTCTCGAGATTTTATCTATTGATGAAAACCATTCTCACACACCCAAGATACCTTCCATAGTGGAATAAAATAGGGAATATGGGATAGGATATTCTTTCAAACTGTTGCTCGAGGAAGCCTTCACGTGACAAAGGAACGAAATGATGGATAATTTCTCCTAGATCCATTGACGGTTGCTAGAAACAATAGAGGCACCTTCAACCAGAATCACTTCAGAGGTTTGAATCCCTTCAAGGTACAATTTAAATTTGATATTCATTTATTTGAAATCCATATAGATGTCAACACTTTGGAAAAATGGTTAAATCTGCTAGAGGGTTATTTCTCTATCCACAATTTTTCCAAAAGTGAAAATATCACCTTCATACTCCTTAAGGCCCTTCCCCATGTCACATATTGGTGGGATACTTAGTATGAGAAAAAAATTGAGGATGCTTCTATAATTTTTGGGCCATGACCCACTTGGGTGGCTTTTGTCGATGCCCTCAAGGAACAATATTACCGTGTTGGAAGCTATAATGACTAGTACATGAGATGGACCACACTGCACCAAGAGAAGGGCCAAACAGTGTCGGAGTTCACAAATAAGTTCCATACCTTACACAATAAGTTGAGTATTAAAGAATCTAAGTGGAATATGGTCCTAAAATATCGTGGGGCTCTGCATAGGTACATCCAAACCAAAATGGAGTTTATGGAGATCTTGTCATTTGGATCCGCTTATCAATATGCTTTCAAAATCAAGAAGAAATTTAGGCAAGATTTTGGGTCTGAAAATATGCAAAAACCAAATTATGGTAAGGGTGGACCTAACTCCCAGGCCAAAGGACAAAGAAAGGATGTCCAACCCCAAGATAACCAACCCAATCCACCAACAAAGAAGGGTAATGGAAATCACTAGAAAATGGTGTGAGTTCTAAAAAATCCCTTGGCACGATACTGATGAATGTCACTCCAAAACTTTGTTGTGGGATGAGAATAAATCCCCATTTTTAGATGTTGACTCAGAATCTTATTCAGATCCACAAATGGAAGTTGGATCATTGACGCAAAACCTAGTGTCACCATCTATACCATAAAATTTCATCCAGAGGAACTGGAGAAGCCTGGAGAAGGGGACCATCTTTTCCACTCAGAGATGTGGGTGAAGGGAACCCCACTCCATTTCATTGTTGATAGCATTAGCCAAAATAAATTGATATCGATAGAGTTTTTCAAGAGGTTGAAATTGACAATGATGCAACATCCTCAACAATACACCATCGATTAGATCATCCAGGGATAGGACATCCACATAAGCTAACAATGTCGCCTGCACTACCGCATAAAACCCTTCAAAGAAGAGGTATTGGTGTGATGTTTCCCCACTTAAGGTTTCTGATGTTTTTCTAGGACAACCATATATGTGGAAGCGTCATTTTGTTTATGAATCTAGGCCCCATAGTGTCATTATTACTTTGGGAGATCAACTCTACAGGGTACCAGAGGAAGTCTTGAATATTGTAGTCTCTTTGGTCTCTGCAAAGTAGTGCAGAAAGATGGTTTCTCATACTAGGAGATATTTCCTCTATATGGTTCGATCGAAAGGTGAACAAAAGTTCATTTCAACCACCAAAACATCTGCATGGGGTCTCTCTTGCCAATACAAACAAGTGGATGGAATAGTCGAGGAGTACACATACATATTCGCCTCACCTACTCGGGTGCCTCTACAGTCATAGGTAAAGAAATCAATTAATTTAAAACCCAATTCTCCTCTACCTAACGGCCCTATATACAGGCATTCTGTTATGGAGAATAAAGAAATCAAATACCAAATCCAAGAGCTAATTATGAAGGGACACATCAGACCAATCTAATCACCTTGAGGGAGCTCAATTATTCCAGTGCATAAGAAGGATGGGACATGGTGACTTTGTATTTATTACAAATCCATGAACAAGAACATAGTCAAGAAAGAATACCCAATTCCCCAGATTGATGATCTTCTCGATCAGCTCAAGGGAGCCAATTTTTTTAGTAAGATTGATTTGAAGTCAGGTTACCACCAGGTTCCAATTGAGGAAACTGATGTGTGGAAGACAAACTTCAAGTCCAAGAAGACCTCTTTGAGTGGCTGGTGATACCTTTCATCTTATATTGCCCCAGAAACATTGATGTGGATGATGGATGATGTATTGTGAACATTCACAAACTCCTTTTTGGTTGTATATTTGGATGACATCTTCATCTTCACTAAAACTTGGTAGGAACATTTGGAGCATATTCAGAAGGTATTTTTCACCTTGCGACAACACAAATCATATTCCAATTTGGAGAAGTGTTCATTCGGCATCCAGAGAATCCAATATCTCGGATACATCATGGATGAGAAAGGTGTACATGTGGATCCAGCTAAGAACAAAGTCATCCGCGATTGGTCGGCCCCGAAAATAATGACCGAGCTCCATAACTTCTTGGGTCTTTCTAACTTCTATTGGAGGTTTTTTTGGGGGGTTAGCTCATATCACTTGGGCCATAAGCTAGGTGACCAAGGGTGGCACAAAGGCAAATTTTGTGTGGTCCACACCCCAATAAAAATAATTTGAGTATCTAAAATCCACCTCTACTCAACACTAGACCTCATTATTCCAGACCTATAACAACCATTTGATATTGCGTAGGATGCTTTAGATTATGATATCATTACATTCCTCACTCATCTTGGGCATCCGGTAGCCTCTCACAGTGAAAATCTATATGATTTTGTTCGAAGATACCCCACCTATGACAAATAGATGTACTCCATTGTGCAGGCATGTCGACAGTGGAAGCATTACATTATGGGGAAGGAAAAAATCATCCACACTGATCATAGACCTCTACAGTTCATGTAGACACAAGGAAAGTTACAAAATGACTTCCATCTGAGGTGGTCCACATACCTACAACAATTCCACTTGATATCAAGTACAAGAAGGGTAGCAATAACCATGTCGCAAATTTTCTCATTCGAAACCTTGTGGCGGTGCTAACCATAGTTCTTAACTTTTTTGGATATGAGACCTTTGGACGAACACAATTATACAATAATGACTTTGAATTTTCTACTACCTATAAGACATTGAGCACAAGAAAAACAATTCCCAACTTCCATCTCTAGGATGGATTATTATGCCAGCTGATCCATCTATCTGTTCCTTCAAGCGAGCGTGCAATGATGATCTAGGAAGCTCATTACAGTTATGCAGCGAGACATTTTTTTGTATAAAATATTATGGCAATGCTACAAAAGCATTATTGTTGGCCGAATCTTCGACACATTGTTGGAAAGTACATTTGATCCTACACTTCCTACGCTATTGAAAAGATCATCAAGAAACATGGGATATACACCCCTCTTCCTACTTTGTATAGGCCTTGGTATGACACCCTCCAAAATACTAACAAACTCTATCGGGTCGTCAAAGCAAGGTAGTTTCTTCATCAGGGAAAGTGGATCACCAAGAGTTAGGTTCAACAGACGATTCCTCATCTGATGCAAGTACTTGACGCAATGGATATCATTGCTTCCTAAGGGGTGAGAAATGATCTAGGTGGATATCGGTAGCCACCCTACTATTCCATTGGCTCAAAGATCAATTTCCATTTTGGCAGGTTTTTCCTAGTTTTTTGGGTCCTAAACTTCCAGGGTCATTTTGAGGCCCTAAACAACATTTTTTGGGCCCGCTACAGTCACACTGTAAGATTTTTCTAGAGTTTGATGGAAACATGTGTATTCCTTGTATATTTCTTTCGAACGAGCTATGATGTTCCTAAAACGAATATCGTATGCAAAATTTACAACCCCGGGAAGTTGATGTACCAACTTACCCCAGTGGGGCCCACATGTATTTTGGCGCTTTATCTCCTAGGGTTAGGTTTTTGGATGTTTAGGATTTTCTCATTTGTTCTTTATATTAAAAATTCCTTTTGAGCCTCATTGTAACCATATTATTTTGAATGAGCATAGCCGACACATCTCTTCTCAGAGATAAGATATCACCATTTTATCTAGCTTGTGTGCTTTTTCATTTTACGGTCTTTTGCATTTTACAGTCTTAGATTTACTTGATCCAGGTGGATCTTGGTGGCCAACCATCTTTTCCAATGAATAAACATTTCAAGCCTATGGTTTTGATAAGCCATGATATTCACCCTTTTGATGGGGAATGAAATGTTATACCATCTTCATTTGTTAATTACAGACATCATGTAATGATTTCCTAGTGGTCTTATGTACATGCCTACAACATAGCATTAATGCATTGGATCCCATTATAACTCTACAGTTAAGAGCGTTATGGCTAGAGTAGTATTTGGATGAGTGATCTCCTAGGAAGTCCTAGTGTTTTACATGCCTATGGTGTTTTATAAACTTAGATTAATGTATTCCACATGCATCATGGGAATTGTTCTCCTTTCACTCTATAATATATAATTGACATGAAGGAGACGCTTTAAGAATGTAATGGAGTGTGATGTAAATCTTGTTGTGATTGAAGCATAGACAACATCTCTTTCTTTTCAGAGATAAGCTACCCAATTCTGCCAGTTTGTGTTCTATTGTGTTTTTCTATTTTATTCATTAGTAGAAGTTGGGTTTCACTGTATTTCTGTGTTTCTGGCAATATATCTATGTATTTAATTTTTATATCTCTATCATATTTATGTCTTCATGTCATTCTCAAAATAATATGGATCAGTTGTATCAGAACAATCTATTGCTTGTCATTTCTTAGAGCGGGTCCACGACGAGGTCAGGATATAGATATTTGGGTCTCAAGCTAGTGTCGCTTGAGGAGAAACTCCCTCACTAGGCCAAGCGACCTCCCATTGATCCATGTGGATATTTTTGGCCACCCACCCATCCCAACTGGCTCAAAACAATCTTATGAAAATTTACTATTTTTAGCAGTTTTTCATGTCCTAAACTTTTGGGGCCATTTTGAGGGCCTAAACGACACTTTTTCATGATCGGTCACCTAAAATATAGGAAAATTCTCTAATTGATCCACCAAAATGAATCTCCTCGTATATACCTTTCCAACGAGCTATTGTGATCCCCAAACGAATATCGTATGCCAAAGTTATGCCCTCGAGAAGTTGATACACCAAACTACCCAAAATGGGGTCCACAAAACTATTGGATTTTCATCTTTCGGGGTTAGGTTTTTGGATTTTATTTATGTTACAAATGTCTTTGGATCCTCATTGTAACAATTATTTTCTTTCAAATGTGAGTATCTGTCACATCTCTTCTCAGAGATAAGCTGCCATCATTATAGTGAGTCTTTCACTCTATATTTCTATAGTTTTGTACATTTTGCTCATTAATAGAAATTGTTTATTACTTTATCTCTGTGTTTATGGTTATATTACCCCAAGATCGATTTTTTAGTGAAATGTGAGAAAAGGTGTGATTTTTTCATTTTGACTAGAGGGTGATAAGACCAGTCGAAGAACAGGGGTTAAGTCAGGGTGAGCAACCTTTTAGGACCTTTCAGGCCCAAAATCAATCAAATGGCATATAGCATAAAGACAGACACAAGTCTAGAAAACATAGATTAAGAGCCTATCATCTAAAGACATACTTTCTTGGCCAAGGAGATATAGATAAATCCCCCCCTTTTTAATCTATGTTGTATTATTGGATATCCGATAGATCTCTGTACATTTATTTATTATATATCCTCTCTCATTTCGTGCTGAAAATAATCTGGATCACCCATGGTAGAAGAAAAGAGATATGATAGAGTAGGAGATCCTTTCAAGACATTTCTCAAGGAATCCCTTTTGTGAAAGAGGAACGAGATGATGGAAAAATTTTCTCAGATCCTTCGAAGACTATTGATGGCGATGACTGAGGCATATTTGACAAGAAACCATTTCAAAGGTGTGACATGCTTCAAGGTACAAGGCAATTTTGATATGCCCTTATTTGAAGTCCAGATAGGTGAATATTCTCTAGAAAAATGATTGAATCTGTTAGAAGGTTACTGGGAGAGGTACACTGTGAATGAATCTACACCATTCAAGAGAGAACCCACTTGGGAAGCCTTTGTAGATTCCCTAAAGGAGGATATCTACCCTATCAGAAACTATGATGAATAGTACATGAGATGGATGAATCTACGTCATAAAATAGATCAAACAATGTCGGAGTACACTAACATCTTTCATACCTTGTGCTCAAAGCTAGGTATCAAAGACTCTGAGTGACACTTGGTTTTGAAGTATCTCAGTGGTATGCATAGGTACATCCAAAAAGATATGGATTTCTTGGACATATCCTCACTGGGAGTTTCTTATCGATATGAAGTCAAAATTGAGCAAAAATTCAAGCAGCAGAGTAATCGGGAGTTCAGTTCTACAAATCCACAACATTAAAAGTATGGTAAAGACAATCCTAACTCAAAGAAAAACCAACCTCAAGACGAAGAAGGACACTGGAAAGTGGTGCGACTTCCAAAAAATACCTTGGCACAACACCGATGAATGTCATTCCAAATAGTCATTTGTAGTTGAGCTCGAAGAAATAGATCCAAGCCCCAAATAAGACATTGATTCAGAAAATAATAAAAGGATAAAAATCATTGATGTATAACCCACTTCTACTTTCACTACCAAAACAATCCAACTAGAATAACCAGAGAATTCTGAGGAGGGGGAGAACCTCTTCCATTTGTAGGTGTGAATGAAGGGGACCCCACTGCATTTCATTGTTGATAGTGGAAGAAAAAAAAACTATTCTCACCATAGTCGACAACACCAAATATCAAGAAATTGGATTTGTCGACAACACCACACCCACATCCATACAACATTGGGTGGCTTCGCCAAGGATGAGATCTTTGTGTCAGCCAAAAATGTCACTCGTCCTATGACATCAAGTCCTTCAAGGATGAGGTACTGTGTGATGTTACCCCACTAGAATTCTATGATGTTTTGTTAGACCAACCATTTATGAAGAAGAATCATGTTGTTTATGAATATTGACCCCATAGTGTCATTATTACTCTGGGGGGTCAACTCTATAGGGTACCAAAGGTAGTTATGACTATTTTGCCACCAAAATAGTGTCGCAAAGTAATATCTCATACCGCAAAGTTTAGCCTCTTCGTGATCTAGTCATAAGGTGAATAGAAGTAAACTACAACCACTACAACCTCGGACCAATACATTTCTATCCAGTAGAAGTAGATCAAAAATATTGTATAAGAGCACAAATATATTCTTACTACACCTATGGGGGTGCCTCCACACTACCTAGTCAAGAAAATTTATAACATAGTGCTTCATTCTCTTCATGTTGCATATTCACTGATAGAGTCCTCCCACACTTAGGTATATCATGCAACTAGATTGGTTGAACAGTTCCAACCCCTCCATCAACATGTTCATGACATCCTTCAACAAGATAAGAAGGAAAAGTTCTTCAGCAAGGAAAGCATCTCACCAAGGTTCAAATTTGGAAAAATATTCCCCATGAACTTAAAGCAATGGGGAAAAATGCTTCCTAATGGGTGAGGAATGATCCAAGTGGATCTCAGTGGCCAAATACCTTTTGCACTGAATCAACATTTCGAGCCTATGGTTTTGATAAACCATGATATTCACCCTTTTGATCGGGAATGGAATGTAATACCATCTTCATTTTTTAATTACATACATAATGTAATGATTTCCTAGTGGTCTTATGTACATGTCTACATCATAGCATTAATGCATCAGATCCCATTAGAACTCCATAATTAAGCGTGCTCAAGCTAGAGTAGTATTGGGATGGTTGATCTCCCGGGAAGTCCTAGTGTTTTACATCACTATGGAATTTTATAAACTTAGATTAATTTATCCCACATGCATCATGGTAATTGTTCCCCTCTCACTCTCTCATATATAATTGAGGTGAAGGAGACCCTTTAAGCATGCAATGGAGTGTGATGTAAATCTTGTTGTGAATGAAGTGTAGAAAACTTCTCTTTCTTTTCAGAGATAAGCTACCCCATTCTACCAGTTTTTGTTATGAAGTGTTTTTCTATTTTATTCATTAATAGAAGTTTGTATTCACTATATTTATGTTTGTTGCAATATCTTTGTGTATTTCCTTATTATATCTATGTTGTATTTTTGTCTTCATGTCGTTATGAAAATAATATGGATCATTATTGTATTATTGTATTCCTTTCCATATGTATGTGTAATTATTTATTATATCTTTGTTACATCTCTTCCTTTAGATCGTTCCTAAAATAGTTTGGATTAGTAGTATCAGAGTGTTCTACTCCTTGTCGTCCTCAATGCATCTCTCTGACAAGGTTAGGGTATAGAGATTTGGGTCTCGAGCTTGTATCTCTTGAGGAAAATTTCTCTCTCACGCCCAAGCAACCTTCCATGGTGGAAGAAAAGAGGGACGGTAGGACAAGAGATCATTTCAAACCATTCCTCAAGATATCCCTCATGTGACAGAGGAACAATATGATGCATAATTTTGCCGAGATCCTTCAATGACTACTGACAACAATGGAGGAACCTTCAACCAGAAATCACTTTGGAGGTGCGAAGCCCTTCAAGGTACAAGTTAAATTTGATATTTCTTTATTCGAAGGCCAGATATATGTCAATGCTTTGGAAAAATGGTTAAATTTGCTAGAGGGTTATTTTTCTGTCCACAACTTTTCCAACAATCAAAATATCACCTTCGCACTTCTTAAGGCCCTTCCCCATGTCAAAGATTAGTAGGAGACTTATTGTGTGAAACATGTCGAGGATAATTCTATAATTTTAGGGACAAGCCACACTTGGGAGGATTTTGTTGATGACCTCAAGGAACAATATTACCCTTTTGGAAGCTATGATGACCATTACATGAGATGGACCACACTGCTCCAAGAGAGGGGCCAAACGATGTCAAAGTTAAAAAATAATTTCCATACCTTACGCACATAGATGGGTATAAAATAATCTAATTGGAATATGGTCCTAAAATACTATGGAGATCTATACAGGTACATCCAAACTGAAATGGAGTTTATGTACATCTCATATTGGGAGTTTCTTATGGATATGATGTCAAAATCGATCAGAAATCAAGAAAAAAAAAGAGGGAGTTCGGGGCTACAAATACGGAAAAAAAAAGTATGGTAAGAGTGGCCCTAACCCCCAGGCCAAAGGATAGAGAAAGGATGGCCAACCCTAGAATGACTGACCCAAGCCACCAACAAAGAAGGGTAATGGGAAGTTGAAGAAGGACACTAGAAAATGCTGCGAGTTCCACAAAATACCTTGGCATAATACTGATTAATGTCACTCCAAACAATGGTTGTTGGCTAAAACAAAATCCCCAAGTTCATATGCAGACTCTGACTCTGATTCAGATCCAAAAGAGGGAAGAAATATCATTGATGCATAACCTAGTGTCACCATCGCTACCACAAAAGTCCATCCAGAGGAACCAGAGGAGCCTAAAGCAGGGGAGTGTCTTTTCCATTCCCATATGTGGGTGAAGGGAACCCCACTCCATTTCATTGTTGACAAAAATATCTATAATAAATTTATATTGACAGAGGTTTTGAAGAGGTTGAACTCGAAAACAATGCATCATCCTCAGTCATACAACATCAGTTGGGTCAGCCAGGAATGCAACATTGACGTCAGCCAACAATGTCGCCTACACTACAACATCAAACCCTTCAAAGACTATGTATTGTGTGATGTTTCCCCACTTGAAGTTTTTGATTTTTTTCTAGGACAACCATATATGTGGAATCATCATGTTGTTTATGAATCTAGGCCCCATAGTGTCATTATTACTTTGGGAGATAAACTCTACAAGGTACTAGAGGTAGTCCTGAATACTGCGATCTCTTTGATCTTTGTGAAGCAGTATAGAAAGGTGGTTTCCCAAACCATAATATTTTTCCTTTGTATGGTTCGATCAGAAGTTGAACGTAAGGTCACTGCAACTACAAAAACCTCTGTACGGGGTCTCTCTACCTAGCAACAACAAGTGGACAAAATAGTTGAGGAGTACAAAGAAATATTTGCCTTTCTTATTGGGGTGCATGTGCACTGTCAGGTAAATCACTCAACTGATCTGACACTTGATGCTCCTCTGCCAAATGGCCTTATACACAAGAATTCTATTATGGATAATGAATAAATAAAATTTCATATCCAAGAGCTAATTCTGAAGGGCCACATAATACCAAGTTCCTCACCTTGCGGGAGCCAAATTGTTCTAGTATAGAAGAAGGATGGAACATGGCGACTTTGTATTGATTATAGAGCCCTGAAAAATATCATAGTCAAGAAATGGTACCCAATTCCCCGAATTGATGATATTGTCGATCAACTCAAGGGAGCCAATTTTTTTAGTAAGATTGATCTGAAGTCAGGTTACCACCAGGTGCCAATTGAGAAAACTGATGTGTGGAAGACAACCTTCAGGTCCAAAGAAGGCCTCTTTGAGTGGTTTGTCATGCCTTTCATCTTGATTAATGCCTCGACCACATTCATTGGGATGATGGATGATATGTTATGACCATTCAAAAAATCCTTTATGGTTGTATATTTGGATGACATCCTCATCTTCAACAAAACTTTGGAGGAAAATTTGGAGCATATTCAGTAGGTATTGGGCACCTTGCGAAAACAAAAGTTATATTCCAATTTGGAGAAGTGTTCCTTCGACATGCAGAGAATCTAATATTTGGGATACATAGTGGATGAGCAGGGTGTACATGTGGATCCAGCCAAGATACAAGTCATCCATGATTGGTCGGCCTTGAAAACAATGATAGAGCTCCTTAGCTTCTTGGGCCTTTCTAAATTCTACTAGAGGTTTGTGTTGGGGTTCTCTCATATCGCTTGGGTCCTAATCCAGGTGACCAAGGGTGGCGTAAAGGCCAAGTTTGTGTGGTATGTTCCCCAACAGAATGTTGATGTTTGGACAACATCGGAAAGATATTCTCTAAAGATAATAATTAATAAGTAAATGATAATAATAAATATTCATATGATTATTCAAGGGACGCACCCTTTCATGGATGGTCACCTTATGTTCCCTATATATGGAACACTCATTATTATAATAATACATCAAATATATCTCATATCTCATATGAATAAAAACCAACATGGTATCAGAGCGGGACTGGGCTGACTCCCTCACGAGAGGGCCCAAGAAAATGAGTGATAGCTTGCTATGTATCATAGCAACAGGGTAATGTACAACCCTCTATGTCATATACAAATATCAGGTAGAGATTAATATGAGATTACAGATCTATTAAACAGTTTAAGTTGTTAGTATGTATAACTTTCATTAAAAGGATTAAAGATATACGGATATGTTTCCAATGGCTCGTTGAAACCCTTGGCCATGTCCAAAATCTTCCATATGAACAACAACAAATTTGAAGGTTGAGTTAGAAAACTGAATATTTGTCACG
>JZKD02S0160962.1:10293-23343 GCA_000966675.3 Picea glauca
AATACCCTAGTTTTGAGTCCCTAGATTAATAATGTAGTTTTTTATTTGATGAAAGGTTGGAGTGCCTGAATATTGAAAATGAGTTGGAATGCCTAGGAAATGTAATACTTTGAACATTTTAATAATAAAATAGGTCGCTAGATGCAAGACAACAAAGGACATGAGTTATAGGGGGCTATGATTCCATGAGAGATGGGGGCAGAGAGGCTAAGAAGTTTATTAATTATTTTATTTACCCACGTTTGTGTTGGGGGGAGAATGAGGGGTCACGTGAGTCTCTTGGGGATACCATGTTGTGCCTTGGGTGTCCTTGCTATTTAAACCTTTCCTATGGGTTGTTTGGGGGTTACACTCCATTATGGTTACACTCCATTATTGTTACTCCATTGTGGTTACTTCATTATTGTTACTTCATTGTTGTTGTTTCCTTGGTTGCTTGATGGTTGTGAAATCCATTGTTACTGCACTTTGGGTTATTCATCCCTTGTTCATTCTTGGACTGTTTTTGGGAAGGGGAAATGAGTTTCTAGTGGTAGTGAGCCATGACTAGTGGTTGTGGTAACCATTGGTGTTTCCAACAGATAATTGATGCCTATATGCATGAGATGCATTGGCATGCTGATAAAACTTGTTCATAGTTGTGAATCCTCAAAGTTCCATCATTAAGATTTCTTGACCATAAGTACCAGAGCCCTGGAAAGAGGTGGAAAACCTAAGGGACTGCATGGAAATGAAGGGGATTAATTTTATTTGGGCTGTGCATGTTGAAGGGGAAGAGAGGTGGTAAAATGGGATTTGTTGTGTGATTGAGAAAACGTGAGAGATTAATAGGGGAAACAAAGAGTCAGACCATGACCTATCCTTGTGGATTCATAGCCTTGGCTCGAGGGTGACCTATTGTTGATATCCATAACAATAGTGTTGAAGGTTGGGTGGAATGTCTGACATATGAAACTAGTTAGTGTTTTTATTATTGAAATGTAAGTTCTTTGTCATTGTTTCTCTATTTTGTTATTTAATTCAGCGATGCAATTAGTTTAATATCAATGACGATTTTATGATATGCCTATCATTGTTAATTATTGTGTGTGGTTGGTTATTTTAAATATTCATTGTCATGCATGGTTTCTTGATTAACTACATGTACGCTATCATGTATATTTATTCATAAAACTGGAATAAGAAATTTGAATTTTCCCAGGGAGGCGAGTTCTTGAAGTACCCAGGTTGTGGGTATGTCACAGATTTGGTTTTAGAGCTAGACCAGAGCCAATATTTCTTACAGTGTGTTACATAGTGGTATCAAAGTAGTTTTGCAGTGATGCGTCTCATTCTGGGTGTTGGGGTGTGTAACCGAGTTGCATCACAATGTGTTTGAAGTGACACACTTTGATTTGGGTGGTTGGAGTGTCTTACAAGCATTCAATCATTCATCTTTGGAGACCAAGAAATACATAAAAGAGTATGAGAAGGAAAAAAACCAACTCTATTGTCTTTGAAATAAAAGTGTCTTGGGTTGCACTATGATTTCATTGGTCTGCACGAATAACAAAAGAAAACAATTGATTCTTTGCAAAATAAAATATATTGTCGCGATCAAGGTAACTGATCCAGGTGGATATTGGTGGCCACCCACCTATTCCAATTGGCTCCTCATGTCCGTTTTTTTTCATCACATCTTTCTGTACTTCTTTATAATTGTGAGTTCTACACTTCTGGGGTTGTCTGAAGCCTCACACATTCTCCAGGTAGATACGGGTGGCCTCTCTCCTAATCCAACTGGCTTATTTTGTATGTTTTCATGTCAGCACATCTTGTTGTACTTTCACCATTGTTTTGGGGCCCTAAACATTGTTTTTTTGGCTTGCCGCAGTCGTACTGTATACAGAGTCAGAGTCTGATGGCAGAATGCGTATTTCTATGAAATACCTTTCCAACGGGCTATCACACACCTAAAACGGAGGTCGTATTAAAAATTTATGACCCTAGGAAGTTGAGGTACCAAATTACACCAACATACCCATAGGGCCCACATGAATTTTGGCGTTTCACCTTCTAGGGTTAGGTTTTTGGATGTCTAGGGTTTTGGAATTCATGAGTAATATGAAAATGGAATATGGAGCCTCATTGTAATTCATTCTTCTCAGAAGGATGTGCATAACAACCACATCTCTTCTCAGAGATAACTACCACCATTCAAGCAAGTTTCAGTTCTGTAGTTTTACAGTTTCAACCTATTTCTTTATTTAATAGAAGATATTGTTCACTGGATATTTGTGTCATTCTTCCTATCTCTGTGTTTATTGTATTCATTTTGTTAATCAGTTCATTCCACTCCTAAATCCAGATCAGTGGTATCAAAGCAGTCTGCTCTTCATTTATTTTTCTTCATGCATGTCCCCAACAAGGTCTGGGTACAAGAAGTTGGGACTTGAACCCATCGATCCATTACCAGATTGGCTGCGCTGAGCCCGAAAACAACCCATGGGAGACAAAAAGAAAGATGATGAAGCATGAGATCCTATTAAAATGTTTCTTGAGGAATCCCTCACGTGACAAAGGACCGAAATGATGGACAACTTCGTGCAGATCCTTTGATGGCTACCCATGGGAGAAGCATCTTCATCAAACGGCCATGCAACCCCCTTCAAGGTACATGTAAATTTTGATATGCCATTATTTGAAGGACTGATAGATGCAGATGCTGTAGATAAATAGTTGAATCTTCTCGAAGGATATTTTTCGGTCCACAATTTTTCCAATAGGGAAAAGATCACTTTTTCACTCCTCAAGGCCGTTCCCCATGTGAAAGATTGGTCGGATACTTACTTTAAGTAAATGGATGTGGAGGAATATACAATTTTTTGTGGTGGCCCTTACATGGGATTCTTTCCAGGACACCATTAAAGAACAATACTACCCTGTTGGAAGCTACAAGGACCAGTACACCAGATGGACCACCCTACGTCAAGAAAGGGACCAGACAATACCGGACTTCACCAATATTTTCCATACCCTACACACCAAATTGGGTATCAAATATTCTGAGCGTCATCTGGCACTCAAATACTACGGCTGTTTGCATCGATACATTCAAACATAAATGGAGTTCCTGGACATCGCCTCATTGGGTACAACTTATAGATACACTGTGAAGATCGAGCAGAAATTTAAGCAGAAACAACGAGAGTTTGGATCTGCAAACCCCTCATAGCCGAAGCAGGGAAAAGGAAACCAGAACCCACACAAAAAAGGACCAAGTCGATATGGCCTCCCTTAGGACAATCTGTCCAAGCTGCAATACAAGAAGGGCAACGAAAAGACAAAGAAGGACACAAGAAAATGGTGTGAGTGAGTACCATAAAAGTCCTTGGCACAACATCGATGAATGCCGCTCCAAGAAGTTCCTCATGGCCGAGATGAAGGCTTCCAAGTCAGAGGCCGATTCTGATTACGAGTCAAATCATGAAGGAGGGAAGCGAATTATCGATGATGAAACCAAGGCCATGGTCGCTACCACCAACCGGCAAAGTGAACCAAAAGAACCAGAGGAAGGGGAACACCTCTTTCAATCACATATATGGATCAAGGGGGCTCCAATTCATTTCATTGTTGAAAACGGTAGTCAAAAGAACTTGATTTCATTAGAGGTCATCAAGCACCTAGACCTGCCAACAAAACTGCACCCACAACCCTACACCATCGGTTGGCTTCGTCAAGGAAGAGATCTACGTGTCAGCCAACAATGTTGCCTGCCCTATGGCATCAAGCCTTTCAAAGATGAGGTACTATGTGATATTGCTCCCCTTGAATTTTTTGATTTTCTTTTAGGACAACCATATTTGTGGAAGCGTCATGTTGTGTATGAATCTAGACCCCACATTGTTATTATTACTTTGGGTAGAAAATTGTACAGGATCCCAGATGTGGCACCGCCTACTTTTGTTTCCTTAATCTTTGCTAAGCAATGCAGTAAGGTCATTTCATAGACCAGGAAGTTCATATTCTTTGTGATTTGTTATCACAATAAGCAGAAGGTCACCGTCACATCCGTGGACTCTACACAACACCTCTCTTTGCAGCAGAAGCAAATGGAGGAGATCGTGGAAGAATACATAGACATATTCACCTCACCTACATGGGTACCGACACACTCCCAAGTCAAGCATCCCATTGATCTTACCTCTGATGCACCTCTACCTAATGGGCCAGTCTATCAGCACTCGTTGATGGAGAATGACAAAATCATGCATTATATCCAAGAGCTTCTTCAAAAGGGGCACATCAGACCCAACTCCTCCCCTTGCAGAATCCTGATTGTACTGGTGCAGAATAAGGATGGGACTTGGCGACTCTACATTGATTACAGAGCCTTAAACAAAATCACAGTTAGGAACCGCTACCCATTCCTAGGATTGATGACCTTCTGGACCAACTCAAGGGGGAAAAGTTCTTCAGCAAGATTGACTTGAAGTCTAGCTACCACCAGGTTCCCATCGAACCAACTGATGTCTGGAAGACAACCTTCAAGTCTAAAGAAGGTCTCTATGAATGGCTAGTCATGCACTTTGTCTTAACAAATGCACCAACCACTTTCATGAGGTTGATGGATGATGTATTGAGACCCTTCACCAACTCCTTTGTGGTAKTATATTTGGATGACATCCTCATCTTCAACAGAACATGGGAGGAGCACATGCGACATATTCAACAGGTTTTGAGCACTCTACGACAACACAAGATTTATACCAACTTAGAAAAATGATCTTTTGGCATGAACAAGATCCAATAACTAGGCTACATTGTTGATGAGCATGGGGTACATGTTGATCCAATGAATATCCATGTCATCTGTGACTGGCTAGCACTGACCACACTGAACGAGCTTTAGAGTTTATTGGGTCTAGCCAATTTCTACCGAAGGTTCGTGTTGGGATTCTCCCATATTGCATAGGCCCTCAGCCAAGTGACCAAGGGTGGTGGTAGGGCCAATTTCATATGGGGGAAGGAGCAACAACGAGAATTCAACGATCTAAAACATCGCTTGTGCTCAACTCCAGTACTCTCCTTGCCCGATCTGAAACACCCATTCAAGATTGAGACTGATGCATCTGACTATGTTGTGGGTGCAATTCTCACTCAACACGGGCATCCTATGGCATGCCATAGTGATACACTCTCTGATACTGTTCAAAAATACCCCACCTACGACAAGGAAATGTATTCCATTGTACAAGCCTGTTGTCAATGGAAACATTACATCCTGGGGGAAGAGACAATCATACACACTGATCACAAGCCTCTGCAGTTCATACATACATAGGGGAAATTGCAGAATGACCGACATCATAAGTGGTCCACCTACCAACAATAGTTCCATCTCAACATCAAGTATAAGACATGTATCTCCAATCGTGTCGATGACTGATTCAATCGGCCTCATGTGGCTGCACTCACCACTGTGCTCTAGTCCTGTGGACATGAAGCATCAGAGTGGCCCCAACTTTATCGACAAGATCCAGACTTCGCCACCACATATCAGATCTTGGGTACATGTGCCACTATCACTAATTTTTACATTCATGACAGAATCTTATGCCACCTGGGCCATCTCTGTGTTCCTACAAGTGAGCGTGCAAAGTTGATTTGGGAAGCCCACCACAGTCGGGTGGCAAGGCATTTTGGCGTAGAGAAAATTGTGGTAGTTCTTCAGAAACATTTTTATTAGCCAAAACTTCAACAGGACGTCAACAAGTATATCATATCTTGCACTACCTATGCCATTTCCAAGCCAACCATCAAGTAACAAGGCTTATACACCCCTCTTCCTATTCCTGAGAAGCCGTGGGAATCCATCTCAATGGATTACATGTCTGTTTTGTCGTCCACCAAGCACAAGAATGACTGTGTGTTTGTGGTCGTTAATCGGTTTTCGAAGATGGCCATCCTCACAGCCTATAAGAAGAATGTCACAATGGCAGAGACTACCAAGATATTCTTCGAACGAGTTTGGGTCCACTTTGGGATACCACAGACCATCATCTTCGACCGAGACAACAGGTTCCTCAACACCTTTTGGTCAAGTCTCTGGTATCTTTTGGACACCGAGCTCACAAAATCCACTTCTTTCCACCCCCAAACCGATGGACAAACTGAGGTCGTCAATCAGATGATTGTGCACATACTGCGCATGTACAATTCTAAGCATACTCATACATGGGACGAGAGTCTTCCATATGTCCAACAAAACTACAACATAGCTCTCCATAGTTCCACNAAGGGACCAGATAATACTGGACTTCACCAATATTTTCCATACCCTACACACCAAATTGGGTATCAAATATTCTGAGCGTCATCTGGCGCTCAAATACTGCGGCTGTTTGCATCGATACATTCAAACATAAATGGAGTTCCTGGACAACGCCTCATTGGGTACAACTTATAGATACACTGTGAAGATCGAGCAGAAATTTAAGCAGAAACAACGAGAGTTTGGATCTGCAAACCCCTCATAGTCAAAGTAGGGAAAAGGAAACCTGAACCCACACAACAAAGGACCAAGTCGATATGGCCTCCCTTAGGACAATCTGTCCAAGCTGCAATACAAGAAGGGCAACAAAAAGACAAAGAAGGACACAAGAAAATGGTGTGAGTGAGTACCATAAAAGTCCTTGGCACAACATCGATGAATGCTGCTCCAAGAAGTTCCTCATGGCTGAGATGAAGGCTTCCAAGTCAGAGGTCGATTCTGATTACGAGTCAAATCATGAAGGAGGGAAGCGAATTATCGATGATGAAACCAAGGCCATGGTCGCTACCACCAAATTCCGGCAAAGTGAACCAAAAGAACCAGAGGAAGGGGAACACCTCTTTCAATCACATATATGGATAAAGGGGGCTCCAATTCATTTCATTGTTGAAAACAGTAGTCAAAAGAACTTGATTTCATTAGAGGTCGTCAAGCACCTAGACCTGCCAACAAAACCGCACCCACAACCCTACACCATCGGTTGGCTTCGTCAAGGAAGAGATCTACGTGTCAGCCAACAATGTTGCCTGCCCTATGGCATCAAGCCTTTCAAAGATGAGGTACTATGTGATATTGCTCCCCTTGAATTTTTTGATGTTCTTTTAGGACAACCATATTTGTGGAAGCGTCATGCTGTGTATGAATCTAGACCCCACATTGTTATTATTACTTTGGATAGACAATTGTACAGGATCCCAGAGGTGGCACCGCCTACTTCTGTTTGTTTAATATTTGCTAAGAAATGCAGTAAGGTCATTTCACAGACCAGGAAGTTCATATTCTTTGTGATCTGTTATCACAATAAGAAGAAGGTCACCATCACATCCGTGGCCTCTACATAACACCTCTCTTTGCAGCGGAAGCAAATGGAGGAGATCGTGGAAGAATACATAGACATCTTCACCTCACCTACATGGGTACCGACACACTCCCAAGTCAAGCATCCCATTGATCTTACCTCTTATGCACCTCTACCTAATGGGCCAGTCTATCGGCACTTGTTGATGGAGAATGACAAAATCCTTCATTATATCCAAGAGCTTCTTCAAAAGGGGCACCTCAGCCCCAACCCCTCCCCTTGCAGAATCCTGATTGTACTGGTGCAGAATAAGGATGGGACTTGGCGACTCTACATTGATTACAAAGCCTTAAACAAAATCACAGTTAGGAACCGCTACCCCATTCCCAGGATTGATGACCTTCTGGACCAACTCAAGGGGGAAAATTTCTTCATCAAGATTGACTTGAAGTCTAGCTACCACCAGGTTCCCATCGAACCAACTGATGTCTGGAAGACAACCTTCAAGTCTAAAGAAGGTCTCTATGAATGGCTAGTCATGCACTTTGTCTTAACAAATGCACCAACCACTTTCATGAGGTTGATGGATGATGTATTGAGACCCTTCACCAACTCCTTTGTGGTAKTATATTTGGATGACATCCTCATCTTCAACAGAACATGGGAGGAGCACATGCGACATATTCAACAGGTTTTGAGCACTCTACGACAACACAAGATTTATACCAACTTAGAAAAATGCTCTTTTGGCATGAACAAGATCCAATAACTAGGCTACATTGTTGATGAGCATGGGGTACATGTTGATCCAATGAATATCCATGTCATCTGTGACTGGCTAGCACTGACCACACTAAACGAGCTTTAGAGTTTATTGGGTCTAGCCAATTTCTACCGAAGGTTCGTGTTGGGATTCTCCCATATTGCATAGGCCCTCAGCCAGGTGACCAAGGGTGGTGGTAGGGCCAATTTCATATGGGGGAAGGAGCAACAACGAGCATTCAACGATCTAAAACATCGCTTGTGCTCAACTCCAGTACTCTCCTTGCCCGATCTAGAACACCCATTCAAGATTGAGACTGATGCATCTGACTATGTTGTGGGTGCAATTCTCACTCAACACAGGCATCCTATGGCATGCCATAGTGATACACTCTTTGATACTGTTCAGAAATACCCCACCTACGACAAGGAAATGTATTCCATTGTACAAGCCTGTTGTCAATGGAAACATTACATCCTGGGGGAAGAGACAATCATACACACTGATCACAAGCCTCTGCAGTTCATACATACATAGGGGAAATTGCAGAATGACCGACATCATAAGTGGTCCACCTACCAACAATAGTTCCATCTCAACATCAAGTATAAGACATGTATCTCCAATCGTGTCGATGACTGATTCAATCGGCCTCATGTGGCTGCACTCACCACTGTGCTCTAGTCCTGTGGACATGAAGCATCAGAGTGGCCCCAACTTTATCGACAAGATCCAGACTTCGCCACCACATATCAGATCTTGGGTACATGTGCCACTATCACTAATTTTTACATTCATGACAGAATCTTATGCCACCTGGGCCATCTCTGTGTTCCTACAAGTGAGCGTGCAAAGTTGATTTGGGAAGCCCACCACAGTCGGGTGGCAAGGCATTTTGGCGTAGAGAAAATTGTGGTAGTTCTTCAGAAACATTTTTATTAGCCAAAACTTCAACAGGACGTCAACAAGTATATCATATCTTGCACTACCTATGCCATTTCCAAGCCAACCATCAAGTAACAAGGCTTATACACCCCTCTTCCTATTCCTGAGAAGCCGTGGGAATCCATCTCAATGGATTACATGTCTGTTTTGTCGTCCACCAAGCACAAGAATGACTGTGTGTTTGTGGTCGTTAATCGGTTTTCGAAGATGGCCATCCTCACAGCCTATAAGAAGAATGTCACAATGGCAGAGACTACCAAGATATTCTTCGAACGAGTTTGGGTCCACTTTGGGATACCACAGACCATCATCTTCGACCGAGACAACAGGTTCCTCAACACCTTTTGGTCAAGTCTCTGGTATCTTTTGGACACCGAGCTCACAAAATCCACTTCTTTCCACCCCCAAACCGATGGACAAACTGAGGTCGTCAATCAGATGATTGTGCACATACTGCGCATGTACAATTCTAAGCATACTCATACATGGGACGAGAGTCTTCCATATGTCCAACAAAACTACAACATAGCTCTCCATAGTTCCACNTGCCTAAAACAGAGGTTGTATGCAAAAGTTATGACCCTAGGAAGTTGAGGTACCAAATTACACCAACTTACCCATAGGGCCCACATGACTTTTGGCGTTTCACCTTTTAGGGTTAGGTTTTCGGATGTCTAGGGTTTTGGCATTCATGAGTAATATGAAAAGGGCCTATGGAGCCTCATTGTAATCCATTTTGATCAGATGGATATGCGTAGTAGCCACATCTCTTCTCAGAGATAGCTACCACCATTCGAGGAAGTTTCAGTTCTATAGTTTTACAATTTCATCCTATTTCTTTATTTAATAGAGGATATTGTTCATTGGATATTCATGTTATTCTTCCTATCTCTATGTTTATTGTATCCATTATTTTAATCGGTTTGTTCCGCTCCTAAATCCGGATCAGTAACGATGTTCAGAACAATACATTATGCAAACAAACCAATTAAAGTGTCATTATAAAATCAATGAATTATAAATAATTGAATAATGCGAACCCATATGTCTTGAGGAGGAGGAAGATGATCCTTTCACGTGTCCAAAGGATTGCATGCAGAATACGAGACTTGTGGAAATATGTCAGGACTTGGAGAGAGCACCTTGAAAATCGAAGTCTCCAATATATGTATTGTATTGACAAAATTCATGGAGCCCATCTCTCTTTGTTGCTTACAGATGGATTCATGCTTTAATCCACGTGGGAATTTATTTCCTTTCCATATATCTTAGCATGGTTTAATTTTATCAAGTTCCTGGTAGGGGATGCACTACTCTATTGCTTCTTTTATATCCCAAGCTCATTCCTTTCGAAAATAATTATGACTTGCATGGAGGTTGAGAATGTGTGTGGGTGTCGTTGATATTGAGAGAAGGAGGTGTGATGATCAAATCATATACTCACCCAGATGTTGATGAGAGCTACTCATAAGTAGTATCGACCACTACCTACTTGTTTCGAGCTTCTCATGGTTCCAACTGAGTGGGAGGGCTAGGCACATCCCTCCACACTTCAAATTCAATTCTCCAAAACCCAGTTTTAGGGCTATGTCTATGATACCCACTTATATTTTATGGTATAAGACCTAGACCAATCTGAAGTGTAGGAAAGGTAAGAAATCCCCTTCCTCCATGACAAGGTAAGTGGTCATCTTCCTTCTTCACATTTAGAGGCAACCAACAACCATGCCTTAAAGAAGAAAGGTATTATATTCTCCTGAAACGTCATATCTTATGGTTAACTAAAAATTATAGTCTTTTTCTTTTGGTTTCAGATAATGGAGTCTAATTTACTTTTTACAAAATGAAAATGTGATGCGAGGTAATTTTTTTCTCAACTTCAGATAAATAACAAGGTTTTGGACAAAAACAGTGCCATGGTATAGTTTTGGATCTCATGATTCAACAAATATAGCCTCCATTCCATTTATGTGAGTGTTAGAATATAATGGATGTGCTCATTTTACCATTGACAATATTACTATTGTCACCCAACCATAGGCCGAAGCCACCCTCTGAGCACCTTAACCTTGACAGAGAATCATTTCGGAAAAAAACCCTAGGCTAGATAGCCAAACAAAGGGTAGCACACCTTTCCCCAAGGATAGCATACCAACAAGAGTTGATCAGATAGTCCAAACCCTAACCAAGAGATAGTCCAAGCCAAAGTGTAACTGCTAGTTGTAGCAACTGCAACAACATATCTCCTCCAAACCTGTGCACAAACGAGGCAAATACAGTGTGCACAAGTGCTGCTCTACAATTATGAGAAGTGTGTCAAATGAGAGACCGGTGCCCTGTATTTATACTAGTTCTAGATAACTGCCTGGGCCGACTTCTCATTCTGGTTATCTATCTGTTGAGTATATATTATTTCTTCTGGCCGACTTCTTCTCTTGGAGGCTAATAACCTAATATAAATTATCTTCTTGAACCGACAAGTCTTCTAGGGTTATTAGCCAACTCATTAGGGTTTCTTCTTGCTTCCGAGAGTATTCTATCCTCATTAGGTTTACATGTGGAGGTAAATACCTCCTGCAACTACCATAATATCAACACTCCCTCCTAGCTAGGGAGGTATTACAGGTAATGGTCTTGAGCACAAAACATACCATTCACCCAGTAGCATCAACATATTCATCTAGACTATATCATGACTAGATCATGAGCACCATCACCACCATTAGTGTCATCAGTTGCATCATTTCTCGGAACCATACTCTATCTGAGTAATCAGACATGATATTCACTCCACAAAGTGACATAAGAGCCTTTCTTCTAATCTAGAAGAGTAAATGTTCTAAATCATTTTCTGTCTAGGAAACCTCTTGTTCATTGATCATCCATCTAGCTGATAATCGTTTTCAACACTACTGATAGTATTCAAGTCAATCGGAACAATATCATTCAATAGATCACAACTGTTTCTATCCATACTAGTACACAACTACAATCCAGTGGTACATTACCACACCAAGTAGCACACAGATACTTGATCAAACAGTGGAACACATCCACCACGGTAGTATACATCTACTGTTTGGAGATATATGGTCTTCATAAAAATCATCTGATATCAACCTACATAGAAACAATGTTATGATATAAACTAAATCATCTAGGCTATTCTTTCACTCACATCTGTGAGATCTGAAAGAGTATCTGCCTTCAGAGTAGAACATCAATGATGGGCTATCTGGACCATTATTCTCAAGCAAGGAAGAATGATTGTCTTGATTTCTGAGCCTGTAACATTCCTCACCTTGGGCCATTCCTCCGACACTAAACAAAGTGTAACCTGGAGAGAATGAATCTGCCCTAAGGAATGTATGTCCCTGATTGTTGAACCTAGACCATTCCCCACCCTTGGCCATTCCTCCAACACTAAACAAAGTACAACCTGGAGAGAATGAATACACCCTAAGGAATGACTGTCTGGACCATTTCCCATGTTAACCACAAGAGGAAATGACTATCCTACACCAACCTCCAAAACAGACCATTCCTCATATTAACCACAATGAGAAATCATTGTCCGGCGAGGTGGGCCAGTATTCTTGAGTAACCCTCAAGAAGAGAGACTGGCCTAGACCACTCCCCATGTTAACCACAATGGGAAGTCGCTGTCTATGGTACATCAACAATCTGAGCCATTTTTCGAACTGGAAAATGTCTTTCCGTCAGAAATCTCAATCCACTTTTCCGAACTGGAAAGAATATGTTCATCCTAGACCATTTTTCGAATTGAAAAATGATTGTCCATAAATCAATAATACATTAGTGCTCCTTCCCAAAATGGGAGTCGTCTCTTCCTTTTTCAATAAGGAATTCGTCTCCATGAGCTCCAGCTTGAGTACGCAAACTCTTTTATCTTGGACAGAAGATTTTACCAAAATGTTTTCTTATCTGCTCATCTGTGGAGATATGTATTGGAGAACCACTTTCTCCTTTCTGGACTTCATCATGGATAAT
>JZKD02S0161018.1:9811-27216 GCA_000966675.3 Picea glauca
TTCTCACCAAGACCCTTCATGGCATTCACAAGTTCTTCAACTCTTAAAAAATACTTGCTAACTGTTTCATATTCATTCATCTTTAGTTGTTCAAACTTCAACCTAAATGTTTGAATTTTGGAATCTTTTACTTTCTCATTTCCTTCATAGCTGCTAATCAGTTTATCCCACATTTCTTTGGCAATTTGAAGATGCATCACCTTTACAAACTTAGCTTCTGCAAGTCCATTCAAGATAGAATTCATTCCCTTAGAATTAAAGCTAAATTCTAACTTATCATCCTTGGAAGCTAGCACAACAGGCTTTACGTATCCAGTCTCTACTACATCCCAAACATCAGCACCTAAGGCCATTAGGTATGTTCTCATTCTAACCTTCTAAAAGGAAAAATTTGTTCCATCAAACAGAGGAGGCTTAGTGGCTGAAGTCCCTTCATGACTTGTCATGTTTAAGCTTACAGATCTACCTTTAGATAAAAGGAACTGGCTCTGATACCAATTGATGAAATTACTAAGGCAACTGAGAGGGGGGGTGGTGAATTAGTTGTTACTGTTCTTAAACAATATTAAGTCTATTAAGCCATTTTTAATCTTTCATCAAGTGACCATCAATATTACACATAATATGAACAACATAAATAATGAGAATCAATCACACATAAGATATACACAAAGACAATTTTTTACAAGGAAACCCATAAAGAGAGAAAACCTCTTCTTCTTTGAAATGATAGGCAGTCTTTTAAGTTCTGTACATCATCTATGTTTGAGCACCAACTCAAAGTGAGGCTACTACCTTTGTTTTACAAGCTCCAACTTGTTGAGAGCACCAAATCTCTGTTTTCTCTAGCACCGACTAGAAGGAAGCACCAACTCCCTGAGTTTTCCAGCACCGACTGGATGGAAGCACCTACTTCCACTTATACAAGCACCAACTCTCTGGTTTATCTAGCACCCAGTAGAAGGAATCACCAACTCCCTGAGTGTTCCAACACCGACTGGATGGAAGCACCTACTTCCACTTATACAAGCACCAACTTGCATATAGAAAACTCTGTGTTTTCCCAAGCACCACCTTGCCAACCTGTTTTCTAGCCACAACTAGATGGAAGCTACAACTCCCAATATTCAAGCACCAACTTGAATATCAGAGGACCACAGTACTCCCTAGCACCACCCTACCTCCCTGATTATAAATAAATGATTGAATAACCAACAAAACATATAAATCGATTCTTACCACTTCTTCTCTATTCTATAAATCTGGTTTGCTTCTAACTGTCCTGCAATTCTTCTCTTCCTCTGCCTGTTCTGCAATTCTTCTCTGCTTCAAGCTGTTCCGCAATTCTGCTCTTTCTTATGTCTATTCCTTATTTGTTACTCATCTCTGAGTTTTATCTCACACTGTGCATACTGCGGTCTCACACTGCGCATACTGTAATTTTCCCTTTCTTATAGTTCAACTCATTTTTCATTCATAATGACCAACCCCGCACAGTCACTGCATGTTTCTTTTATACACTACCACCCCTTCAGTTACCCCTCAAATACCTATAACAACGCTTCAGCAACTGAAACACCAACCATCCAAGAACCATGATTCGGTTATGCTAATTGAATCATAACTGAACAATTAATCATGAAGAGTAATAGTAGCCCTTCGATCAAATTTCCAAGTATCCAACACTGTTGGATTACAAGCACATGGTCTCACATTGATTTTTCCATTTCACATTTCGACATTTCGGCATTTCGACATTCCTGTGGTGAAGAGTCTCGACTCTTCATGTTATGATTTCCGAAAAGGAGCTTAGCTTGGTGCTAGCTCCTCCCTCTCACATGACCACTGACGGTGACCACAACCTACACTAAAAGGTGTTTTTCCCTTCGAGTCATTGTGACTCCAACATTATAAAATTCATGATCAAAAAATCTCCAAAGTGATCAGACGGTTCCCATAACCCACTGAGATGGACGGTTGACAGGATTTAAGAGTTTTTCCTTTCAGGTTTTTGAGACTCACAATAGTCCCTTTCGGCATTTCAGAGTTCGAGACTTCGTGATGGTGGAGTTTCTTCTTGCTATGTAAAAACCCTGAAATAGAAAGTTTATATGTGACGTACACCTACTGACGTCACAAGTGGATTGACACATGCCGAATAGATGCCACGTGTCACTCTGAATCATGACTTACATGTGCCTGAAATGTTGAATTAGCTTGAAACTTGTCATTTCCTAATTGTGCCACGTGTCCTTAGTTGACGTGGTTTGCTGACGTGGTTTGTTGATGTGTCTATTTCAATATTTTGGGGTTCGCTACTTCAAAGGTTAAAGTTTCTTTGATCTTTGATTTCCCGGTCTACTAAACTCCAAAATGGAGTCTTTGTCGATGCTCTGATCTTTCACATTTCACGATTTCATCATTCTTGTTGTGAGTGTCCTTAACAATTCCAACTCTTGGTATCCGAAACTCCTTCGAAATGGAAATTAAGTCGTGGTTTCACATTTCACGATTTTCTGCCGTGAGTTTCTTCCTTGACTCCTCCAACTCCCAGTATCCGAAACTCTGAAATGGAGTTTACACTTCTGATCTTGCCATGCGATCATCATTGCGCTGCTGGTCTTGCCACTTTCTCTTGTTCATCATCGTCAGGCTGAGCTTGCCATAAATGACAAACAAATACTCTGCCTTCTGTCTGCCTGTAATAAATATGCCAACATATCATTTCTTTCTTCTCTGTCCCCCATAATTAAGGTTCTTTTTTATTTTTGTTCTAGAACTTTCACCCATTTCGTGAATTTGTAATTTTTTGATCTTGCTTCTGGTTAGTGGACCTTTATAAGATTCCTTCTTTTTTTGGATTCACGTCCTTCTTTGTCTCAAATATATCTCTCTTTCTTCTTCTCAAGCAAGGGTTTCCCATGATCTTTTGATATCTTCACAACTTCTTGGTATTTTCAAAACTATGTCAAACAATTGGTGCAAAACAATTCCTTGATTTCTTAGGTCGACTTGTAACCGAGGTTGATTAGGTTCTAGTTGAGTCATCAAGATTTTGGTCTACGAAACCAACCTTTTGTTCTCCCCAATATGGTAGTAAAAAATGTTGATGTTTAGATTGGTCACAATCCCAACAACAACCTCACAAGGATATAATATCCCCCTACGTTTTTATAGAGATGGTACTCCTCTGTTATAATTTGAAAGATATATCTTGATGTGCTTGAATTAATTTTCTAAATGAGAAATACTACAAAGCAAACCCCAATATTTATTGATTTCAAAATATAAAAAGATAAAAGTATTTATTCACACAGAAGAATTCTTGAGAAGAGGACCAAGAATCTTTCACAGATTGAATTAAAATATATACAAGATATTATACAACAATACAGAAATCGTAATAGGAAAACATAGAATTCCTCATCATCCATCACAACAAAATAAATTTAGTCATAGTCATAAGAAGGAAATATAATAATCCACAATTGTAGAGAACTTTAAAAGAGAATTTCATTCAAAATAGAAGTGAATATGATAGGTGCACTTCAAAAATCTCGTGCTCATAAACTCAAAGTTTGAGAAACCATTGAAATTACACCCCGGAGTAGTTCTCTCAGGAGTTTCAAGAAATAATAGTATGATTACAATAAAATTAGAAGTTTGCATTTTTCCAAACAGACTGGGATGGGGCTCATGTGGACCATAAAAGAAAGTGAAACAGGATTGGACCTAAAAGAAGAAAAAAAATGATGGTCAAAGATCGGTTATGGGTTCTCAGAAGACTGAAAATACATAATTGAATGATTTCTGAACAAGAATTATAAACAATAGGAGGTTACGAAAGATGACTAGTTTACTCACTGTAATGGATTTCTCTCATGTTTTATCTGCTTGCTAAGGTTCCTTTTGTATTTTCCTTTGATGGAATCTTATGAGAGGTTGCAACTAACTCTTCTTGGTTTGGTTCAGTTATTTTGGTTAAGAAATTATTTAACCAATTTTCAATATAGTCTCTCATGGGTGCAACAATTATTTCTTGCCTTACCTTTATGTCAAATAACAAATTCTCCAATTCTCTAAAGTGAATAATTTTTTTTGGATGCGGTCAATGATAATGAGAAAGATGAAAGTATGTTGAAATTGGAAATTCCTTATCTAATCAAAGATAACAACACTCTTGAGAAACCAAGAGTTGATTATATTGAATCATGGTTCCAAAGAATTGTTGGTGAAGAAATGCAATCTGATTCTGAGCAAACCTAGTTCAGTTTTTCTCTAGTACACATTGAGCATGACCCTGACTCATTAGTACAAGTTCCAATATGTTTCACAGTTCTGGAGTTCATTCCAAAAATCAGACGGATGCTTGAATGGATCCATTGGAAATATACCTACACTTGAAAGTGTCCCTTCCTTTCAAGTAAGGTATGGTATGTAGATCTCATTTGTACATAGTTTGTTTCTTTAGTTCAAGTTTTTCATAATAAGGCAGTTGATATTTGAATATAACTCCATGGAAGAGGAAGAATTACAAGAATTTACTTTGAATATGAATCCATAGCCCAACGAAGAAGGAAGTTGGTTTTCATATTATGGTATTCTCAGTAACCCATAGGGGGTCACTATCCCATAGTTGGAGCCACTTGTTGACCAAAAATTGGTCACCCCTAATTTACCACGCATGGAATAATAAAAAGATTTATATTAGAAAAATAAAAATTTTGAATCATAACAAGTTCATTGCATATATCTTAGTCTCATCTTTGCTACACATTTTTCAGATTCAACATATGATTTCATACGCTCAAGATATACATGTTTGTGTTTAAGTAACAAAAACGATTCTTCCATGTGGAACTATGAACAATTTTTCGGAAAAACATTCAATTCTTGGAACCAAACCATGCTCGAGTTCTCATAACCTTGTTCATCTCATGGTACATATTACTCTAAACTTAAAATTTCCTTGAATGTCTTGGGTTCATAACCCATGCTTCTTGAATTTTTGGGTTCATAACCCTTATTTTTCTTAAATTTTCACAGGCCCAAGACCCATATTATTTCTTCTTATTATGGCATGGTGAGTTCACTTACCACACCCACCATGCTCTACTCTTCTTTCCTCTCATATCTTATTTTAAAACACTTAGATTTTTTTTTTAAATCTCCATACCCCCCCTTACTCCATAATTAAACCTATTTTTTAATCAGGTTCGCGAACTCATGAACTCCCTTACCCCCTCACCTCTCCAACCCGACACAATTATCCACTCCCCTTATTCCCCACCTCACAATTAGTTTATTTTATTTATTTATCGGTCAGACTCATACCCCCTCACCGCCCTCACTCCCCAACCCGGGAACCTGAACCTGACCCCGCCATACTCTTTCACCTCCTTATCCCTCCATCCCCACGACCCCCTAAATTTGTTTCCTACATTTTACCCCCCTCCCCCATTACATCACCCTACGTCACCCTTATCCCTTTTACACATACATTTCTACCCCTCCCTACACTACCCTTATCCCCTCTCGTTCTATCTTTTCCTTCCATATTTAACTTATATATTAAACAAATCCAATATCCACTCACTTGATGACACATGGCAGCCCACCATTGGAGACACATGTCATATTCTTATTGGTTACATGTGGCAGATTATTGACCTATCACACGATGCCATATAGAGACATGTAGAATATTGACTCACGTTGACTGGGCATGAGGTGGAGGTTGATTAAGAATTTAAAATATTAATTAATTAATTTCCAAGGGTCTAATTTTACAAATCTCCATAGTTTTCCTTTGTTTCATGTTAATTCTATATTACACTTTTTAATATATACATTAATGCCTATGAAAATCACATGCATGGGGGATATCTATTATGAAGACAAGTCAAAATTTTCAAAAGGAAGGACAAAATATAACCAAGGGCTTAGATTTCCCGGAGAAAATCAATCAATGGTTGTTGAGTATTAATCTTCTAAAGGCCATATATTGAGATACGAGAGTCAGAATTGTGCTAAATTTACCTCGTTGGAAAGGAATTTTGATGAGGAAGATGTTGGAACATGTTTAAAGGGATGGAATTGCCCATGTTTTTATCAGAAATTTAAAGAACAATCAACAACATTTTCATGTTTTGCTAATAAATCTGTTTGACACCTCAACTTCATGAGCTCATATCTTGAGATCCAGGAAATGAAATCGTGCTCAAGATGACTCATTGGAAAGATAAGACAATTAATATCACATATAAATTGGTTTCCATGGCTTAAATTTGGATATCATATCCAAAAAAGTAAAACACAGTCCCCTTTTTAAAAGGGAAATTAATTAAAGTTTTGAATATAAAAGTTTATTAAAAAAACTTTTATTAAATATGGAAAGGGACCTGTTGGATCCGCCCTTGTTTTATTTTTACCCTTCACAATTTTCAATTTTTTATACTTGAAATCTAGAGATGGCCTTTTGATTTTTCCCCCCGAGACTATGAAAATTCTGCAACCTTGTCATTTAAACAACGACGCTTTTTCTACTCTCGAAACAAGTCAACTTTCATAAGAATGCTCGACTCTTTTGTTTTACTTTGGGATCTCGCAAGTCGGCCACTATAATCCATGAGTTCACACGTCCCGAGTCGCGAAACGGTGAACTCGTATTAAATTTTCACTCAGGATAGTAACCAGGGTAAAATCTTTAACTCAGTGGTTAGGCATCGTCGGGGTTTCGTGCCTTGGCGTTCGCCAAGTTTGAATTTTTATTTTTTACAGCCCCAAGAGTCGAGAACATGAGGTTCTTTCGAGCTAACCCTGGTCAAAAACTAAAGGCAAAAAGGCTAACCGTGGTTAAAGTCTGTTCTCGGCGTTTCACCACTCAGCACTATCTTTTCGAAAGTTACAGCGCCTAAAACTCCGACTCACGATGTAATTATAACATGATTAATTAATCACCTAATCCAAGTTTTCTTCCATTTAATTGAGTCTTAACTATCGCCATATCGCGGTTTCGCGACTCAGCGTACTAATCTCCTAAAAATGGATCTTCAAAGTTCCGAGTTGCGGTAAGGCGAATGAAACGATTATAAAATTAATTATGCCTCAAATCCCGATTACATTTGATTAAGCTAAACTCGATCCTCGTGGTCTCGGGAGTTGAAAACTCAAAATGTTAACAGAATATTTACGAGATAACGAATGACGAGAAATTATGTACATGGACAGATTTGGATTAATTAAGTTTAATCAAGATTTATCCCGAGTTTCGATGCTTGTATGATTCTCGAAGGAGCATTTTAATTCCATGCGCCAACGGACTTTTAAACCGCCAAAATTTATGACATTAATGGGAAGATAAGGTGAATCTATGTGTAAGATTGGATTTTTACGACATAAATTTATTTCTAATTTCGAATTGACAGGCTTGTTTTGAAAGGTACCGTTTTTTCAAATATATGCAAGAGCTACGTTTCATTATGCATTTTTCATAGCACGTGGAGATCATCGTTCTGAGTTAATTACTTTCTGCATGTATACGTAGTTCTATCGAAGGAGAGAGAAAATGAAAAATTCGGCCATGGCTCCGCGGAAAGCAGTAAAGGCAAATGTCAAAGTTGCAAGACAGGGCTCAGACAATGTCGCCGATACTTCACCCCGAAGTGTTGACTCCATCCCCGACTGGTCAATTGTGTCAAATGTTCTGCAAGCAGAATTGGTAGATTACTCAGACGACTCTAACGACATCGAAAGGGATGATATACACACCAAGTATAAGATAATCATCCAATCCGGGATGCACAGAGTAGCAACCAGGCCACGGTTGTTTTCGTATTACGACATGATCCGATGGGCGTTGGACCACGTAGACTTGCCTACCAGGACGATCGTGAACAACCAGCGAGTTACTGTTGGGACTTTTAGGCCCGAGCATATACAAACCATGTATAAGCTACTTTCGACGTCTGAATATACATATGGTGCTGAGTTCCTGGAGGAATTCAAAGAGAAAGAGTGCACCCTGTACGACAAAACCATGCCCAGTTTGATCAAGGATTGGGTTTCGCGCTCCGCGAAATTCAGAGAAAATGACCAGGGCGTTTATTCTATTGCTTCCTTGGAGCCATAGTATAAATATGTGGCCATGATGACATGTTGACTATTTGGGAGAGAAGACACATCACATTTCTACATTGCGTGGGTGCCTCTCATGTTTCGGGTTGTAGAAGGTTGCTCATTTAATTGGGCAAAGATACTCTCGGACAGATTGGCCAACAGGGTCACAGAGTATCGGGAGCAGAAGGCAAGTGGGAGACTGTCCTCGTTTTTCATGTCATCATATATCATGGACACGGTATGTTCCATGACACCATTCCCCTTGATGAGCTGGGCTTGGAATCCCGCCCAAGAAAAACCCGTACATGAGTATCATGACAAACTATGGGAGAATAAAGCAGAAAAGTTCACATATGAGATTTTTAACTGGGTGATGGTGCCCCTGCATATCGCCATTTTTGGGCACCCACCACCTCGCATCTCAGACAACATTGCAACAGGTCTGAGTGGCATAGAAGATCGGTATGTGGAGGCAGATTTTTTCGTATTTCAGAGTTTTCGGGGCTTCTATTCCCCCTCATGCGCTGCCCTTATTCATCCCTGACAAGATGGCTTGTCGAGAGGTCACCTGGAAAACGGTAATTAGCGGGGTGAGAAAAGAACTCAAGGGTTACTCAAAGAAGGTATGGCCTTCTTTTCCCATTCAATTGAATTCCTATTCTTTGTTAGATTTCGGGCATGCCAGAGTCGAGGCTGCAGCCTTGGAGGACCTAAGTTTGGTCTCCATTGAAGTTAAGAAACATGATCCACAGAGGGTTGTGAGCAACCATTTGGCTCATTGTGGGCTCAAGATATTTGAGCATGAAATTTCACCCTCGGACGATGTTTTCCGAGGGGTGAGATCTTATGAAGAAGTGCTAGCCCAGATCCAATCATTAGCACCCGAAGACACATCATCTGTATTAAAATTCCAGGAACATAGACGAAGATGTCTCCTCGCTGTGTTGGGAGGTTCAGCTGCTTCTGAGACAAAACAAAAGGATGTTGAAGGTTTTGAGGACGCAATTTCTAACCTTGGAAAACACCAGGAAGGGGAACAAACGAAGAATCCGGAAGTAGAAAAGAAGACTCTGGACCCGCCAAGGAAACAGAGTTCGGAGGCTGAAGTAAAACTCTAGGCCCACCAAGGAAAAAAAAGCCGGAGGCCGAAACAAAGACTCTAGGTACGCCAAAGGAGAAGAATCCTGTTGATACTCCAAGAGAATCGGTAAAACAAATAGGAGAGCTCATCACCTCGGTCACACCCTTGCAGTCGACATAGGGAAATGTCAGCGAGGGATGGATATTTAATGAAGAATTGAGGCCCATAAGAGTAGAGGAACTCCCTCCAAATGAATTCTTTTTTGATAAAAATAGGAAGGCGATAGTGAAAAGAGAGTTCTATCAAGAAGGAGAGTCCACTGCGAAAAAATATAAAATCATGACCGATGGCAGAAATAAGAAAAGTGACCAACTCGCCACTGAAATCGCGGGAACACTGGGGGCATATGCTTCGACAAATCAATTCTCAGTTGGGATTTTGAATAACCAACTAAAAATAAAAAATCGCCTAATTAGTACCCTCGAGGCTAGATTGGCTACAACCATAGAGAATGCTAAAGGTCAGGCCAGCATGGAGATAGAACAAGCCAGAGTGGCCGAAAAAAATGAAATGGAAATGCTCAAGACCAAGCTTGAGCAAGCACAGTTGGTGGTCCGAGATTGTAGAGCGCAGGTGAGCCAATAGAGAAATCCGATTGAACAGTTGCAGGCTCGGGCAGAAATCACCGAGAGTAGAGAAATAGACATCGACATATTTAAATCCCAAGCCAGCGAGATTCATAGCAAAATCTTTTCGGCACAACAGAATTTGCTTGCCAGTATAGGAGAGATCCGAGAGAACTGTATGTTGGTGAATCAGGTGTCCAAGAACCTGACTGTTAGGGAAAGGGAGGCCGAAGTGGCTCGGGTCGCTTTCCAGGACGCAGTAATAGCCACAAATAACAGGGTTTCGGCAGGTGCTCCCGGGCTTTCCATCCCCGAACAAACCATAGGCAATATTCTGTTGAAAGATTGGGAGCATAACATTGCCCTGGGTAAGGAACAAGCCCAAAAGGTAACCCATTCTTTAGAAGAAGCTTTTATTGCCATAGACGATGATTTGTTGGGTATTGACAGTCGAGGCGATGCAGAATCATTGATGCAAATGAATGTGGAACAAATCTCACTCGATCTGAAGGAAAAGGATGAGAGAGATTCGGCCGACATCTCTCATACGGATACGGTGTACATGGCCAAAGTTGATAAGCACATGATCAAACCCAGCACACAGCTAAGTGCTCTTGACATCATTGGTGCACAAATGGAGGACAAGCTACAACAGTTAGCCCGAGAATGTTACTTCGTCGAGGCCAGCTGTCAAGCAGAGCCTTCACAGCTTGTATCTCAGTTTGTAGAAAGATGTAACACCTGCGCCGAGTCTGCGCGAAGACGAGCACCTGGAAATGAGTGAAGATAGATTAGGGGAGATAGAGCGATTGCTCTCTCCTCTGTCATAACTGAAATTTTTGCGACTATTGAGATTCTACCTGCTTTACCGAAATTGTATAAATATACCTTAGAGAGAATTAAACAAGGCTGGACCCTTTTTGATATTTTGTAATAGAGTTTTTGCATTGAGATTTAATACAAGCAGATCCGAGATTCTCAATTCCGTCACTTCTGTATTACAAGTTTGCTTTCTTGTTCCTCATTTTTCATTTTCAATTCATATTCGTAATTGATGTGCTTCGTTATACTTTAGTACTACCACTACTATAACGAATAAATTTGGTTTTTCTGTAATTGTTTATTGCCTTTCCTCTGCACCATCTATCAGTTGTGTAAGACCAATTTGCAGTTTCGGAATTCTACATGCATTTTTTTCTACATCGGTTATTTTCTTAAATATTTTCTTCTTCCGTTTACTTCGTAAGATTTTCCCTTGGTAGGAACCTGACATTGTAAACGGCTTAATTTTTTTCCCCCATATCGCCCCTTTGATTAAAATATAATACAGTTACGGGAACGAGCCTTAGATTTGCATACATCGTTAATACTGCAACCATGAATTCTCTTTTATAAAACTTAACTGAGATAACACTCAAATCTTTCCTAACAGTTCTCTTACCTGTACTGTTCCCCCATGACAGTTCCTACACCAACTCAACGTCCTAACGTTGAACCCAGATTATTGAACCAAATGCACGTCGCCTTAAACCTCTTCAACACTATCCTTAAAACACCCACTAACCGGGCCGAGCTTGAATAATCATGGGCAGCCATTGAACGTGACATAACTATCCAGGAGCAGTTCGAAGCCAGACAACCTCAACGAAGAAACCTCCCTTAGACTTTTCCTCCGAAGGTTGACATTTTCCCTTCTCCTTATCCCAACCTCTTTCAGATGCCTTGACATTGTACTTTTGAGCCTTAAGTACAGACTCAGGAACAACATCTTTTTGGCGCCGTTGTCGGGGACCAAAGTTATGAAATCTTTTTCCCTGGGAAAACGACTTTTGATTTTTGTTGAAAGTGTTACCCTTTGATAGTGAAAAAAGAGTACACACCTTTTAAGGCTTTTTATCTTTCACTTGGTGACTCCACAAAAAAATAAACTGGCATTCACTCGAAGGAATACCAGACAAAACCCAGATGGTGAGCAGATTACGCCAGTTTTCGATCCTGAAAAAATTCTAAAGGCGAGAGGCTCTTTTAAGCCAACAACTACAGTTTACCAACTTGAAATACCATCACTGAAGGTCGAGATTCCTTCCGAACCCTCGACCTCGCTCGATCCTTACTTTGAAGCTAAACGTTCAATGCCCTGTACCGAAATCGGGAGAGAGATTCATCCAACAGTCCCCTTGATACAGAGGGGAAAGGGCCCTTTTGAAAGTTCGTCGTCTTTCAAAACACACTCTTATCTTCAGTTAAATTTCCCGACTTCTCCAAATCCTGAAGAGTGTGTTACACACTCATTTCTCATGACCGTCGGTTTTCCCGATTCCGTCTCTTGCAAGTCCGAGGAACCGACTCCTCGCGTTCCTTATCCTTCCTCATCAGAGTCTCCTCTTAGCGAAGAAAATATAAAACCCCTTTTATTTTTTGAAAACCCCATTTATAACTCCCCACAAACAACGACGGCAGCCACCGGAGGAGGAGGTGGAGGGTTTATAGGAGGAGGAGGAGGGTTTGGAGGAGGTGGAGGAGGTGTCCCTCTAGGAGGAGGTGGAGGTGGAGTCCCTCAAGGAGGAGGTGGAGGTTAAGGGCCTCCCCCCCTTCCTAGAGTTTTTGCGAAAGTCGTAGCCCGATACGCTCCTTTAGTGTTGCACGTCTCCCCTACACGATCTTCCGGAAAACTATATAAAAAACTTAGCGAATTTCAACGGGGAGGGAGAGCTGACCGCTGCTGAACATATAAGTCTTTTCGACCAATTCGTAGATCTCTTCGGTGCCGAGCATGAGGATGTATATTCAAGACTCCTTGTCCAAACTTTTGAAGGTCAGGTCCGAACTTGGTTTCGGAGCTTACCCGCAACTTCTATCCCGTCATATCAGGTTTTGGAAGATGCTTTCCTCAGACAATGGGGCGAGCGAAAAGACCATCTCTATTATCTGACCGAATTTGGATCTTTGAAGAAAAGGAACTCAGAGACAGTCATGGAATTCATTCTAAGATTCAACAAATTGTACAATAAAATCCCAGTCGAAGTCAAGCCATCTCAACCCACGGCCAAAGTGACTTTCGCCAGAGCTTTCGAGCCGGATTTCGCATTACTTTTGCGAGAACGAAGGGGAGCCACCTTAAACCGTATGCAGGACGATGCGGTAGAGATAGAATCTAACATGATGGCTTCGGGTAAACTTAAGGCTAGAGTAGAGACTGGAAACAGGGATACCAGACGCTATAGAGAACTAGCTGGCCCTTAGGGGTCCAATAGAGCCTCCGATGATAGAGTGGATGACATGGATAGATTGATTAAAGAATTGTCAAATAAAATAACCCGGATGGAACTCAAACAGTCCAAGTCTGACTCTTACCCCAAAAAATATTTCAGAAAAAATCAAAACCCTCCCAATCATCAAAGACCAATAAAAAAGGAAGATAAAAAAATACAAGCTCCCTTGAAGAATGAAATTTTTATAGGAGCTAATGATTTTCAAGACTTTGAGGATTCAAATAATGACGTCGCAAACTTCGATGATGACCGTAGTCAACCATATCTGACTCACGAAGACTATGAAAAGTCTTTGAATGTGTCGGAGATGCCAAATGAGAGCGAAGAGGGTGATCCCATTGAGATCTGTGAATCCCAACCAGAAGCTGAGATAATGATGGCTGAGCTTCAACCAAGGTACAACCTGAGATCTAAGAATAAATCTACCTCAACAATTCAACCCAGCAAAATCCTTCAGAGAGGTCAAGTTTACGAGCCTCCTTCGGACGAAACTCCACCACCCAACAACAAAACGAGAAGAGCGAGCACTCAGGAATCTGAGGTAGAAAAAGTCGGAGCTCAAAAACAACCAATCGAACCCGCAAAAAAAGATACTTCTTCAACTAAGACCATGAATGATAAATCTGTCCAGATGAATAAGTCAGAAAGAAAGAATTCAGAAGTCTCTACCGGACAAACAGACAATGTAAACAGAGCGTTCAATATCGAAAATGAGTTAAACAAAATTAAGATACCAATCCCTTTGGTGGAATTAGCGAAAAACCATGTTTATCGCAAACAAATTACCAAAGTGATAGGTGTCTCCGAACTAGAAAGCCACTCTGATGTTATAAACTTGGAAGATGATAGACCTAACATCACCTTTGGTCCCCATTTTGAAGGGTCCAAAGACAACATCGCTCCCTTCTATATCACTCTGAATATACATGATCAGTTGTTGCATAATTGTATGTTAGACTCTGGAGCTTCCCACAATGTTATGCCTAAGATTATAATGGAGAAGCTGGGTCTCCAAATCACAAGGCCTTATGGAAATCTATATTCATTTTATTCAAGAAAGGTTAAATGCATGGGGATGATAAAGGATCTGGTAGTTACCTTAGCTCAGGTCCCTGTTAAAAGTATCCTAATGGATGTGGTTATCGCAGATATTCCCCCTAAGTATGGTATGCTGTTATCCAGGTCATGGGGGGCCAAGTTGGGAGGATCCCTTCAGTTAGACATGTCCTATGCCACAATCCCTGTGTTCTAGGGTCAGTTCACTTGTTTATATAGAGAGACAAGATTAGCATACACGGTCAGTGACCCTCAAAACCTGCACAACTTCCCCATTTACATCACAGACCAAGATCTGGGAAACTGCATTTTGTCTTTTGATGATGGTCTGGATGGTTTCCTGGAATAAATCGATGCAAAGCAAGAAGAGTTAAGCCCCTCGACAGAAGAGCTGTGTAATACTGGTGTATGGAAAATGTATTTCGATGGTGCTTTGTCTTCTGAAGGAGCTGGTGCTGGGGTACTTTTGGTGGCACCTGAAGGTAAGTTCATTATTCCTTTCTCCTATCATTTGCAGTGGGACATAGATTACACTAATAACGTATGCGAGTATGAAGCATTGATCTTAGGATTAGAGGCTGCCAAGAAATTAAATATAAAGAACTTGGAGGTATACGGTGACGCATAATTGATAGTAAGACAAGTGAACCGATAGTACCTAGACAGACATCCCAGACTAAGAGCATATATAAATTGTACTTGGGATCTCATCGAAATTTTTTTCTCATCTGTAAATATCCATTTTATCGCTCGCACCGAGAATCTACATGCTGATGCATTGGCAAAGGTAGCTTCAACCTTTTCTCCTCCCACGACCTTCAAACTGAAATATCATATCAAAATCAGATACAAGCCTTCCATACTAGACAATATCCAACACTGGCAAGTATTTGAAGATGATGAACAGATTAAGAAGTTCCTTACTGCAGTAGGCGAATTTTCAGAAACTCACATTGACCAAGAAAACCAGAATGAATCCATGTGGATCATGCAAGAAGGAGAGGAACCTGAAGTTTTCCGAGATAAAATTGCGGATCATTGTATGCTGGTCCTTAAGAGAAATCAGATTCCCAAAGGATTGATTCCTTTGGAAAGAATTTTTGATCAAAACGATGTGCTTGTAAAGGCCACTTTGCAGCCCCAACCAGAAGAGGTGGAGGATTGTGATATAGGGACCGAAAAGGAACCCCGCATGGTAAAACTATCGAAATTCCTCCCTCCCAAAACAAAAGTGAAGTACCAAGACTTGATTAGGCAATACAAAGATGTTTTTTCCTGGTCCTATGACGAATTGAAAACATATGACACTTCCATTATTGATCACAAGATACCTTTGAAGCCCGGGGTCAAACCGTTTAGGCAAAAGCTTAGGCAATTTAACCCCATTCCGTTACCCGTGATAGAAAAGGAAGTCAAAAAAATATTGGACGCAAAGATAATCGTACCTTTGAGATACTCAAACTGGGTAGCTAACCTAGTTCTAGTCAGGAAAAAGAATGGGGAAATCAGACTATGTGTGGATTTTCGAAACCTAAACAAGTCGTCTGTCAAAGATAATTACCTGCTGCCCAAGATGCACCACATTTTAGAAAAGGTTGTTGGAGCTAATCGAATGTCAATGATAGATGGCTTCTCTGGTTATAATCGGATCGCTATGAATGAACAGGACAGGGAAAAAACTGCATTCACCATGCCCCGGGGTACTTTCATGTATGACAAAATGCCTTTTGTTTTGATGAATGCAGGGGCCAGTTTCCAGCGAGCTATGGACATCGCTTTCATGGGAGAAAGGGACAAGTTCATAGTCATTTACCTTGATGATCTGACGGTTTTTTCTAAAACTAATGAGGAACATTTGATGCATCTCAGACAGACGTTCGAAAAGTGCCGCAGGTTTGGTCTATCCCTGAATCCAAAAAAATCTCATTTCGCTATGCGGGAAGGTAAGCTTCTAGGCCATGTCGTATCTAAAGAGGGAATCAGGATTGATCCTAAGAGGATTGAAGTGATAGACACTATCACTATCCTGAGAAATATAAAAGAAATTCAATCATTCTTAGGTAAGATAAATTTTCTGCGAACGTTTATTCCCAATTTCGCTGAGATTGTCAAATTGATTACAGGAATGTTGAAGAAGGACAGTGGGGTAAACCGGACCACCGAGGCCAGGGCATATTTCACGCACATTAAAAAAGTTATAAGCGAGGCACCCATGTTAGCAAGTCCAGATTATCTGAAAGATTTTCTCATCTTCTCTTTTGCTTCTGAACATACCATTGCCGCGGTACTCTTGCAGAAAAATGAAGAGGGGTTCGAACAACCGATAACGTTTTTTAGCAAAAGCCTCAGAGATGAAGAACTGAAATATAACATAATGGAAAAACAAGCATACGCAATGGTAAAAGCATTGAAAGGATTCAGAACCTATGTGCTACATTCAAAGATAATCGCGCATGTACCCACTAGTTCTGTAAAGGACATATTGGTACAACCAGACAGTGACGGAAAAAGAGGGTGATGGCTCGCTAAAATACAAGAATTTGATCTGGAAGTCAAGCCGAATAAACTGATAAAGGGGCAAGGTCTGGCCAAACTCTTGGCCAAGTCGAATCTTAGAGCCCTTGATATTAATTGCCTCCAAGAAGAAGACAGAGACACCCACCTGCATGAGCCGGATGACCGGACAGATCCAAGAAATATTGAAGAAAAGTTCATACCGTCGGGCTGGTATAAAGACATCATGTTCTACTTGTTGAACCTAAAGTGCCCAGATGGACTATCATCAGCCAAATGTAGAACTTTAAAACTCCACGCTATAAAATATTGCATCGCCGAAAACCAACTATACTGGAAGGATCCACTTGGGTTCCTACTAGTCTGTTTGGTCGAGTCGGAAACTCCTCGGGTTATAGAGGAATTTCATGAAGGAATCTGTGGAGGACACCACACATGGAGAGCCACAGCCTACAAGATCTTGAGAGCAGGCTACTATTGGCTGAAACTATTTTCAGACATAAATGCCAAAGTACGCGCGTGCGACCCTTGTCAAATATTCACTGGGAAACATAAACTCCCTGCACTACCACTCGTTCCAGTCAAAACTGAAGCTCCATTTCAACAATGGGGTATGGACTTCATAGGTGAGATCAATCCTCATTCCAATGCTCAACATAGGTGGATCTTAACAGCCACGGATTATTTCACTAAGTGGGTGGAAGCCATTCCAACCAAGAAGGCAACAGACTCGGTGGT
>JZKD02S0161018.1:39720-93963 GCA_000966675.3 Picea glauca
TGTTTATTTCTTACTGCTCATTATTGGATAATAATTCTACATTGATATAACATTTGAAGAAAAAGGATTATAACTACGCTATTATTGATTCACCCCCCCTCTCAGTAATCCAACAGCTCGAACTGTAGGCTAACGATTACCTAGTTCAATAAGACCCACGATGTCATGAGGGAAGACTGCGACAATCGCTCACGATGATTCTAAGGGGCACGTAATAAGGCAGGGGCCTTATTCCTTAGAGGACCTTAGTCTCCTACAAGATCACCTGGTGGAGTATTGAGTCCAATGGTTTTTTATGTCTACCAAGTCAGTCAAGAGGAGAGTGGCACCCTTGGAGCACGTAGTGCGTCTTGAAGGGCATGTCGTGCAAGGAAAATGGAAAGAGGCGAGTGGCACCCTTGGAGCACATAGTGCGTCTTGAAGGGCATGTTGCACAAGGAAAACAGAAAAAAGCAAGTGACACCCTTGGAGCGCCTAGTGCGTCCTGAAGGGCATGTCGTGATTTCAACGGGTAAGTGATTAAACCTAGTCGGCCTTAAAATGAATGACGAGATAAGTAAGATTTAAAATAAACAATTTCCCTAATAAAAATGTCACTCAACCTAGGAAATTAAAATCTAGGTCTAAGTGATACTTGTGGTAAAAAAAACAATAATAATAATCATAATCATAATTAAACATGTGACGAGAAGGGGGTAAAAAATTCAATTAATTTATTAAAATCAAATTTACTTTGGGGGAATAAATTTAAAAAAAAAAATGATTGTTTTTCCACATATGCTAATTAATTTTTATTAATTAAAAAGAGAAAGAGGTGGTTTTTCTACACTTGCTAATTTGAGTTTTAGATAAAAAGGGGAAAGAGGGAAACTTAAAATAAATAGGAAATTAAGGGAAAAGGGGAAACATAAAGAAAAAGGGAAATGTAAGGAAAAAGATGAATGACTAGCTTAGTAAGGAATCTTGCCTTTAAGAAATTTCTAATTATGAACTCAACTAAGAATTTAGTAAGGGCGTAAGTCATTTAAAAGGGTAAGGGGATATGGGGACACCAAGGAGAGATTTTAGGAATTCTTTTAGGTGGGTGAGGGAAATAGGAGTAATTAAATCATTAATGAAATTAATTTATGGTGCAACTAGGGAGATGGGTGACATGTGTACGAGGGAGGTTTTTCTGAATTAAATTAATGAAAATTAAATTAAATGGGAATTTGGGAAATAAATCACTTAGAAACCCTATAAAAAAATATGGAGGAGGAGGAGTATATATCATATTTTATGTGTAACGTTACGCTGCAGAATTTTTGTCTTGATTGACTTATCCTGTGGGAGTTGGGATACCCAGCTCAAGTAACGAGTGATAGCTTGACCTTTTGAGGCGATCCGGTTGCTATTTTTTCTTTGGTTTAGTGTGTGCGGCCCCTTTGTGTCTCAGGGGCCTCAGGGGGAAGAAAATTACCCCTAGCGTTGGTTGGGAGGTACCGGTGAAGTCACATCGGTCGACAAGAGGGAGTTGGACGGAATGCACAAGACAACAACTCGGAGTTGTCACCTTGGGCTACATTATGCCTACGTTTATTTTGAATGGTAGATAAATATTGTTCTTGTGCTTTCATTTATGTACTTTTAATTTTGTAAAGAAAAGTGTTTTACTCAGTGTTTTTAATCGAGAACTTAAAGTCATCATAGCTTTACGCTCGTTGCTTGAATTGATTTCCTTGGAAACTCGATCCCTGATTACCATGACTGTTTTGTTTTGTTTTATTGATTATTATGAAGAGATTGTGATTTATCTTCCATCTGTATCCCTAGATCATCATTCCATGCATGAGCAGTCAGACAGGAACCAAATCGATGGTCGTCACTTCAATGCATAGCGACCTATAGATTCTAATGCCCTGCTTTTCTGTGCATGGACGATGAGCGAAGGGTAATTTTGCCCAGCTGTCTACCCCTGTTGATTGTTCCTCATTGAATGATTGCCTTGTGACTTCTTGTGATTGAATACCTCTGTGTATTGTTTGTCTTTCCTCTCCACAAACAACTTATTACTCTTTTTGTTTTTATATCCACTCTGTGTTTTACCATTTTACTTGTTTGTGATTTACCCTCCGTAAAATCAACATTTACCTTTTTTTCTTATTGATTGCACTTGGACAGTCTTAATGGTTGACAGTCAAATTTGGGGGACAACGTTTTCTGATATGTATCAAGACAGTCTTTATTTAATAGATTTTCACCAATGATATCCCTTACACCATGGAAGTGATTTTGCATTCACTGATTAGATTTAGTGACTTTAATCACAGTCCCCATCTCCTCGATTGAAAAAAAACATCTCAGCATTTTAAATGATGATTATGTCTGCATTTGTTTTTAAGTTTGATATCCCAGTGTTCCCTTGGATGTTTCCCATCATTTTTGGGTAATAATTCCTAGCATGATGATAAGTCCCATCCCTTTCACAGTGACCCTACCTCTGTCCGAATTTGATTTTTATGCTCTGTTTGTTTTCTCTAACCACAACGAATCTATTGAAATAATGTAACTGCAAAGTGTCTTCTAATTATTATTATGATATTATTCATTAGATCAATCCCCTATTGCGGATTGATCATGTTGGTTATTGTAAAAGACCAAATCCCCTTTTGCGGATTGGTTAAAGTATAATTGTAATAGGAAGAATAAGAAGTCGACTCTAGAATATATTAAAGGTGGTTATAACCACCCAGAAGAAGAAGTCGGCCCTGCCAATGAAGAGACACTTCCACAGGTGCCAGAATTGTATAAATAAGGAGGCTAGCGCATCACTTAGACACACACTCACTTGTTCATTTGAGGAGCAAGTCTCGGAGTTGTAGGTGGAGAAGAGACAGAGAGAGAGGGGCGCATTCTTGGGAGAGGAATTTCTGTATTTGTTTGAGTTATACCTTGGAATTGTATTGGCTATATATAATAAGGAAGTTTTGTTGGGTTTTCTCACCCAAGAGGGTTTCCCAAGATAAATGATGTGTCTCTTGTGATTGTGTATTTCTCAGTGATCCTATCTTATGCTATTGTTATCTAGTGAAATGAAAAGAACTCTAATAATAGCTTAAACCTTAACATGGTATCAGAGCTAAGCTGAAGAGAGCATCTTTCACAAGAGAAAGTGAAAAACGTCATTTTTGTCGTACATGCAAATTAAGGCTTTTTATTCAAGAAGTATTTCAACCCCAAAAACATCTATAAAAGCGTGTCCTTCCTCAAGGATCACTTTGGAATCCTCAGTGCAACTTTTCAGTGGCTAGATCTCCCAGAAAGTGAAACCCTAGTTTCACAAAGTACCAGAAAACCAGTGTACCAGAAGTACGAGAAGTACCAGAGTACCAGAAGTACCAGAAAACCAGAAGCACCAGTCCAGAAATCCGCAGATCAAGTTTGAGGGGGTAAAAGTTGGATTTTCAAAAATCTGACTGCACCAGCTTACTCACCTCCGCTCAGCGCATCTATCCCCTAGATCAAAATTTCAAAATTTGAAGTTTGAAAAATTAGGGTTTCCTCATAAAACCCTAAGTTGCAGTTGCAGTTGCAGTCTCAGAACCAATTACAATATCAATTGCAGTTGCAATATCAGTTGCAATTGCAGTCGTAGTACCAGTTCCATTCACCCTTGAAGTTCTTAAGAGTTGGTGATCATTATCGTTGCTACCAAATGGTGCCTCTACCTGCAAATGTCGTCAGAGGTATGTAGTCACACATATTTAAACGGTTAAGCTTTAAAGGTTATTTGAAGAAGAAGGGATCTCTTGCCATAGATCCATAAGGATATCAAGATCCAACACATTCAGAGGAATGATGCAACCCAGGTGTGATTATTCTGAAATGCATCTATCTGCTATGATATTATTTTGATCAGTTTTGCATGTTGTAGCTATGACCATCATTCTAACCTTTGGTCAAAATATGAGTCAAGGTATTAGATGGATTAAAAGTTGAGATCATAGAGCTTATCCTCTAACCCAACATTCTGTCAAGATAGCATATTGTCTTAGTATAGAAGACAGGTTGAAGAAATCACTTGTCATCATGAGTGAAGGAGACTTGGAAGAAAAGAAAGCACACTCATTCTTGAGGACAACGCTCCAGGTTTGATTAATCAAGTTGATAAGATTCAAAGGTACACGTGACAAATTGATGACTACCCCTTTACAAGTAACCACTATAGCTGAGATAGAAGTCTTTGTAAATTATTATACTTGGTATCATGTGATCATACAGAGGTAAATACTTAATGTAATCATTTGTCTGATACAATTAACACCTCCTCTAGGAGAAACCTCATGTGTTAGTTCCAGGTTGCCATGGAGGAATGTTCGATCACAACACTATAAGAGTGTTGAACTCATTTCGTAGTGTATCTCTTACTTTTGATCGTTGCTTTAGACAAGCCAAGAATGATAGCTCTAAAGGAGCTATTGTGATGATTATTCATGTGATTTCTTTATCTATTATTATCAAAAGGATATTATTCTTACTTGTTGTTTTTTTTACCTTGTTTCAGGTCACATGTGATAACCCTGAGAAAGTTATAGTGAAGGTTGCAGAAGGCAACATATTATATGAGACATGAAGCAGACTATGTACATGACCATATACACTCTTGCACCAAAGAAGAATAAGAAGAAGTTATATCTTGAGATTAAGTGTATCTCATATGAATATTGATTGAAAAGAGCAGAGGGATCCAAAGATGACTGAATATTAGAACGGGAAGCAGACCTCGTTTGAATCTTGACTCATTCTTTCATATTTAGACTTGGTATGAAACACCAAGTATACCCTGTAAGAGATCATTAGGGATGTGACCTTTGATGAATATGAAACGCTCAACAAATCAAAAATATGTCATCTTGAAGAAGTATATGAAGATGAACCCGTAGCTCCCAGATTTGCAGAATCAGTGAGGGAGGTTCCCAAAGTTTCAAAACCAGTGAGGGAAGTCGTAGCTTCCCTTGATGAGGAAATTCTTAAAGATTGTGACATAATAGAATTTCAAAAACCTCCACAGATGACGATCTCCCATAAGAGAAAGCCATCTCGGGATAGAGATCTTATTCAAGATGGAGAGAAGTATGGTGTTCCTAAAGGAACCACAAGATAGGTGAAGAGACCTAAGCCATTCTCCATCTATATGGATTTGATGTGTGATCTCCTAGAAAAGGATCCTACTTGCTTTGAAGAAGCCATTCAGAAGAAAGAATGGGCAGATGCCATGAAAAAGGATTACCAATCCTTAATAAAGAATTATGTATGGTAAATAGTTCCCAGACCAAAGAGTAAGGATGTGGTATCTTCCAAATGGCTCTTCGAAATAAAACATGTTGTTGATGGAAGTATTGATAACTATAAAGAAATATTTGTCACTCATGGATTTTCTCAAAAGGAAGGCATTGACTATGAAGACACATTATCTCATGTCTTCAGATACACTTCAATCAGAACTATCATATCCCTTGCAGCTAAGATGAAGTGGAAGTTGCACCAGATGGATGTAAAGACAACTTTCCTAAATGGTGTCATTGAATAAGAAGTGTATATAGAGAAACCTCAAGGATTTGAAGTTGAAGACAAGAAGACTCATGTATGCAAGTTGAATAAGGATCTGTACGGATTGAAGCAAGCTCCTAGAGCTTGGTATGGCAGGATAGATGATTTTCTAACAAGCTTGGGATTTACCAAGAGTGAAGTAGATTCTAACCTCTACTTCAAGGTTATGAACGATGAGTCGGTGATATTGTTGATGTATTTGGATGACTTATTCTTAACTAGAGAAGAAAATCTCATCACTGAATGTAAGAAGAAGCTTGCTTCAGAATTTGAGATGAAACACCTTGGCCTAATGCATTATTTCTTAGGTCTTGAGGTATGGCAGGTCCCAGAGAGAATATTCCTTAGGGAAGTATGCAGTCAAAATCCTAAAGAGATACGCCATGTTGGAGTGCAAGTCCATGAATACACCCATGGAAGAGAATATGAAGCTATTGGTTGACACTTTATCAGAATTGATTCATGTCATGTTGTATAGATAGATCATTGGATCACTGATGTACCTGACAAACACCAGACCAGACATCTATTTTTCCATGAACATGTTGAGTCAGTTTCTGGTAGAACCCAGATATGTTCACCTAGTTTCTGCAAAACATGTGATGAGGTACCTTAAGGGTACATTAGATTGTGGTCTCATCTATGATGGAGATCATGATTTCACACTGAGTGGGTACACTGATTCAGATTGGGCTAGAAGTGTCTGTGACAGGAAGAGAACTTGAGGATGTTGTTTCAATTTGGGATCATCCATGATCTCATGGCAGAGTAGGAAGCAATCCAGCATTGCTCTTAGTACAACGGAAGTAGAATACATTACTGCGTTTTCTACCAGCTACGAAGTTATATGTCTTTGTAAGTTATTTACTGGTCTATTCGACCTAGAGATGGAAGCAACCACGATCCTATGTGACAACCAGAGCTGCATAAAGATGACAGAGAATCTTGTATTTCATGACAAGTCGAAGCACATAGAGATCTGATATCATTACATCCGTGACATGGTGCAGAGAGGAGCCATAAAGCTCCAATATGTTAGCATGGATGAACAAGTTGTTGATGTGTTGACCAAGCCTCTATCTCGTGTAAAGTTTGAGCACTTTCGAGATAACCTTGATATAGTTCGAAAGGATCTCCTTCGAAAGGGGGAGTAGTATTGTGTTGAGATATATCTAGTACTATGCTTCCAGCTTAATCGTTGTGACATAAAGCCGGTCTAATTGTTGTGTTGAGATATATATAGTACTGTTCTTCCAGTTTAATTGTTGTGACGTAAAGCCAATCTAGTTGTTGTGTTGAGATATGCCTAGTATTGTGCTTCCAGCTTTATTGCTGAGACGCAAAGCCAGTATAGATTGTTCTATTGATATATGCCTAGCACTGTGTTTCCAACTTAATCGTTGTGACGTAAAGCCAGTCTACTTGTTGTGTTGAGATATGCCTATCACTGTGCTTCTAGCTTAATTGTTGTGATGTAAATCCTGTCTAGTACCATGCTTCCAGCTTAATTGTTGTGACAAAAAGAAAGCTGAGTATTTTTCTTCCAACTTAATTGTTGTGACGAAAAGAAAGCGGAGTATTGCGCTTCCAACTTAATTATTGAGACAAAAAGCAAGCCGAGTACTGTGCTTCTAGCTTAACTGTTGTGACATAAAGCCAGCCTAGTACTATGATTTCAGCTTAATGGTTGTGATGTAAAGCCAATCTAGTATTGTGATTCCAGTTTAATTGTTGTGTTGTGATTCTGGCTTAATTGTTGTGGTGTTTTTAGCTTAATTGTTGTGTGGTGTTTTCCATCTTAATTGTTGTGTGGTGTTTTCCAACTTAATTGATGTGTGGCGTGCCAACTTAATTGTTGTGATGATGTGCCATCTTAACTATTGTGATGATGTGCCAGCTTAATTGTTTTGATGTGTTGCTAGCCTGGTGCTGTGATGATGTGTTGCCAGGATTTGTGTTGTGATATTGTTGCTTTTGATGTTGTATTAGCCTTGTGTTGTTATTGATGATGAGTATGTATTAGTGTTATACTAATCCATGTCGATGCAGTTGATGATGATGATGCCACTTCATCCTCTTGCTGAAGATGTTGGTGATGTTGCCACTTCAACCTCTTGTTGAAGATGATGATGATGATGCCACTTCAACTCATGAGTCCTTGCTGAAGATGATGATGATAATAGTATTTCAGCTTTAATGTTGAATATGATGATGATGTTACCTTAGACTCATACCGATGAGGATGAGGATGCTACTCCAACTCCATGTTGTGTTGATGATGCTACAGCTTTTGTGTTGTGTTGATGATGAGAAAAACTTTCAATGATTTATAGATACGCCATTCAGTGTTCCAAGATGATATTGATGATGTTGTCCTCTCACCCACCAGATGTTGTTGATGATGTTGTTCTCTCTCTCGCCTGATGTTGTTGTAGAATACCCTTCTTGTTAAGGGGGAGTGTTGAAAATATGTAACTGCAAAGTGTATTCTAATTATTATTGTGATATTATTCATTAGATCAATCCCCTATTGCGGATTGATCATGTCGGCTATTGTAAAATACCAAATCCCCTTTTGTGGATTGGTTAAAGTATAATTGTAATAGGCAGAATAAGAAGTCAGCCCCAGAATATATTAAAGGTGGTTATAACCACCTAGAAGAATAAGTCGGTCCTGCCAGTGAAGAGACACTTCCACACGTGCCAGAATTGTATAAATAAGGAGGCTAGCACCTCACTTAGACACACACTCACTTGTTCATTTGAGGAGAAAGTCTTGGAGCTGCAGTTGGAGAAGAGAGAGAGAGAGAGAGAGAGAGAGAGAAGCACATTCTTGGGAGAGGAATTTATGTATTTGTTTGAGTTATCTCTTGGCATTGTATTGGCTATCTATAATAAGGAAGTTTTGTTGGGTTTTCTCCCCCATGAGGGTTTCCCAGGATAAATGATGTGTCTCTTGTGATTGTGTATTTCTCAGTGATCCTATCTTATGCTATTGTTAATTAGTGAAATGCAAAGAACTCTAATAATAGCTTAAACCTTAATAGAGTCTAGGCAGTGAAATTGTTGGGCGGTGAGCCATCCTTCTTAGCACTTAAAATCCACCTTTAAAATGAAAATTATACACAACGATTGAGATTTCCAAGGTTGAGAGTTTCAAATTCGTCTTATCATTTTACACAGCATGTTAATATGGTTTTATTGATTTTTAGTAATGAATTATATCTATGTTGGAACACAGTGAGATATTTTGTATGACAACGATTGGACAACATTTTCTTAGATGTATTCGGTGTAGTAATAAGATAGCAACATTTAGTGTATTGAATAACGAAGCCATTTGTTAGTTGTGTAATTGTTAGTGTTGAGTTGTTAGTAATATCATTTATTAGTTGTGTATATGTATAGTGATATCAGTTGTATATCGATATCATTTGAAAGTTGTGTATTTGTTAGCTGTGTAGGTGTATAGCGATATCATTGGTCGTTGGGTATTGTATAGCGATATCAATTTTTAGCTATGTATTGTATAGTTGCATGCTTCTATAGCATTATATTCATTTTCAAATTATATTTAAAAGACAACCCCGACTTTCAAAGGTCGGCGATAACATACCCTTTTAATAGATGACTTTATTACCCAGACAGTGAATTGGTTGTTGCGTTTTGACTGCGTAAGGGTAGGGTAAATTTATTATATTATATGACTATCTAATAAACAGTGATTCCTTGCATTATTGTTGTGTATGAAAGTGAAATAATGTAATGATACAATCATAACCATATATTATTGGGTAAGCATTTTCTTTTTATGTATTCCTTTATGTGTATTTCCTTGTTGGACAGTGAGCCTTTCCTTTATGTAATCCATATGCTAGCAATTTTAATTTTATAGCAAACCTTTTGATGAGTGGTTATTGATACCTTATGGAGTTAAATACTCATTTGAATGTGATTCGACGGATATTCTTACTCAGTGATTTAATAGACAGCGTTCTCGACACTTTTTAGATAGTTACGTTCAACACATTTATAGGGTGTGTTTTTAGCTTATAATTGGATTGTGTTTTATTACTTGGACAAATCTAGAATCTATATCGATGGTTAGTTAGACAGTGAATTCATATAGTAGACATTCTGACAGCGAATACATACTTGAATGAGAGAATCTATATACATTGATTTACATGTTGTATGACAGAAATTGGTGAGTGTGTTTTTGCTTTTTTTTAGGCAGTGATATGTCTTGTCATTGCCAGCAACCATATTTTACTACAATAACAATTATCAATAATTACCGTATTACATCCCCCAATTACAGTGATATCTATAGACTAGATAAATAGAAAATCTAATGTGTTCCATAGGAAACAATCTTATCTTGTTGTTTCAGTTGAAAAAGTTAGCATGTTCAAAAAGGGGTTTTATATTGTTGAAGGAACATGTTTCCTATTGTTCCAGTTGAAAAGATAGCAGAGTCCTCCCTAGGAAATCACCCATCCGATATTGGATTTGGAATTTGTGCAAGGATCTAATTGTTGATTTTAATTATTTTATTATGTACGGATCGACTTTGTTATGCGAGGAAATTATTGTGTTGTTTGAATGTCATAGTCGTCAGATTCCCTTACATCTTGTTGACCTGTCGGTTGGGTGTTAGGGTTAGTCATCTTGTGTGTATTTAGTTAATTCGGTCTCCTAGCATGTTCAATTTTCTTGGTTCATTGGTCCAATTATGTTATGTTGCGCCATGGTTGTTGTCGCACCTATCACCAGGTGATAGCATGATTCCTGATGAGGGGATCACCGTGCACCCCGACGGATAGAGGCAACTGATAACCTTGTTGGAGCCTTTACTTTCTGATGTGGGCGTTGTTCATTTTAATTGATGTTGGCACTTGGTTTGTAATGCCTTGACACATTTTGGTTTGCGCGTTGTAGAGGTTTCCAATTATTGATCGTCGAGGCCATTGTGTCGGGATAGTGGATGTTGTCCTTTAGCTTGTAGGAGTTGTCATGTTTGTGTTGGGAGGGTAGTCATTTCTATCTGTTTTTATTTTCTCATAATTCGCCCAGTTGCTCGATGTGTTAGTGTGTTGAGTCATTGTTGTTTGTTTCTTGATCTATGTGTGTGGTGTTCATCGTCGGGTTTTATGGTTCAACTATTGTCACCGTTACCTTCCTGCCTAAAAACAAAAACAAAAATTGCACTTTATACTTCGCTTGTAGTCATAACGATGGGGTCGTTATATATGGTATCAAAGCGGGGTTCAACCCTGTGACTGTGGATCATCATGCTTTCCACTATAGTAGACCCTTGATTATTAACCTAGTGCTAATTAAAAACCTTAATGCATCCTTGCAATGATCTCAATTTGAGGACACCACAAAGGTTCGAAATGTGGTGTCGTGGAAGGAGGTGTGATGCCTCCAGTGCCCGTGCCCTCGAAGTCTAACCCCAAGGGAAAGAACAAGTCCTTAGGCTGGATTCAAATGTTGTAAGGGATGATGATGGTCTAACAAGGCCCTTCCAGGAAGTGTCATAGGCCTTGATTCACCATCTGTACTGAGTCGAGGCTAGGATGCTTGTACCCCTGAGGGTCCACAGCATGCCCCAACCAGTACCGTTAGCTTTCACCGCGAACTCGAGAAGGTCGAATCTTTCGAGTTCTTGGGTGCCTCAGATGACGCAGCCGCCGATGCATAGTTGGAGAATATGGCAAGGTGCCTGCACTTCGTGACTATACCTCCAACATGAAGGTCTTCATGGCAGTATTTCAACTAAAGGGGAGCACTCTTCTATGGTGGAAGACACTCCTGCCATAATTGAACATGCTCATCGAAGATGTGTCATGGGAATTGTTCGAGGAACGGTTTCGAAAGAGGTACCTATCAGAGGAATTCATTGAGTGTTATCTCAATGAGTTCAACACCTTGTGATAGGGCGACTGTATGGTGCCCTAGTACAAAGCCCATTTTTGGAGTTGCTTCGGTATGCTCCATACATTTTACCGAGAAACTTAAGAGAAACAAGTTCATGTTGGCCTCAATGTTAGGATCCAGCTTCTACTTCAGGTACCAAGAGTACTGGACTGAAGGAAGTGTGTTAGAATGTGGGGAGCCACATTACCAGCATGACTACCCAGTGGAGAGGACTGGAGAATCTAGATCAGTCGGACCCACTACCATGGGAGTTTTGGGCAAGGCCCATCGGATTCTTACAGCGGTGAGTAACTGCCAACAAAAGCACCAGTCAATTGTTCTTGAGATGTCGAGTACCATCATTGACCAGACCCTTAGTATTTTTATAGATATTGGTGCTACCAAGAGTTTCATTTCAGGTGCAACGCTAAAAGGGATTAAGGTAAAGGCAGTCGAACATGATGATTTTAGCTTTGTAGAAAAGGATTTGGGAGCCAAACAGAAGGTTGGTGGGAAGGTTATGGGTTGTATCCTTAACCTGGGAGAGTTTTTCACGAGGGCCAACCTATACATCACAATATTAGGATCTTATGACGTTGTGATCGATATGGACTGGTTGGAATCGCATGAGGTGATACTCAATTGTAAGACGAAACATTTGAGCGTGGTTGATGATGAGGGACAGAGACACGTGATTGTAGGTTGGAACCATGGATTTTCCCTGAGGTTCATCTCTTCCTTACAGCTACGAAAGAGCATGTGCAAGGGATGTAAGCTTTATGTAATCCTTGCATTAAACGAGAAGGGAGTAGCGGAAGGTCTAGAACACCTTCTGGTGGTGAGAGAGTTTGTGGACGTATTCCTGGAGGAGTTACCTAGAATGTCACCAGAGAGAGAATTGGAATTTACCATACACCTAAAACCGGGGACTGAACTGATAGTGAGAATGCCTTATCGAATGTCGACCCCAGAGTTACAGGAGTTGAGAATGCAACTAAAGGAGTTGTTGGACCTAGGACTTATACGTCCAAGTGTGTCACTATGGGGTGCGCCTGTTATTTTCATACGAAATAAGGATGGGTCGTGGAGACTCTGCATTGACTACCGTCAATTGAACAAGGCAATGATCAATAATCAGTATCCATTGCCAAGGATTGATGATCTGTTTGATCAGACGAAGGGTATGACGGTGTTTTCAAGGATTGACTTGAGATCAAGGTATCACTAGTTATGGATCAAGGAGGATGATGTCCCTAAGACCGCCTTTAAGACAAGGTTTGGACATTACGAGTTTATTTTTTTACCATTTGGACTAACGAACACCCCAGGAGTATTTATGAGTTTGATGAACGAGGTGTTCCGCGAGTACTTGGACAAGTTCATCCAAGTATTCATTGATGATATTTTGATTTACTCTCGGACAATGGAGGAACATGGCGAGTACTTGCGCTTAGTACTAAAGTGTCTGCGAGAGAACAAATTGTATGGGAATTGTCTAAATGCTCATTTTATCAATTGAAGATTCACTACTTAGGGAATGTCATCTCTAACAAAGGTATCGTTGTGGATCCAGCTAAGGTCGAGGCTATTATGGAATGGCCTGCGCTGATGAATGTCTCGGAAGTGCATAGCTTCATGGGTTTAGAAGGATACTATCGACGGTTCGTCGAGGGATTTTCGAAGATAGCAAATCCGATCATGGAATTGCGGAAGAAGAATAAGAAGTGTGTTTGTACCAAGAAATGTGTGGAATCCTTTCAGAGGCTCAAAGAGTTTTTGACAAAATCATTGATACTAAAGGTCCCTTACATGGGCGTGGACTTCTTGGTATGCACTGACGCATCTAAGGAAGGCTTAGGCACAATCTTGATTCAAGACAGTCAAGTGATTGCTTACATCTCAATGAAGTTGAGAAGGCGTGAGGAGAACTATGCGACGCATGATTTGGAGTTGTTAGCCATTGTTTATGTCTTGAGAGTTTGGAGACACTACCTTATTGGATGGGATTTTGACCTAAAAATGAACCACTGTGGACTACAACACATCTTTATGCAAAGAGACCTGAATGCGTGACAAAGGCATTGGTCGAAATTGCTTAGCGAGTACGATTTTGAGATTACTTACATAAAAGGAACAGTTAACCGAGTGGTGGATGCATTGATTCGGAGACCACACATGTTTTTGGTGATGCCTCTTCAGACGAATCTACGTGAAAAGATTCTAACTTTACAGTGTGACGATAACTAGTACAAAGATGTCAAGGATTTATCGGACAAAACACATTGATGGTACCAAAATTTGAAGGATTTACTTTGGACAATGACGAACTTTTGATATTTAAAGGTTGAACTTACGTACCGCCCAATGACGAGTTGAGGAGTTTTGATCCCAAACAAGGCTTATAGAGAAGGTTACATGGCTTACCCAAGAGTCATGAGTATGAGGGCAGACCTTAAACCCTTATTCTTCTAAAAAGGAATGAAGGTAGACATAGTCAACTACGTGGCAAGATGTCTAGAATGTCGGTAGGTGAAGGTTGAACATAGACATCCAGCAAGATTACTACAGCCACCCGCTATTTTGGAATCGAAATGGTAGGTTATTTCGATGGATTTCACTGTTGGATTACCATTGACAGCAAGGAGACATGAATTGATTTTTGTGGTAGTCGACACTTTGACGAGAGTGATCATTTTATTCCTGTGTGTACGATGTATCAGGAACCTGACATAGCTAGAGTTTTCATCAGTGAGATTGTCAGGCTACATGGTGTGCCTAAGAGAATTATATCCGATCAAGGATCGCTGTTTACTAGACGAGTTTGGACTAGTTTCCAATAAGCCTTGGGAACCCAACTTAACTTTAGTACTGTGTATCACCTGGAGACAGATGGGCAGACCGAAAGAAAAAAACAAATCTTGGAATACATGTTTCACATGTATGTGATGGACCAACAGAAGCATTGGGAATAATTATTGCCACTGATAGAATTTGCATATAACAACAGTTATCAAAGCACCATTATGATGGTGCCTTTCGAGTTTCTTTATGGGTGACCGTGTCAGACGCCTTTGAGTTGGGACCGGCTTGAGGATAGGGTCCTGGTGGGACCAAAAGTGATCCAATTAATTGAATATCAAATGCAAAAAAAAAGACAAAAGATCAAGGAAACACAAGATCGACAAAAGAGTTATGTCGATGCGTATCGTTTCAACCATAGTTATGAAGTTGGCGATCGAGTCTTCTTGCGGGAGAAACTACATAAGAGTTCGATCAAGTTTGGAAAGGGTTCTAAAATCTCTCCTAGGTTCGTGAGACCTTTCGAGATTATGGAAAATAAGGGGCATGTGGCCTATCGACTAGCCTTCCCTGATTCTTTGAGGCATGTGCACGATGTCTTTCACCTCTCTGTTTGAGACATTATGTTAGTGATCCTCCACATATTTTGACTTGAGTACCTTGCAGGTATTGGATGAGGGTGCACTCATGGCTGAGCCAATCCACATCCTGGACCATTGCATTCGACAGCTATGGTGTCGAACAGTAGATCAGGTCAAGGTCCAGTGGGACAACTATAGTCTGAACTCGGTGACCTGGGAGGACACATATGATATGCGCCAGCAGTTTCCATTTTTTTTTATAGATAGACTTGCAATACTGTGATACACTTTATTTCAGCACTTATGTACTGTGAAACTTCAAGACAAAGTTTAGACCAAGAGGGGGTGTATGTAACATCCCGCTCTTGCGTGCACTGAGAGAACTTATTATTTGAGGACACTTGCTTGCAAGTGATCCAGATTATTATACTATTGGTCATTTGATTATGATTATGAGGCATTATGGATATGATGATATGTTATTTTGTGTATTTACATAGACAGGTTCTATTGATTGGGTTCTCCTAAGTGCGCAGGACCTTGGACCTCGAGGATGCAGAGGCATCAATCAAACCCCTTGGACTTTGTATTGAGTTAGGGAGTGGACTATTGGGGTTTGATTGTTGTTGATATGACATATGTACATCTGATTAGATGTTATGACGATTGATTATTATTGCTCACATGATTTGTTGATGATGCAGGCTGACGATAGCTTGTCGACCAGACTCACATGTGGAGTAGAGGGGTCACGCACGACAACCAAAGTATTTGAGGGAGAGGTGTGGACAGCAGCCCTACCACATCCTATTAGCACTCCCTTCGTGGCTCTAACTATAGGTTAACAATTACTTAGTTCGAGAAGACCCACAATGTCATGAGGGTAGACTGCGACAGTCACTCACGATGATTCTAAGGGGCGCCCAATAAGGAAGGGGCCTTATTCCTTAGAGGTCCTTAGTCTCCTACAAGATCACCTGGAGGAGTATTGACTCCAGGGGTTTTTTATGTCTATGAAGTCAATCAAGAGGCAAGTGGCACCCTTGGAGCATGTAGTGCATCCTGAAGGGCACATCACATAAGGAAAATGGAAAGAGGCAAGTGGCACCCTTGGAGCACGTAGTGCATCCTTAAGGACACACCGTGCAAGGAAAATAGAAAAAGGTGAGTTTCACCCTTGGAGCACCTAGTGCGTCCTGAAGGGCACGTCGCGATTTCAACGAGTAAGTGATTAAACCTAGTCGACCTTAAAATGAATGATGGGATAAGTAAGATTTAAAATAAAAAAATTCCCTAATAAAAATGTCGTCCAGCCTAGGAAATTAAAATCTAAGTCTAAGTGATACTTGTTGTAAATAATAACAATAATAATAATAATTAAACATGTGACGATAAGGGGGTAAGAAATTCAATGAATTTATTAAAATCAAATTTACTTTGGGGGATTAAATTAAAAAAAAAATGATTGTTTTTCCACATATGCTAATTAAATTTTATTAATTAAAAAGAGAAAGAGGTGGTTTTTCTACACTTGCTAATTTGAGTTTTAGATAAAAAGGGAAAAGAGGGAAACTTAAAATAAATAAGAAACTAAAGGAAAAGGGGAAACATAAAGAAAAAGGGAAACGTAAGGAAAACGTTGAATGACTAACTTAGTAAGGAATCTTGCCTTTAAGAGGTTTCTAATTATGAACTCAACTAGGAATTTAGTAAGGGAATAAGTCATTTAAACGGTGTAAGGGAATACAAGGACACCAAGGAGAGATTTTAGGAATACTTTTAGGTGGGTGAGGGAAATAGGAGTAATTAAATAATTAATGAAATTAATTTTTGGTGCAACTAGGGGGATGGGGGACATGTGTACGGGGGAGGTTTTTCTGAATTAAATTAATGAAAATTAAATTAAATGGGAATTTGGGAAAGAAACCACTTAGAAAACCTATAAAAAGGATGGAGGAGGAGGAGTATATATCATCTTTTATGCGTAATGTTACTTTACATAATTTTTTTCTTGACTGACTTATCTTGTGAGAGTTGGGATACCCATCTCGGGAGTGGTAGCTCGACCTTGCGAGGAGAGTTGGTTGCTAGATGTTCTTTGGTTTAGTGTGTGTGGCACCTTTGCGGCTCGGGGGGAAGAAGAGTACCCCTAGCGTTCACTGGGAGGTACTGTTGAAGTCACATCGGTCGACAGGTGGGAGATGGATGGAGCACGCGGGACAATGACTCGGAGTTGTCACCTTGGGCTACGGTACACCTACGTTTATTTTGGATGGTAGATAAATATTGTTCTTGTGCTTTCATTTATGTACTTTTAATTGTGTAAAGAAAAGTGTTTTACTCAACGTTTTTAATCAAGAACTTAAAGTCATCATAGCTTTACGCTCGTTGCTTGAATTGATTTCCTTGGAAACCCGATCCTTGATTTCTATGATTGTTCTGTTTTATTTTATTTATTATTATGAAGAGATTGTGATTTATCTTTCTCCCTTATCCCTAGATTATCATTCCAGGCCTAAGTAGTCAGCCAAGAGCTAAATCAACGATCGCCACTTTGGTGCATAGCGACCTATATATTCTAATGCCCTACTTTTATGTGCATGGATGATGAGTGAAGGATAATTTTGCCCAGTTGTATACCCTTGTTGATTGTTCCTAGTTGAATGATTGTCTTGCGCCTTCTTGTGATTGAATACCTCTTTGTTATTTTTTTCTTTCCTCTCCGTGAATAGCTTATTACTCTTTTCATTTTTATAATCACTCTATGTTTTACCATTTTACTTTTCTGTGATTTACCCTCTGTAAAATCAGCATTTACCCTTTTTCCTATTGATTGCGCTTGGACAATTTTAATGGTTGATAGTCAAATTTGGGGGACAATGTTTTCTGATATGTATCAAGACAGTCTTTATTTAATATATTTTTACCTGTGATATCCCTTACACCATGGAAGGGATTTTGCATTCACTGATTAGATTTAGCGACTTTAATCACAGTCCCCAACTCCTTGATTGAAAAAAAACATCTCAGTGTTTTAAATGATGATTATTTCTGCATTTTTTTTTTAGGTTTGATATCCCAGTGTTCCCTTGGATGTTCCCTAGCATTTTTGGGTAATAATTCCCAGCATGATGATAAGTCACATCCCTTTCATAACGACCCTACATATGTCTGACTTTGATTTTTATGCTCCGTCTGTTTTCTCTAACCACGGCGAGTCTAGTCAGCGAAATTGTTGGGAGGCGAGCCATCATTCTTAGCGTTTAAAATACACCTTTAAAATGAAAATTATACAAAACGATTGAGAGTTCCAAGGTTGAGAGTTTCAAATTCGTCTTATCGTTTTACACATCATTTTAGTATGGTTTTATTGATTTTTAGTAATGAATTATATCTATGTTGGAACACAGTGAGATATTTTATATGACAGCGATTAGACAACATTTTCTTAGATGTATTTGGTGTAGTAATAAGACAAAAACATTTAGTGTATTGAATAGCAAAGTCATTTGTTAGTTGTGTAATTGTTATCGTTGAGTTTTTAGCGATATCATTTATTAGTTGTGTATACGTATAGTGATATCCGTTGTATAGCTATATCATTTGAAAGCTGTGTATTTGTTAGATGTGTAGTTGTATAGCAATATCATTGGTCACTGGGTATTGTATAGCATTGGTTTGTATAGCGATATCAATTGTTAGCTATGTATTGTATAGTTGCATGTTTCTATAGAATTATATTCATTTTCAAATTATATTTAAAAAACAACCCCGACTTTCAGAGGTCAGTGATATCATACCCTTTTAATAGATGACTTTATTACCGAGACATCGAATTGGTTGTTGCGTTTTGACTGCGTAAGGGTAGGGTAAATTTATTGTATTATATGACTGTCTAATAGATAACGATTCCTCGCATTACTACTGTATATGACAGCGAACGAACATAATGATACAATCATAACCATATATTTTTGGGTCAGCATTTTCTTTTTATGTATTCCTTTATGTGTATTTCCTTGTTGGACAATGAGTGTTTCCTTTATGTAATCTGTATGCTAGCAATTTTAATTTTATAGCGAACATTTTGATGAGTGGTTGTTGATGCCTTATGGAGTTAAATCCTCCTTCGAATGTGATTAGACAACTATTCTTACTCATCAATTAAATAGACAGTGTTCTCAACACTTTTTAGACTACGTTCAACACATTTATAGGGTGCATTTTTAGCTTATAATTGGATTGTGTTTTATTACTTGGACAACTCTAGAATCTGTATCGATTGTTAGTTAGACAATGAATTCATGCAGTAGACATTCTGAGACAACGATTTAATGCAGAAGTATTCTATAGACAATGAATTCATACTTGAATGAGAGCGTCTATATACATTGATTTACATGTTGTATGATAGAAATTGGTGACTGTGTTTTTTCTTTTTTTTAGGCAGTGATATGTCTTGTCATTGCCAGCGACCATCTTTTACTATAGCAACAATTGTCAATAATTACCATATTACATCCCGCAATTACAGTGATATCTATAGACTAAATAAATAGCAAATATAATGTGTTCCATAGGCAACAATCTTATCTTGTTGTTTCAGTTGAAAAAGTTAGCATATTCAAAAAGGGGTTTTATATTGTTGAAGGGACATGTTTCTTATTGTTCCAGATGAAAAGATATCAGAGTCCTCCCTAGGAAATCACTCATCCGATGTCAAATTTGGAATTTGTGCAAGGATCTAATTGTTGATTTTAATTATTTTATTGTGTACAGATCGACTTTGTTGCGCGAGGAAATTATTATGTTGTTTGAATGTCATAGTCGTTAGATTCCCTTACATCTTGTTGACTTGTCATTTGGGTGCTAGGTTTAGTCATCTTGTGTGTATTTAGTTAATTCAGTCTCCTAGCGTGTTCAATTTTCTTGGGTCATTGGTCTAGTTATGTTATGTTGCGCCATGGTTTTTGTTGCGCATATTGCCTGGTGACGGTGTGATTCTTGATGAGGGGATCATCACGCACCCTAACGAATAGAGGCTAATGATAACTTGGTTGGAGCTTGTGCTTCCCGATGTGGGAATTGTTCGTTTATATTGATGTTGGCATTTGGTTTGTAATGCCTTCACGCGTTTTGGTTTGTGCATCATAGAGGTTTCCAGTTATTGGTCGTCGAGGCCATTGTGTCAGGATAGTGGATGTTGTCCTTTAGCTTGTAGGTGTTTTCATGTTTTTGTCGGGCGAGTAGTCGTTTCTATCTATTTTTATTTTCGTATAATTCGCCCAATTGCTCGATGTGCTAGTGTGTTGAGTCATTGTTGTTTGTTGCCTGATCTTTGTGTGTGGTGCTCGTCATCGGGTTGTGTGGTTCAAATGTTGTCTTCATTTCCTTCCTACCTAAAAACAAAAAAAAAATGCACTTTATGCTTTGCTTGTAGTCGTAATGATGGGGTCGTTAAACAAGAGGTCGATATCACTCAAGGTGAGATATTAGAGTCAGTACAGACGGATGAAAGAACGTCATCTTTCTATATTTTTTATGAACAAGAAGACCTTAATATTTCACAAGAGAATGTTGTTCAAACAAGGGCACAAGTGAGTAAGTTCAAAACAAAAGAGGCTCCTGAAAAAGAAAATACTAAAGAAAACACTGCAGAATCAACAAAGCAACAAGCAGTTGTTAGCTAGTCAAAGACTCCATAAAAGATGACATATAATGTGATTGATGATTTACCCAAACTTAGAATTACTTTTCCTTTCATGGAGGTGGTAAAGATACCACAACAAAGGGAAAATATTTTAAAGATACTTGATGATTCAAGCACAAGAGTAGAAGGTGTTGTTATGAATTCCAAGCAACAACAAAATGTTCCATCAGTCAGACCAAGAGGTAAACCACCATTCTCTATAACCATATAAAATCACGATGTGGTATTGTACAATTGTCTGGTTGATAGTGAAGCAGCCAACAACATTATTCCTTTATCAGTTATGGAGGCACTAGGAATGGTATGTGCCAAGTATTACAAATTCGGGGAAATCATATATGCAATTGACTCAAGAAACATCCCAACTTATGGTGAGATAAAATACTTTTGTGAATGGATAAGTGCATCTCCACATATCACCACGGCATTTACTATCATTGTTGTAGATTTACCTCTTGCGTATGGTGTTGTTTTAGGGAGAGACTAGAGTTCCATGATTGGAGGATATATTATGAATGATGGGAGTTATATGATGTTTCTTAACAAAGATGGAATGATGGTCAAAGTCCCTCAGGAAACTGGGAAGCTAAAGTCATTCAAAAAGAAATAAAATGAAGTATTGGAAAATTGTATTGATGTTGGAATTGGAAATTACGTTTTTCTCAATCTAGAACAAGTCAACCCTTTAAAGAAAGAAGAAGAAGATTCTTTTTAGAGCTTCTAGAAGATGTCATTTGATGGATCTTGTTCCAAATATGTAAGTGGAGTTGATATGTTTTTAAAATTCCTCAGTCTAGTATATATCCACAAGCAATTAGACTAGAGTTTCCTTGTACTAACAATGAAACATAGTACGAATAACTAATACAAGGAATGACTCTTACACTCCAAATGAAAGTAGAAAATCTTGTAGTAATTGGAGACTCGAAATTGGTCATAAACCACATCAAGAAAAGGTATAGAATCAAGAAATAAAATTTAAAATACTATGCAAAAAGAGTATGTGAACTCATGAACTCTTTCAATTCATTCAACATCTCTTTCATTCCTAGAGATAAGAATCAGAAGGTTGATTCATTGGTGGTTTTTGCATCTCTCTTCAACCCAAATGATTCCCAAGATCAAAGTATATTTTCTGTTAAAATAATTTTCAGGCCTATTTAGTACTAGACAATCAATTTTTTTTGCAAATTTTTGAAAATGATGAACATGTTGATTTTCTCATTGATCCAAATGACTCTCCCAAAGGCCTCGATGATCATAATGTTGTGATCCTTTCAAAAGATTGTGTCGATTTGGAATCCATTTTCACAAGGGATGATCAAACAAAGATCTTGGATCTAAGAGAAGAAGTATCTATCATGAAAATCCAAGAAACGCAACAGGTAAACATTGGTACTCATGATTCTCCCAAGTACATAAATATTGGTACTAGTTGTACAAAGGAAGAAATTGATCAATACACTTCCTATTCAAAAAATTCTCTAAAATTTTTGCCTTGACTTATGATGATTTAAAGGAGTATGATAAATCCAGTTTTTAGTATATCATACCACTTAAAGGAGTGAATTATGTCAGGAAAAAAATAAGAATAATTAATCCCAAGCTGAAGTCATTAGTAAATTTGGAGTTGGAAAAGTTAAAGAAGGCTGGAATAATATTTTTTATCAGACATTCAAAGTGGCTCTCAAATCCTGTCATAGTCAGAAAGAAGAGTGGGAATATTCGACTTTGTGTCAATTTCAATGATCTAAACAAAGCTAGCATAAAAGATAATTATCCACTCCCAAATATGGAGATGTTGCTACAACAAGTTACAGGTTTAGCCTTGATGCCTATGTTAGATGGATTTTCGTGATATAACCAAGTGCTAGTTGTAGAGGAAGAAAGGCCCAAGACTTATTTTGTTACACCATGGAAGATATATTCTTATGCTCACATGCCTTTTGGTTTAAAGAATGTAGCAGTGACCTTTCAAAGGGAAATGGATCACACTTTCAAAGATTTGATTGGGAAATTCATGGATGATTATAAAGATGATTTGACTATTCATTCCAAAATAAGAGAAGAGAATATCAAGCATTTAAGAGAAGTCTTTGAACATTGCATATTTTATGGTATATCTTTGAATCCTAAGAAATGTTTGTTTGCAGTATCGAAAGGAAAACTCTTGGGACATATAGTTAGTAAAGAAGGAATATATATATATATATAGATCAAGAAAGAATCAAGGCAATCGATGACTTGAATCCTCCAACCTTAAAGAAGGGGGTACATTCCTTCTTTGGAAACTTAAACTTTGTACGAATATTTGTCCCAGATTATGCAACAATTGTGAAACCCATCAATATCTTGTTGAAAAAAGATCATAAATTTGAATGGACTCAAGAAATTCAAGTAGCATTTACTATAATCAAGCATGTGATCACTACTGCTCCAGTCCTTGTCAGCCCAAACTTTAATAAATATTTTATAATATATTGTTTTTCCTCAGAGGAAAATGTTTCTTCTATTTTGGCATAGAGGAATGCAAAGGTAGAAGAATTACCAATCAGTTTTATTCGCAAAACATTGCATGATTATGAACTAAGATAGAAAAGATAGAAATGCAAGCCCTTTCTCTGATCAAAATGGTATCACATTTCAGGACATACATTGTATCATCTCATGTCATATATCATGTCCCAACATCTTCAGTAAAACTATTATTGAATCAACAGTTAAGAGAAGGAAAATGGGCAAATTGGCTTATTAAAATTCAAGAGTATGATATTGAGATCAAGAATTTAAATGCAGCTAAAGGACAAGGGTTATGCAAATTAATGACAGGAATCGATTCATTAAGAGTGGGTATACCCATTTCAATAGATTCGTCATTATCAACATCTGAATAGTACAAAAATATTGTTTTTTATTTGCAATATGGTCAGCATCCCATCGATATTTCCTCAAAAGAAAGAAGATCATTAAATATGAAGGCCAATCAATATGCGCTAGTTGTTGAAATCTTGTTTTGGAGAAATTTTGATGGAATGTTATTGAGATGTATAGATTCCACAAAATATCAAAGGGTCCTACAAGCGTTTGATCATGAAGGAATTTGTGGACATTTTTCACAAACAACTCCTAAACATAGAATTATGAGAGTAGGTTATTATTGGCCTGCCATATTAAAAAAATCTTACTTCATGATAATAAAAAAATGCATCTCTTGTCAAAAAAATTCAAGAAAGATGAAAAACACAACAATTCCATTACAACCCATAACGATTGAAGAACCATTTAGACAGTGGGGATTAGATTTCATCGGGCCAATCAATCCAAAGTCTAGTAAAGGTCACTCATACATTCTCGCTGCAATCGATTATTTCACCAAATGGAAAGAAGTCGTAGCTCTGAACAACATTGATTCTGAAGAACTCACAACCTTCCTCAAAGATAACATCTTGTCAAGATTCCATTGTATCAGGTATGAGGGAAGAGGTTTCAAGAAGGGTCAACACCGAGGCAGATAGCCACATGGCCAACCCTCATGTTGTTGTGTGCCTGCCTCCAACTACCCCTATCACCTCCATTGATGACCCTTAGCTCCTCACTCGCTCCACTCACCACCTGGACAATCTCCCATCGCGGTTCCTATTCTCATCATAACTCTCAGGTTGGTCGGCAGTACAGGCCATGCTCCTGACCTATATCTCTCGTCCGACATATCTCCAGGGAAGTCCTTCCAACCAACAAGAAAAATCATAGCATGCGTTGTGTGTATTATGGAAACATGGTCGTCACCATACTCAAAATATGACTTCACCTTATATCTCTCCCTCTCAGTTTCATTTGGCTCCACCAACCCTTTCCTACTCTGATTGATCATTGCATCACCTCTTCCTACCCCCTACAAAACCCTATTCTCGACTTCTTCAAGCTTTGTTTTTTGTCCAAAAACACCATGGCTCACGGTAGAGGGCATAGGTCGGGGTCGAATCCCTCTATATCTCTCCCCTCCCACTAATTCCAGGCTCGCTGCAAATGTCCTAGACTCCTCCACTTCCTTTTAATCCCATACCCCACCTAACATTTAAGAGAACATCAACCTTCCGGAAGAGGATGTAAGATTTTTATGTAGATTTGTTTCAGATGAGGAGGTCCAAGAGGAACCTCAATCATGGGTCTCTGACATTGGTAATAACAAATCCTCTTTCTCTCACTACATGAGAACAATTTAACTTTACTGGCATATGAAACTCCTGCTTGGGCGAGCCATGATGGATAGAAAGCATGACAAAGAGAAAATTCTACTTCAACTGGACAATACTCAAGCAAAATTGTGGCTCCAAGATCTCAATATGAATCTCTTGTCCAAGAAGACTATTGGAATAGACCTCTCTACCCTCAGCTTGGATGATGTTCATGCAGCTCCAGATGAGGGTCAACCCTCCAATAAACGTTGATGTTTACCAGGTTCTTCTTTTTGTGGATTAGTTTGGAAGGATTTAGGATCTCAATCCATCCTCCTTCAAAACAATATATTAGAAATTATCAGTCAATTTTTGTATCAAGTGTAGAAAGAGATTCACAGTTAATTTCTATGATAGTTTTTATGACAAGCATAGGAGATAGTTTTTGTTCCAAAATTTACAAGACTTTTCAGTTCAGGAGACTATATTTTCATATCACTCTAGACAATTTAATGTTATCTTGTTGGTCTGGTTTCCCTAGTGGCAGACCAACAACACAATCTATGTACATTTCAAATTTGGTAATATAATTTCTTCGGGATAACTTATAAAAATAATCATCTTGTCAATATTTGGAGTTCCTGAGAAACTCATAACTAATAATGGATCGATTTTCATAGGATCAAAATTTACAAAGTTTTGTGGGGATTATGGTATTATCATGGGTTAGTCATCAAATTATTATTCCCAAAGTAATGGATTAGTCGATTCTACAAACAAGATATAGATCCAGATCCTTAAAAAGACAATCACTATGAATTGGAGGAATTGGCATGTAAAATTGATCGATGCATTATGGGAAAGTAGACTTACACCAAAAGACAACACGGGGTTATGACCATACGCATTAGTATATGGAAAAGAAGAAAAAATGCCAATTCATTTAGAGTTAAATGCCTTGACTTATGATGTGAACAAAGAATATATAGAACAATTTTCTCCTTTACAGAGAAGATATGATCAATTGATGCATTTGGAAGAATAACGGGGAGAGGCATTAATAAAAATGAGTCAAATAAAATAGACTTCCAAAAGACATTTTGATCAAAGTGCATCAACAAAATATTTTCAAAAAGGACAATTAGTGTTGTTGTGGAATAAGGTAAAAGAAAAACTGTCTTTGCATACAAAGTTTGAAGCACTCTAGATTAACCCTTATATGATTGGAAAAAAATTGGTTATAACTCTTATCTGTTGAAGGACATGAAAGGAACAGTTTAGATGCTTCTAGTCAATGAGAAACACCTTAAAAGCTTTTCTTATTAAAATTATTCAATCACCACCTGTATATAGTTTTGTTTTCTTTCCCTGTACTTCTTTCTTACAATATTTTATTTCTTTTTTTTACTAACTCCATAGCCCATTGGTCGAGATTCTAGATTCTCATTAACCCACTAGGGGTTACTATCCCATAGTTGGAGCCAATTTTTTATCCTCAAATGTGATAAGTCCTTAGTAAATTATCTCTTGTATATTTATTTCCTATACTTGAATAAAAAATTTCTTTGTTGTGGGTTCACGATCAGTCATTTCTATTGTTGTTCAAACTTTGGCCTCCTCCAAAATGCACGATCGTGTTCTGTCGCTCTCATTTTGCACCTATACTTAGAATTTTATTAAACTACTTCATCGTGGGTCTAAATCATTTCTCTGATTCACTAACTATCATCGTGAACCTCATGTTCGATTGATTCTTAATACTTTGTCTATTTCCCATACTTCACTACCTACACGACATTTCAACACTAGGCCTATTTTCAAGTTTCACGGTGGCTCCACGATCATTTTATAATTCTTCCATACCCATTGCTCCTCCATCTGACTGATCCATTTTTTATACTTAGTAATTTTCTAAAGTCTGACCGTGGGTTTGTGATCATTTCATATTTCATTAATGCTCCACTTTACCCCATATCCTCTCCATCAGAAAGATCCATTATTAATACTTAGTCATTTTTTTAAGTCTCACCGCGGGTCTGCGGGTTTACACCCATTTCATTTTTCTTTACATACATCCGATCCTCCGCCACCTGTGGTAATCCATGTCTCATCTTGTCACTCTTTCAGAGGTATATTTAATGCAAATATCATGAAAAATAACAAATGGTTAAAGTATTAAAAGGTCGTTATTAATGGAAATTTTCTTAAGACATTTCTTCATCAATTCAAATTTAATTTATATTAATCATTCCTTTGAAAGAATAGTTTCAAGGTATATTATGTTAAAAAGGTTTAATTTTGTATTAACATTCTGAAAAGACTGTAAATTAATATTCCAACGTCATTAAGCATGAAAATCGAAAGAAAGGAGAACTTCTGCGAAGATACCATCAACACATTTGGATGAGAAGATCAAAAGTTTATGTGGTCCAGAGCATACAAGTATCATTCTTCATTTTCGCCTCCAGAAAGAAGTTCAAACCATATTTGGACATTGGGAATTTCTCTAGCAGGTTGTGTTCCAGAGGTTTTTTATTCCAAAGAGTTAGTTTTGTGGTGCATAAACAAGTTTGATAAGAACCAGAGAATAATTCATCTATAAGGAGAATCCCCTATTTCTCTAGCACCTTCAATTTTCAAGAAAATGATCAGGCTACCAAAGTTGAAAATGAATTTTAAATTTGATTAAGTTAAACATTTCTTGAAGGCAAGAAATGGTGGATGGGAGCTCCTGCAACAATATCTTGAATACCCAACAATGATGCCAAAAGATTTATCAAGCATCCATGTTATTTTTTAAAAGAATCCATATAAATAGATGTCATGGCTATCCAATAGGGTAGTTGGTCAAGAATCTACTACTACCATTCCTCAACTAGCTCTATATATCTTACATTTTACAATTCATGAAAGCAATTTTTTATTGGGAAAAAATATTTCTAGAGAAATATCTTTTCAGTTATCAAATTTCAGGAAGAATAGGAAATTCTACATGTCCTCATATCTAGTTTTTGTTAGAATATGATGGATCTGTTCATTTTACCATCGACAATATCACTATTGTCACCCAACCATAGGCTGAAGCTACCCTCTGAGCACCTTAACCTTGACAGAGAATCATTCCGGAAGAAAACCCTAGGCTAGATAGCCAAGAAAAGGGTAGTGCACCTTTCACCAAGGATAGTGCACCAAACAAGAGCTAATCAGATAGTCCAAACCATAACCAAGAGATAGTCCAAGACAAAACGTAATATGCTAGCTGCAGCAGCTGCAACGGCAACTCTCCTCCAAACTTGCGCACAAAACTAGCTAACTGCAGTGCACACAAGTGAGCTCTGCAATTCTAAGAATGTCTGCCAGATTGAAGACTGGCCTCCTATATTTATACTAAATCTGGCAAACTGCCTAGGCCAACTTCTCATTCTAGGTACTAATTCTTTAGTATATATTATTTCCTTTAGCCGACTTCTTCTCTTGGAGGCTAATAACCTAATAAAATTCATTCCCTTGAGTCGACTTGTATTCTAGGGTTATTAACCAATCAATTAGGGTTTCTTCTTGCTTCCCAAAATATTCTATTCTCATCAGGTTTACACATGGAGGTAAATACCTCCCGCGGCTACCATAATGTCAACACTCCCTCCTAGCTAAGGAGGTATTTGAAGGTAATGGTCTTAAGCACAAACATACCATTTACCTGGTAGCTTCAACATAGTTGTATAGACTATATCATGACTAGATCATCAGCACCATCATCACTATCAGTGTCATCAGCTGCATCATCTCTCAAAACCATACTCTATCTGAGTAATAAGACATGATGCTAGATAAGCCACTCACACCACAGAGTGACACAAGAGCCATTCTTCTAATCTAGACATATGACCTAGAAGAATAAATTTCTTGAACCATTTTTCGTCTGGGAAATATTTGTCCATTGATCATCCATCTAGCTAATAATCATTTTCAACACTGTTGATAGTCTTCAAGGCAATCAGAACAATATCATTCAATAGAACACGACTATGTCTATCCATAGTAGTACACACCTACAATCCAATGGTACACTACCACACCAAGTAGCACACAGATACTTGATTTGTGACATATATTCACAATCAGTGGAACACATCCACCACAGTAGCATACATCTACTTTCTAGAGACATACAGTCTCCATAACAATCATATGATATCAACCTACACATAAAACATTGTTATGATATAAATTGAATCATCTGGGACATTCTTCCATTCACATCTGTGAGATCTTAGAAGAGCATATGCCCTCATAAGGTAAAAACATAAATGATGAGTTTTCTAGACTATTCTTCTCAATCATGGAAGAATAATTGTCTTGATTTCTGAGCCTGTACCATTCCCCACCCTGGGCCATTCCTCCAGCACTAAACGAAGTACAACCTGGAGAGAATGAGTCTGCCCAACAGAATGCTTGTCCCTGATTTCTAAACCTGGACCATTCCCCACCCTAGGCCATTTCTCCGACACCAAAAAAAGTGCAACCTGGAGAGAATGAATCTACCCTAAGGAATGATTGTCCGGACCATTTCATAAGGAAATGACTGTCCTGCACCAACCTCCAAAATGGATCATTCTTTGAAATTGCTCACAATTGTGAGCTTCGAAAGAATGATTGTCCGGCGAGGTGAGCCAGTCTTCTTGAGTAACCCTCGAGAAGAGAGACTGCCCTAGACCATTCCCTATGTTAACCACAATGGGAAATAGCTGTCTATGGTATATCAACAATCCATAGAACGATTTTCATTACAAAAATGACCATTCGATCTGGACCATTTTCCAAACTGGAAAATGCCTGTCTATCAGAAATCTCAAACCACTTTCCGAACTGGAAAGGAACTTCTCATCCTGGACCATTTTTTGAAATAAAAAATGGTTGTCCATAAATCAATAACACATCAGTTCTCCCTCCCAACCTGGGCGTCATCTCTCCCTTTTTCAATAAGGAATTCTTCTCCCATCTACATACAAGAGTCTCCTTCTGGTATACCTTAAAACCTTGAGGTTGCTATACACTTCTTTGTTTGATTACTCTATTGAGAAGAACAATCCTTACATTTGTTTGATGTTAACTCCAACCCATGGATATTGTGGACGATATATGGCTCATGCAGAGGTATGTCTAGTTTACTAGAACGAACATTCATCATTGTCTTATCCCAACATCTCGGAGAACCTCTAGTTCTATATCTCGTAATTCTTTCATTCATAAGTCTTACATACATTGTTCTTTATCACAAATTCCAGTTCCTCTGCTTGATTGATTTTAGTGAGTTCATATCAGGTTGGTAGTCTTGTGATTCTCGATACAATGACTGGTTGTTATGGCTTCTCTTTCTTTCTTAGAATCTTCATGTTCTTCCTCATGTTTTTCTTTAGCTCATGGAGTTTTCTATAGATTCCATGCTCTGAAGATTCCAACTTCTTCCTTTCATTGTAGGATCATGGATGTGGATGGACAACCAGGGATACTTTAAGGCTTCTTTTCGAAGAAGACCTCCTCTAAAGTCAAATTGAACACGTATTGTTTTTCATGGTTGTTACCATGGATATATATATACTTCATCATCTTCAATGGATTATAGGATTAGCTCCCTCCTAATCCTTGCTTCATGTATGATTGCATGCTCTTCTTTTGGAAATATATAATTGGATCCTTCCATCTAACAGAGTCCATGATTTCGTCTGCATCCTTGTTGCCTTCTGCAAAGTGTCATAAGTCTTTCTACAATTTCCTCTTGATTGTTGACTTCTTTCTGTCTTTGCTTCTTCTAGGTTTCTTCAAGATTGATTTTGATTTCGGCTTATCTTGTAATAGCTTCCACATGAACTATTATCAAGGGTTGTTGATGTACTTCATCCTTTCATGTGTATTGCCTTGTCTTATAGTCATTATGATAGCAATCCTTATATTTTTGTTCTTCCATATGTACAGTTTCTCTTGGAACATATTATCTTCTAAGGAATAGATATGCAAGATATGCACAAAGACTTTGTGAACAAGATATGTACAAGAACTATGAAGAATATTGATACCTTGTATTTAGAGGAAGAAATATGTTTTATCCTGCTTGGTCTTCTTTGTAGGTTCATTTTCTTCGGCAACTGAGGCTTTGTGTATATCCTTTTTTTTCTTTATCTTGGGACAATGATTATTATAGTGACCATACTTTCGGCAGTTGAAGCATTGTATTTCTGACATATCTTTCTCTTGGTTTGGCTTCTTCCTTGAACCAAACTTCCTTTTGTTCCTGAAATTCTTGAGTCTTGATGTGAAGACATGATCATCGTACTTTTTTTGGGGTTTCTCTTTTGCATTGATCCTTGATTCTTCTTGAGCATAGCAAGTCCAAAGTTCTTCAAATGTAGGGTACTCCTTCCTTGTGTTCATGCTTGCGGCAAATGCATCCCATGTCTTGGGAAGACCATTAAGCACTATATTTACCAATTCCTTCTCTAAAATGATCTCTTCAATAGATTTTAGTTGATCTCTTAACTGAGATATTCTTACAAAGTATGATGTTATGTTGTCATCATCATTCATCTTCATGTCACAGAGCTCATTATTCAGACTCATTATTTGTCCAATGTTTCTGACTGAGAAGAGGTTTGTTAGGACATCGTACATCTTCTTTGATGAGTCAATATGGGAGATGTAGGGTATCAATTGGTATTTTATAGAGTCCACTATGATACTCATGGCATTCATGTCACCGTCTTTGAACTTTTTCGTAACTGCAACATTCTGCGGTTCTTTCTCTTTTCCTTCTTCAAACTCTAGTTCCATGATCTTTCCTTTTGGGATATCCAGCACTTTATTCTTGGAAAGGATGGGGTCAATCCTTGTCTTCCACACTCTGAAGTTAGAATCTCCATCTAATTTGTTTTCTAACTTCATAGAGTAAGTCATGGTTGCTTTGACTTGGTCAACCCTAGATTTGACTAAAAACTCAAACTTGACGTCTTGGCTTTCTAAGAGTACCGGGAGATGTGCTAGGCTAGGGCACACTGGTCTATCTATAAATTAGGTCAATCCCTTCACTTAATTTGCATCAACGAGAGGTTTAGGGTTTCTGCAACTGTACTTGCTAGTAACCCTAGCGACAATGCTTTAGTAACTACTCCGGCTAGAAACCCTAGCGGCAGTTCTTCAACAAGATTAATATCCTTATGGCCATGCCCCCTTCCAGTGGTTAGACTAGATGAAGGAGGTGTGGGCCCATAACCTGTTAGAATATGATGGATGTGCCTGTTTTACCATTGACAATATCACTATTCTCACCCATCCATAGGCCGAAGCCACCCTTCGAGCACCTTAACCTTGACAGAGAATCATTCTGGAAGAAAAACCTAGGTTGGATAGCCAATCAAAGGGTAGCATACCTTTCACCAAGGATAGTGCACCAAACAAGAGCTAATCAGATAGTCCAAACCATAACCAAGAGATAGTCCAAGCCAATACGTAATCTGCTAGCTGCAGCAGCTGCAACGGCAACTCTCCTACAAACTTGCACACAAAACTGGCTAACTGCAGTGCACACAAGTGAGATCTGCAATTCTGAGAATGCCTTCCAAAATGAAGACCAGCCTGTTGTATTTATACTAAATCTGGCAGACTGCCTGGGCCAACTTCTCATTCTGGGTACTAGTTCTTTAGTATATATTATTTCCTTTAGTCGACTTCTTCTCTTAGAGGCTAATAACCTAATACAAGTCATTCTCTTGAACCGACTTGTCTTCTAGGGTTATTAACCAATCAATTAGGGTTTCTTCTTGCTTCCTAGAATATTTTATTCTCGTCAAGTTTACACATGGAGGTAAATACCTCCCGCAACTACCATAATATCAACAATTTTCGCCATCACTTACTGTCACATTTTCGAAGGTTTTCATTTGGAAAAAAAAATCAATTGTAAAATTGACCCTATCCAGATGTGGTACCCAGTCTTGTGGAAACAGAAGGATATGTATCATTTTTATGAAGTGCACAATGCATTTGTTTCCTCCTTCAAAAAAACTCATTTTTGGGTCAAATACATCGAGATTATCTTTAGAAGCAACAACCTTTCTGGATAAGAAAGGAATTTTTGAAGTGATGGAGCACTTTAGTATTATCAAAATTCATTATTCTTGTGAAAAACCATATCGTCCATATTATGTGTCAACAAAGATATTTATTGTAGAGGTATGCAGACAATACAGATTTTGGGCCCATTTCTTCCATGAAAAAAAGGAAAAAAACAATTTATTCCTTTGCCCTGGAGAATTGGGGAGATAACAACAAAAAACACTATAAATATTGATGAGTTTTCAATGCAATTTGATCAATTTAATTTAAATTTAGTAGACAAAATCAAAGGGTTTGACCCTAACTAATTGTTCATGAATCATATGATATATGTTGGCTATAGTGTTTCATTTTCCAATACATTCCTATTAGAAGAAGAAGAAGGTGATAGATAGAACCCTCAGACGTTATCTATTGAAAAGAGACAAGAGGATATTGAGACTTTTATTAGCACCATTGATAAACATATACAACAAGGAATAGTTGTTAATGAGAGGAGTACTCGGTCTCCTAACCTTTCACAGAAAAATGGTCTACCAAAACAAAAATCCCAGTCAGCGACGTAGGAACAAATGAAATATTCACTAGACAATCTCTATGATAGAGGAGGTTAGAACCCTCCTAAGAGAAGTCTTCAAAGACCTCATTAACTCGCGGTGACTAGTAAAAGGAAAAGACGAACAAATAGAGAAGGAGGAAATGAGGTTGCACATGAAGATGAGATTGTTCTTGAAGATATGGACCTAGATGTGAACATTGAGGATATCAAATTTCCTGATGAAGAACATACAGTTCAAGAAAGCAGAGAAGTCGCAGTCGAATTGGCTACCCAAGATCCAATGCTACTTCAAGAAGAATCATTGACTTTTCATAGTGTCATGTTTGACAAAGGTTCAAAGAAATTGGTCATTGAAAAAATCGATGCAAAAAATAAAAATAAAAAGTTCAAAGAAAATTGAGCTTGGAACTCGACCTTAAAGGAGTTCCACCATCTAAAATTGTACAGATCCATGAAGCCACGGGTGAATCTTTAAAGATGTCAATTGGTGAAATGGAAAATGAAAATTCCACCCTTAAAGAAAGAATTAAAGAATTAGAAAATGCTTTGATGCCCCCACCTATATTTTCCATTCTAATTACTGCAATGCAACCCTGGAAGTGTTTAGATGGAATGGCAGAATCTAGTTCGAGGCTGAGAAGAACATCAAGCCTCCTTGTTGTTGTGAGAAGATATGTTGGAGAAAACATCAAGAAAAGAATGTCTCTTGTCCTTGAGACATAGGAATTGGCAAACAATTTTGTTTATTTTGGATCATGAACTCCAAATTTGAGACAATACCTTCAGGTTGACCTAGAGAATGATGAGGAGTTCTATAAAGGGATTTTTTCTACATTTTTTATAAAAAGTTTCAAGCAGAAGTGAGTATAGAAGAAAAGAGGAGGACTTGTCTTCACCAGTCCACATAAAACAACTCAAAGCATGATGGATAAAAATATTAGTGTTTAAATGAAATATTGGTAGATGTGACAATATAAGTGTCAAGAGGGGCGAATTGTATTTAAAATTGATTGAGTTAGATTTGATTTGAATCACCAGAGAAGTTGAAGACCCAAAGTTTATATTAAATTCAATGCTAATGAAAAAAGAACAATTTGAAGAAAAAGTGGAATTATTAAACATTGCATCGGTTGAGAGATTCAATAATTTGACTGAGTATTCAGAATTGGAAGTGGAAAGTTGGTTAGTTAGTTATGTTAAGAAAAATGAAGATACATTACACCAACTTTCAATGGACTTTAGAGAATTGGAGAATTCGTTATTTGGCATAAAGGTAAGACAAAAAAATAAGTGTTACGCCCATGAGAGACTATATTGAAAATTGGTTAAAGAATGTCTTAACCAAAATAACGGAACCAAACCAAGAAGAATTAGTTGCAATCGGTCACAGAATTCCAACAAAGGGAATTATGAAAGGAACCTCGGCAAGTAGATAACACATGAGAGGAATCCATCACAGAAAGTAAATTGGCCATGTTTCGTAACATCCTATTCTTTATACTTATTGTTCAGAAATCAATTGTGTGTTTTCAGTCTTCTGAGAACCCATAACTGATCTCTAGCCTTTTTTTTTTCTTCTTTCAGGTCCAGTGATGTTTCACTTTCTTTTATGGTCCATGGGATCACCATCCCGGTCCGTTTAGACAAACACAAACCTTTAATTTTATATTAATCATACTATTATTTTTTGAAACACCCAAGTGAATTACTTCGGGGTGAAATTTCAATGATTTCTGAAACTTTGAGTTTATGAGCATGAGATTTTTGAAGCAAACCTATCATATTCACTTATGTTTTGAATGAAATATTATTTTAAAGTTCTCTACGACTGTGGACTATTATATTTCCTTCTTATGAATTTGACTAAATTTATTTTGTTGTGATGGATGTGAGGAATGTTATGTTTTCATATTATGGTTTATTTATTTTTCTATAATATCTTGTATATATTTTATTTCACTCTGTGAAATAATTCTGGTCCTCTTCTCAAAAACTATTCTTTGTGAATAAATACTTTTATCTTTTTTATATTTTGAAAGCAACAAAGATTGGGGTTTGACTTGTAGTATTCCTCATTTAGAAATTTAATGCAAGCACATCAAGATATATCTTTCAGATTATAAGAGAGGATTACCACCTCTATAAAAACGTAGGTGTTGACGTCGAGGGACTAGAGATTTCCCGACACCAACATCTCGACCTCCCGTGGGGCTAGGCGGGAAGAGACAAGAATGTCACCCTAGGCTTAGAACCCCAACCAGAAAACACATTGAACTTCAGGCTAAATCTTCCCTAACCTAAAGTCCAAGCATGAAATATCTTTGCTTTGTATTTGATTTTTATGATTTTATGTAGGAGTCCCTAAAGTTGAAATAGCAAAATTAAATCTTATAAAAAGTTAAAGGACTAAAGAAAATGTACAAGAAAGACTATAACTTGATAACAATTTTGTATTTATTTTATAAGAAAATATCTAAAACAAAACTAAGAAAGTTAATATAACTACGTTAGTTTTAAAGAGATTCAATTAAAACAAAAGTTTATTAAACAAAACATTAGTTTGAAGACTACAAAAGAGTAACACTTTAATAATATGATATTTTTTTATTTTCTTTTAGAAGTTAGGATGTGATAAATAATAAGAAAATTAAAATAGTAAAGAAAGGGAAAAAAGTTTATACATATTAAACAAGCTAATGAATAAAACTTATATACATGATTTTTACAAAATAAACATGTTCATAAGTTTGTTTGTCTTTTTATTTTTACTTTTAATGTTGTATTAAGAAAAGATGAGGAAAACTGAGAATTTAAAAAAAAATAACAAAGAGACAATTTCAGAGTGTAAAAGAATTTGATCTTCATTTAAAATTCTCCCCATACAAACTCTTGAATTTTTAAAATCTACAAGCCTATGCATGGACTAGGGCCAGGTGTATGGTCTTTAGCCACTCTAGAACAAGGTTACAATAGAAAGACCAAGTGAAAAAATAAAAAATAAAGTTGGGCCAAAATGGAATGGAGCAATGGTGGCAAATCACAAGGAGAAAACCTACATATCATAAACCGATTAGCGTCAAATAAAATCAAGCTTGAATATAACAAAATAACAAGTAAACTATTCATCTTATGAGAACCATCAAGCTCATCCTCGCTTTATCTTTTCACTGCTTCACAAGACCCCCTATTGCCAACAATTTTGTCAATCCCTATTGAATGTGTAAAGGAAGAATAATAGTTTAAAGAAACAAACCTCACTACACTCCAAGCATACCTCTCTCTAAATTTTCTGCCAAAGTTTTTCTCCTCAAAAAATCTCTCTCTAAAAATTTTCCTTTCCCCCAGCCTATTGGGTTGTGCTTCTTTTATCACATTTGTTGGGTGGTTCGAGTGGTTAGAGGTAGTTTTATTCAGTTATTGAATGGTTCCAACAGTTATGGCAGTTTTTGGATCGACAAGCTGAAGCGGATTTGATTATAACCAATTCCAATCGTTCATTTAATAAATAATATTAAACTAAATGGGTCTAGAAATATCATTATTAAACAAATGTGAAATTTTGTATAATTATATATATATATATATATATTTTAAAACACTTCCAATTTCCTCAAAATTAGTTTCCTCTGATATCCATTGCCTTCTCGAATGAATTTTCTACCCGGTTCTGCTTCCTGCTTACAGATGGAAGGGATCATTGTACATTCTGCCAGTTGTTCTGTATAGATAATCACTCTTACAACCACTGGTGTAGCTCCCACGTCAAGAATATTATGACGTTGGTACAGCATTTCGTCGTACCCCCAGGTAAGCAAGTCTGAACACAAGTAATCTATGTCGTGCATAAGATCGATCCACCAAGTGTATCAAAAAGAGGAACTTGTCCATGAAATTCAATCTTGAATATTTAGAGAAGAGACTCCTTTCAATGACAAGATACGGTAATAATCTATCCTTCAACAAATCGAGCAAACCCATGAAAAGTTTGGACAGAAATATTGACTGCAAAAGAGGTGTGAATTTGTATGCATCTTCTGGTAATGCCATTGGATTTGGCACCTCAACCCTAACATTTATAGGGGTCTTCTCATTTATATAAACATCATGTAGGATCTGAACACGAGTATCAATTTTTCCCCTTGATGTCATCACAGGTCTAATGATTCTATCTTGAATACAATTTATCCATCTTTTAATGGATGTTGAGTACTTCTACATCACAATGTAACACTCATATCCACGATCAATAGAAGAGTCATTCCTCACAATGGCATCCTCAATTCATAGCCACTATAACTCATCACAGCTATTGTTGCATTCTGACTCGCTCCAAGTTTGTCATATTGAACCAGTTCAATTGTCTTGTCGTCAGAAGAGCTCGTCAAGGATACACTAACATATAGAGTAGAGTGTCCATTCTACATAAGCTATGTTTCTCATTTCAACATCCAAGTTGTTAGAACTTTCTTGGCCCAAACATATAAAAGTAGCAATGGAGTATCTATGCTATTAATGCTACAATAGGGATCGTGTTTCCTTTTATCTCTCTCCATTTGTAGTGTATAAATATTTGAAATAGTGGTAATTGATCTTACATCTAATCCACCAACATGTTCCCCAATTAGCGAGGATAAATTAAGCTTGTACATCTGCTTTGATGAATACCTTTAAATAGGAAAAGCAATTTTGAATTTCTGGAATCAAACCAAGGAAATACAAATGAGGCCTTCTCCATCCCCCACAAGGAACTCTTAAAATATCATAATCATTTGTCAATTCCCATAAAATGAAGTCTACAGCTGCAAGCCTCCTATGAATCCCATCTCTCCTGAAGTTCTCATAATCATACACAGCTTCAACCATAGTAATTTCTGGCACATTTTTTATTCCAATGAAACTCAATTTATTTGAGTAGTCTCCAATGGAATATTTATCAAAAATAAAGTCTCAGATGCGTCCATCCTTCCCTATCGAACATATAAATATTTGGTTTCCATTTGATCTTGCAATTTAAATGCTAGCCATGCTTGAGATACCGTGGGATCCTTTAAATGATCAAAATGTTGGAAACTTTTCTGGAATAACCACATTATCAAGATCAATCAAGAATTCAAAGACAATATGATTGCCCCGTTGACCACCAAAAACAAGTAGTTCATCCACAAGGCTTGCATCGATACATACAATGTGTGCCAATAATGTTGACATAAACTCAGCAACTAAACATGCCTATGCCCTATGGACTTACACCAGTAAAGTCCAAGAAGTTGCCTCTCTCCTTTAGCAAACCAAATAAAAGAGCATGAGATTTCATGTTTAACATCACTAGATGCAAGCTCCACAACACTCACTCTTTTTTCTATGAACTCACGACTTTCCATGTTTCTTTCTTCAACGCTTCAGTATTCATTTTACAAAAACAATTATATGGATTGCCTTGCAATAATGCTTGTTTGAATGTATTTAGGATATTAGACATCCTTGGTGGCATAAATAATCAATCCATTTGAAGATAAAGTGAAAATGAAGATATTTTATTTGAATAATAAGGCTGATATGTGGGTATGATATATACATTTTATTTTGAAAAGATATGAATGGAAGTCATGGTATAATGGATATTGGAAAAGTGACTAATAAAATATGGCATAAAAGGTATTGGATGGAGTAAGTTAGAAAAGTCAACGCTAACACATGGAAATAGTGAAACAACATGGCCCATATAATGATGTATTTAGCATAAGGTATAAAAAGATACCCAAAATTATAAGTTGAAGTTATGGTAATAAGGCAAGGCATAGGGTCATGAAGTGAGGAGATATACATGAGAAATGGAATCCATGCGCAATAATTCATGAGCCTCAATAATTTTTCCAAATACCACATCATCTTTGCCAAATGTGTCTGTGTCCATCTCAGAGTTTGTAGCCTATGCAACTTCAAAATTGATTGATCGTCATTGTTTAGTTATTAGAAACCACTTTTTATAATCAATAAAACATTCGTGAATGACAAAAAACCTGAAGATATAATTGAGCCATCTTGGGTCCAACTAGATTGACGAACCTTAACATATAGGGAAACATCTCTATGAGAGTGCGCAAGATTCTACACAATCAAAAAAAAAAAGGGAGCCTGGCAATGCTTTGTCGGTTAAGTACTTGTTGACCAAAATTATCGTCAATAGTAGGGGGTATTATATCCTCGTGAGGTTTTTGTAGGGATTGTGACCAATCTGAATATCAATAGTTCATTATTGTATTTGTGCTAGGTAGGACCAATTCTAGCCATCAATGCCACGACTTTGGGTCTTGAAACTTCCTACTACTTGCTACAAACACCAAGCTCTGTGTCAAACTCAACAATGTTTCCACTATGCAAGAACTATGTGTATCTTGCTATCCAATATGCCAACTAGTTCTTTGTGTTTTATCTTATGTGCTCAATCCAATTCAGAGTTGATACACTTCAAATTTCCACACCTAGGTACCTTGCCCTAAGTGTTGCAAGTGTCGTAAAAGTGTCATATGCACCTTGCTAAGTGTCACATACACCTCAACACCATGAAATAACATATTTCACAATCCCTAGTCGATGTGGAGGAGAAATATATTATATGAAGGTCAAAATACTATGTGCACATGAATTATTATTAATATTCATGAAAAGGAAATTAATTTAGTGTGAGAATCCACCTCACATTTGGTTTCCTATTTTTTAGGGGAGGTTGAGGATCTCATGGATGGTTGAAATATTTCCTTCTTAAAATCCTTGAGATATATTTCCTCCCTAAAATCCTTAAGAGATATTTTCTCCCTAAATATCTTGGAGATCCCATTTCAGTGGATCTGATGAGTGATCCTCTCCATGGTGGTTAAGCCTCCAAGTCCTATATAATGAGGGTTTTTCCATGGTGAAGAGAAGGCAGATTAGAGGTATCAAACTTATGATCTTGGGAGCATTGTGTAAGGGTTGGACGAAGAGGACTTGGGGATGTTGTTGCAACTGTATCTCCAGATTGTAAGTGCATTTTTAATGTTCTCATTAATATATGCTTAGCCTATTTCCTTCTAGTTTATGTATATTTACATATGCTTGTCTATTGTATATGAATTTGTTTAATCTTGTATGCTATAGTAGGAGTTTCCTTCTGTCTCTTTTTTTTCTGTGGTTTGTAGGTATCAAGTTGTGTGAATGAGTTTGGAGATCAAGCTCAAATTGGGGAAGCGAGGACAGACACCGAAAATAGGTGCATTACACCATTTCTCCCTCTCTCTCTTTTCAGCTAGTTAAGAAAATCTCAAAGGGATGTTAGTGTCCATTTGCATCTTTTTGTCTCGGTATTAGGGGTCTATAATCCAAGGGAAGATCCACCTATCCGCAGGGGGGTTTATCTATAACAAGAGTGCAACTTCTCTTCTTTCTCCTCCTCGTGAGGTATAGAAGGATGATTCAACTTGTTGGGCATGTGATACCAAGGTAATTTCTCTACAAGTATATTGTCTATAAGGTCTCTTGATTGTAATAAATATAATGGTAAAACCAATGTATTATGGTTCTCAACTATGTGAGTGCAACCAACAACCCATATTTCATTCTTTAGATGAAGTGTGAACAGTTTTTATAATGTGAATTTGAATGTCTCCTTCCTCGATCAACATCATTCAATTATCAAAACATGGTGTGAAATATAACTCAATTCCAGTGAAACAAACAAGGCCATGATCAATGTTTGTAATGATATAATCGAAGTTACATCCTGGTCAACTCAAAAATTGCAAGGAAATGAAAATGGTTCATAAACACATGTTTTTGTATCAATATATTTGATCAACAAATTTGATCCACATGTATAATAGACCATTAAAATGATGTGTTTCAATAAGTAGAACTGCCCTTCGAAATTTTTCTCATAATCCCGATGATTTTCTTAATATACAAGTTCAAAATCCAATGGAAATGAATAAGAGAGTTGTAATAGCACCAAAATTATTACAAAAACTAGATCATTTCAAGTAGCCTACAATATTGGTATGACAATATGAAAAATATGGATTTATTCCTTAGAAATCCTCGACCCCAAGACTAAAATATCCTAGAATATTTACCTAAATTTGTTGTATTACCATATCTTTTTCTCCATAATTGTCCATCTATTCTCCCAAGAAAGTGCTAGCAAATAATGGGAATGCCAAAAATCAAATGGAATTCCCGACAACTAATGGGAACTCCCAATAATCATTGAAATGCCTAGCAATCAAATGGAATTGCCAGGAAGAAGGTAAATTTTCCCCGATTGATGTAAATTCACCCAGGCCGATGTAAATTCACCTAAAGAGATCTAATTACAGTCCAACAAGTGAAGTTTGACTCGGGGAAGTATGAATTCTACTCAAGAAATGAAAATCGACCAAACAAATGTGATTTAACTCATAGAAAGAGAGTGTATGGCCCTTTGAAAGATGAAGATGCCCCAACAAATGAAATGGAGGCCCAAGGAGAGTGAGTTCCCTATGTGGAGAGAGGAAAAAATAGATAGCAAATAAAAAATCAGATCAGACAATGAAATGGTAACTTTGGAATAGAGAGAAATCCACCAACATCTCTTAGAAACCAATTTATCAAGTGTCAAATTAATTCCAACAACTCTAGAATGGGAACCATTGATTACCCATCTTCGAAATCACCTAAAAGTGGAGCATAGAGAACTGTCGGGATAGGTAATATCCATTCAACACTACAAAATTAAGAGAATTATATGCTCTTCCTTTTGCTTAGATAGCTCAAGAAACAGTTGTCAAATTTGACGAGTTGGTCTAAAAGGGCTTATATTTATTCACTCCTGCAAAAATATTTATATTTTTAATAGAAAGAATAAATTAACTATTCATTTTATAAAATATCTTCCCATCAAATTTCAATAATATTGAAAAATTTATAATGTTTTTCGAAATTTTAATAATGTTAAAAAACATATAATTTCAATAAAATCAAATAAATAAATACAAATTACTTTTAAATTAAAACGATCGATAAATTTATCATTTTACATAAATATAATTTAACAAAGTGACTTTCAGAATTACCCTCAAAAGTATAATGAATATAGAACAGTCATTTTTATCTCCATGTTAATTAAATCCCATTGGTTGACAATTGATCCAACCTAAAATTCACATGAAAAAAAGGAAGACTTGAGAACCACTTGATATGGCATTTAATCAAAATGGTTTATGACATTCTTGATAAGTTCATTTGGGAGCTAGCTTCTACACTACATCTTGAGCACACCCCCCCCCAAACCACCATCTTGCATTCGATTTTGGACGCACCTATGTTAGATGTCAAGATTCAAGGTATTAATAGCCCCTGCAACAATTATTCCTATCAAATTCATGGTTTAACATTACTAACTCCTACACCAATATTTGATGTCTCTCAATTCATCACCAAACACTTCTTCTGCCATATTGTCATGTATACTTAGCCTACTGCTCCAGTGTTCTAATGTTGTTTTCATTAAGGAATCCTCTCTCCAAACCGATTCCACAAATGTTATTATGTTGTAAAAGTATCACTATTATAAATGCATTTGTCTAAGACCCAAATGTTCTATAAATAAAAAGAAGTTTAGAAATTATACCATATGTGGGATGTGAAAAGGCTTGGATGTCTTAAATCTTGAAGGCCACTAAAGAACAAAAAAAATACACAACTATGATTTTTTATGCCATTCCCACCATTAACATCGTTATGGATCTAGATACAATACCCCCACCCTGAGTTTCATCATGTCATCAGTAATACCCTGGAGGCTGAAGTAATGTTCCATCTGGGTGACCCATCCAAGCGGGTCAAAACCATCAAACTTTTTCAAGTCCACCTTCGGAGAATGGTGTCATATGTTATTATCCATTGATCTATTGTTGTGCAAACCCGATGAGTGTTGTGGGTGGTTAAATAGTCCTAAGTGGGAAGATTCTTCATGGTGTGGCTCAATGTGTTGTGGATTCCACTAGTTTTCTTCTAGTATGCCTTGATTTTGCATATCCCTCAACATCTTTTGGAAGTGATGCAGTAGCATCGTTAGAGAGCACGCGGAGCAGGACCACTCAGTGCCTAGGAATCTTTTCGAAATCTCAACGTTGGCAATTACAGAGAATATTTTGAAGCACGCATGAACTCAGCGCCGGTAAATATTTTGAAGCACACTTGAACGATCGCGAGTGAAGTAGGAGTTTCCACTCCTTCTCTGGAATGTGACTGAACTAAGATAGTTGTTAGGTTAGGTTTTGGATTAGACAAGTAGTCGAGGGGGACCCTAAGGACCCTCTGAGATAAATAGAGGTTTTGTACGCCCAAATGAGGCTGTTGCAAGTTAGTAGGAGATTTTTGAATTTCAGTTGTTGCTTTGATTGTAGTTGTAAACATTTTTACTTTTGAATGAAGATAACAGAGGAAAATTGACCCAATGCATCATGTGGACATTGTTTGCAATTCCCTGTTATTGTGTTTTCATGAATGAATGAATTTCGTTACAAGTAGATAGAACTGTGAATGTTAGTATAAGTTTCAATTGTTTCTCTTATATCAAAATCGGTGCAAGGTGTGCACACAGAATGCAAGGAGTGTGTTGATGGAATATGTTTCGGTTCTGAAGCTCATAAGAGATAGAATGAAAATTTCCCTTTGCAAGGAGTGCAAAGTGACTACTGCAAGGCGTGCACAGTCATCTGTAAGAACTCAAACCTTGCATAAGAATCGGTTGCAAGGTGTGCATCGATCAAAAGGAGAAATCCAGGAGGGTGAGAAGAATTTATTTTCAAGAAATCCTTCGAAATGAGTTTATCGAAATCCTAGAACGCAAGGAGTGCGTGGGAAGTCAAAATCCTTTAAGGATCAAGATCAGAAGGGATATCACTTTTCACAAGTGTTGACTAGATCCAAGATTCAAACTCGTAGGAGGAGCAAAGGTTCAAAACCTTTGAAGACTGAGAAATATTCTAAGTCGGAAGAAATCATAAGCTCAGGAGGAGGAGTGACAGTGGACATTGGATCATAGTGAAAAATATCAATAGTCATCTGATTAGAGAAAGGTGAACGAGCCTTAGCGCTTTGCATACTCAGGAAAGAGAACTCACCAATTTTTGAGAACTGATATTTCCAAAGCCTGAAGAACCAAAAATCTGAAATAGAGTCTCAACCATTAGATCATGTAAAGCATATCTGAGTCGTTAGATCGTCCAAAGTGAACCTCAAGCGTTGGATCAACCAAGTGAATCTGAGCCATCAGATACTGTGATTTCAGGAGAAGGTAACATTTGATATTTTATATTTTTGAACTCTGAAGCTCTGGATATCTGAAGTGAATCTCAATCGTCCGATCAACCGAAGCAAATCTAAGCCATCAGATCACCTGAAGTAAATCTCAAGCGTCGGATCACCCGAAGTGAATCTGAACCATCGGAGTTCAGAAGGGACATGGCACATATATGAGAGCTCCGGGTAAAGACCCAAAGTAATTCTTGGTTGTCAAATCGAAGGGAGACGTGGTGTAGATCTGAGAGCTCCGGGTAAAGACCCAAAGTAATTCTTGGTCGTCAGATCGAAGGGAGACATGGCATAGATCTGAGAGCTCTGAGTAAAGACCCAAAGTAATTCTTGATCGTCATATGAAGGGAGACATGGCGTATATCCATGCACTCCAGCTAAAGACCCAAAGTAATCCTCAATCATAGATCCAGAGGACAGGTGGCACAAATCTGTGAGCTTTAGGTAAATACCTGAAGTAATTCATGATCATCAGATCAAAGGGGAAGTTTGAGATTTGAGATCTCAGAAGTCTGAAACCCAAAGTAGATCTCGATCGTTGATCGAGAAGAGGGTCACAGGGCCGTTGATATCAATTGAAAGGTCAAACACCCAAAGTGGAAGTAGGACCATTGATTGAGAAGGACAGGTGTCTGCAGATCGTCAACTCTGGAAGATTGAAGTATGGAGAAAAGCGGGGTTTGAGATTTAAAAGTTCTAAAGACCAGAATCGTGAAGGAGATCACAGTCATTGATTTAAGGGGGGAAGATCAGGTATGTGGATTTGATAAGGGAAGATCTGGACCGTCAGTACAGATAGTACCATCAAGATCAAGAAATCGACGGTCCCGTAGCATTGCGGGGATAGGAGTTGCGTAGAGTTTAAAATATTGAGGGTGGGTCGTAATCCAGACTATGGTTTTTTCAAGAGGACACGTGGAGGCTCAGGGTGAATTGTGGAGTGAAAAGAGGTTTGACCCCAAACCACTCTCGAGTGTGCCCGCAATCATGCATAGGCATGATGTCATCACCCAAGGTCGCATCTGAGGAGGGGTCAAGAGAAAAGGTGCTAACGCCAACACTGAGATTTCAGAGAACGCGAAAGGGAAGGTCACGAGTATCATGAAGCCTGCGCAGGGAGCCGAGAGGATCTGTGCTTAATAAAAAATGAGACCAGCAAGGTTTCATAGATTCGTTCGACTCCAGAATCGAATATCCTGACCGGGAGGTCGCGCATCCCTTTGGAGAGAAGAGGGTCTACACCAAGTGGTATCAGAGATAAAAATTTTCTTGCAAATAGAAAGCAAAGGAGAGGAGACAAAAGAACACGAAGTTGTACTCTATGTGTGTGATAGATAGTCGACACAATGCCATCAAGGAGATGAGTGGAACCACCTTTATCCAATCGGGCTGTAGAAAGGGAAATGTGAGAGCTTTGTGCAAGATAAGAGGTGATGGAGGAAATGCAGAGATGAGCACCTAATGTTGTAGACATCATTGATGCAGAGAGTGAAGGAGTAGAAGTTGAAGAAGTTGCAAGAGAGGATGTTTTCGAAGAGCACTTGCTGAGAGAAGTTGTTAGATTGGGAGCCAGATCCAAGATAGAGGTCCCAATGTATGAAGTCAATTTAGATGCTGAAGAGTTTTTGGATTGGATAAGATCCATGGACAAACATTTCAACTATGAAGAGGTCGATGAAGAGAAAAGGGTGAAACATGGTGTCACCAGGATAAAAGGACATGTAGCATTGTGGTGGGATGAACTGCAGGTTGAAAGGAGAAGAAAGGGAAAACAGAAGATAAAGAATTGGGACAGAATAGTAGCCAAGTTGAAGGCTAAGTTCATTCCCAAAGATTATCAGATCAATCTATTTAGGAAGTTGTAGAACCTGAGACGGAAGGGTATGACAATTAAGGAGTACACAGAGGATTTCTACAAGCTGAACATCAGAAGTGGACAAAGAGAGAAAGATGAAGAAAAAGTTTCCAGCTATATAAATGGCCTGAGGTATGAAATTCAGGATGAGCTCAGCATGATGTTAGTATGGACAGTGGAGGATGCTTATCAATTTTCACTAAAGGCAGAGGAGAAGTTGGACAGAAAATAAATCCAGCGAGGAAGAGGTAAAATCCCAGCCCCAAACAAAGGCAAGGGAGTTACCCATGACAAGGCACATTAGTCTAAGGACAAGACTGAGAAACCACATAGTCACTCGGAAAGAGGAGGAAGTTCTCAAGGAAGACAAGGTGGTGGAAGAAGTTCTTCCAGAAGAAGAGGAAGAAGTAGAGGAGGAGAAGTAAGATGATATGCCTATGGAAAGATAGGGCACATGTCTTGGGAATGTCCCAATAAAAAGAAATAAGGAGGAGGTGAAGCTCACATTTCATAAGCACAGAGAAGGAATGTTGAAGCAGAAGGAGAAGAGGATGGAACATTCCTGATGTTGAGAAAGGTTCTCTTAAAACCAGAGGCAGAAGTTGAAAAGACAATGTATAGGAATAGTCTCTTCAGGACAGCTTGCAAGACTAAAGATAGAGTATGCAAGGTGATAATTGACAGTGAGAGCACTGATAACTTAGTATCCACAGAGATGGTGAAGAAATTGGAGATGGAGACAATTGCACATCTGAATCCATACAAAGTCTCATAGTTATAGAAGGGACATAAGGTAATGGTTACCAAACAATGCTTGGTTGAATTTAAGATAGGAGGATATAGAGATGAAATTCTATGTGATCTAATTCCCATGGATGTATGCCATATTTTGTTGGGAAGACCATGGCAGTTTGACAGGAATGGCATTCATGATGGGAGGAAGAATACATACACCTTAGAGAAGAATGGTAGAAAACACATGTTGTTTTCAATAGAGGAGAAAAAAGTGAAAGAGGAAGTCAGCACAAGCATTCTTCTCATGAGTGGGGAGGAACTCCTAAAAGAATTCAAGAAAGAACAGGAGATGCAGTTTGTTGTGGTGAGGAAACCCAGAGTTATCCTTACAAGTAATTCGATGGATGATTTTCCTGAAGAAGTTCAGAAATTGTTGGATATTTTGTTGACATAGTGGTGGATGAGTCGCCTAACTCATTACCACTCATCAGAAGTATCAGCCACCATATTGACTTGATACCAAGAGCAAGTCTGCCAAAAAAAGCAGCATACAGATTGACACCTCGAGAAAATGAGGAAGTGAAGAATCAAGTCCAAGAATTGTTAGACAAGGGTTTGTTCAAAGAGAGCTTGATTCCATGCGCAATACCAACTGTGTTGAGTCCAAAGAAGGATGGAGGATGGAGAATGTGTACAGAATCAAGAGTCAATAACAAGATCACCATCAGGTATAGATTTCCTTTACCAAGAATGGATGATTTAATGGATTGTTTTGTTGGAGTTACTTAACACACACCTAGGATTTATTTTTCCTAATACTTTTCCTTGTTTATTAGTCATAATTAGTCATTATCCAGTCTCCTATATTTTAGGGGAGAATATTCCACCTGGACAATATTCTCTTTGAGTTGACACTTCAGTTTGACTAGTTGAGTTGAGTTTAGATGTTGCATTGGTTTTGTCACCATGAAAAATTTGTATCATCACCATGTTAATGCACACTTGCCTTGGGATCATCACCATACTGGCGCATCACCCTTGATTCCTTTATCTACTCCTCACTACTCTATGTTCAGATAAATAACTAAAGACTAGTTGACTAGTTAACTCAGCTAGGTGGCAGTTCACTCCTGTAACTGCCTGAGAGACTAGAATAGGTGGAAGTTCACTCCCGTAATTGTTGGTGTGTGTCCATATCACTCTAGACCACCACTATGGCTCATTATTTACTCATGTATCCGATATCTATTGTAAATTATTCACTCTTTGAGTGTGGAATACAGTTAATGAGAATTATTTCATTATTTCTCTCCTTCTTCTTCTTTCTCAAATTCTCTCTGCAAATGTGTGTATTATTGTTTATCTAGATCTATTATGTGCAGGTTCAACACATTTACATGGTATCAGAGCCGATAGACTGCTAAGAAAAAAATGCACCAAATTATTTTTGCAACCATTGAAGATTGAAGAATGCAGAAAAGATGGAATATATGTTTTACTCATTGGTAATACTTCTCACACCTCATAACTATTTGGAGTGGAAGACAAATATTCTACTTCTTCTCAGAAGTAGAGGCTTATACCAAATAACCATGGAAATGGAAGTAGATCCTTATTCCACTGATGAGAAAAATGACTTTCTCAATAGACAAGATATGGCCATAGGCTTTATCTGCTTGTCTATTTCTCCAGAAATTCTCCACCAAGTATGTGATGTCACACAAGACTTCATTCCAAATGAATTATGGACAAGATTGGAGGTTCTATTTGGGAATAAAGAAGATTTTGAAGATTTCATGCAGGGGATTGGAAAGATAGAGCCAGAAGAGAAACCGTCAGAAGATCGAGCCTCTTATTTTGAAGAGTCTTCTCCACAAGCATTTGCACAAATTTGTATTCCATTAATTGAAGATGATGTCTACTCCATTTCAGATTTGTTTTCTGAATTTCATGTGGAATATATATGGCATGCATCTCAGGAGTCACATGCAGACACTTTTGCATGCATCTCAGGAGACAAAAAGGGAGCCGCACACATCAAACTCAATTATGATATTTTCTGAGAAAAAATTTCAGAAAATAAATTGGATATTTGAATTCCTCCCGGGAAAATATCCAATTTCAAAAAACAAATTTTCCAAAACGGAGTCCGGGAAGTGAAGTTATGATCATTTTAAAATCAACAAAATTTCAACGTTTTTCCGGAAACGATCGCACGGTTTTCAAAATTTCATCCAAACTTTATTTGGATCTTATTCATTACAAGAAGAGAAAGTGTATATGTGTGGGCATCTCAATGATGCATCTACTTCATCAGATCCTTGCAGACATCTACATCTTCAATGAGCACAAACTTGCACAGTTGTGAGGTCTTCTTGGAGTGAAGAACAAGGTTTCTTAGCAACTGTTTTGTTGCTCACTACTCTATGTTCAGTTAGTTAACTGAAGACTAGTTGACTAGTTAACTTAGCTAGGTGGCATTTCACTCCCGTAACTCCCTGAGAGACTAGACTAGGTGGCAGTTCACTCTCGTAATTGTTGGTGTGTGTCTAGATCACTCTAGACCACCACTATGGCTCATTAGTTACTCATGCATCCTATATCTATTGTAAATTATTCAATCTTTGAGTGTGGAATACGGTTAATGAGAATTATTTCATTCTTTATCTCCTTCTTCTTCTTTCTCAAATTCTCTCTGCAAATGTGTGTATTATTGTTTAGGTAGATCTATTATGTACAGGTTCAACACATTTACTTGTTTAAGTGGAGCAATTTTCTTTTCTAAAATAGATTTGAAAAGTGGATATCACCAGATTAGAATGAGAGAAGGTGATGAGTGGAAGACATCCTTTAAGATAAACGAAGGTTTGTATGAGTGGCTTGTTATGCCATTTGGATTAACAAATGCCAAGAGTAATTTTGTGAGGCTAATGAATGAAATACTGAAAGATTTCATTGGCAAGTTTGTGGTTGTATATCTGGATGATATACTGATCTTTAGCAGGACTAAAGAGGAGCATTTGAGACACCTGACACTAGTGATGAGGAGACTACAACAGGAGAAGTTGTTGATAAATCTGAAGAAGTCCTCTTTTATGAAGACATAGCTCATTTACTTGGGTTTTGTGATCTCTTCAAATGAACTGAAGATGGATCCAGAGAAGGTGAAAGCAATCAAAGAATGGTCATCACCAAAGAGTATGTTTGAGGTAAGGATATTATATGGATTAGCAAGTTTCTATAAGAAGTTCATTAGAGACTACAGTTGAATTTGTGCACCAATGATGGATGCAGTGAAGAAGAATAACAAGTATTTTAAATGGACATAGGAGGTCGAGAGGAGATTCAATATACTAAAGGAGAAAATAACAGAACGACCAATTCTGGTCTTTCCAAATTTTGAAAAGACATTTCAAGTGAGATGTGATGCAAGTGGAGTTGCAATTGGATCAGTTTTGAGTCAGGATAATAAACCGGTTTCCTATTTCAGTGAGAAGATGAATGAGACCAAGAGAAAATACTCCACATATGATAAGGATTTTTATGCCATAATTCAAGCCTTGAAGAAATGGAGACATTACCTTGTCCCAGAGGAATTTGTCTTGTATAGCAATAACCAGGCTTTACAATTCATAACTAGACAGGAAAAATTGAATCAGAGGCATGCAAAATGGGTTGAGTTTATGCAGAATTTTACTTTTGTCATAAAACATATTGTTGGGAATGCTAACAAAGTTTTTGATGCATTAAGCAGAAGATATTTGATTCTGCAAGAATTTCAGGTGAAGACCTTGGGGTTTGAACAGCTTAAGGATATGTATTGTGATGATCTGGATTTCAAGGAAGCATATGAAGCATGTGCAAATCCTGTGCTGGAGACAGAAGCCTGTGGACAGAGTATATGATTTAAGGGGGATTTTTTTTCAAAGGAAATCAGTTGTGCATACCAAAATTCTCAATGAGGGATAACCTTTTCAAGGAAAAGCATAGTGGAGGATTGGCTAGACATTTCAGCCATGATAAAACATTTACACAGTTGAGCAATTCATACTATTGGATAGGTATGAGAAAAAAAGTGATAAAGTTTGTGAACAGATGTAGAATCTGTAAATGTGTTGAATCTACACAGAAGAGATCTAGCTAAACAATAATACACACATTTACAGAGAGAATTGGAGAAATAAGAAGAAGGAGAGAAAGAATGGAAGAATTATGATTAACCGTTTTGAATAATGAATAATTTACACATGATATACTTTGTATAACTCAATGATTTTGACTTGAGGATAACCAATGCACCATAGTGGTGGTCTAGAGTGATCTGGATACACACCAGCAGTTACAAGAGTGAACTGCCACCTAGTCTAGTCTCTCAAACAGTTACGGGAGTGAATTGCCACCTAGTTGAGTTAATTAGTCAACTAGTCTTCAATTAATTGATTGAACATAGAGTAGTGAGGAGTTAACTCAGGGAATCAAGGATAAATGCACCACTCTGGTGATGACACCAAGGCAAGGTAAAATTAGCATGGTGATGATCCCAATGTTGCATGGTGACAAAACCAATGCAACATCTAAACTCAACTCAACTAGTCAAACTGAAGTGTCAACTGAAAGAGAATATTCTTCAGGTGGAATATTCTCCCCTAAATTATAGGAGACTGGATAATAACTAATTATAACTACTAAACAAGGAAAAACCTTAGGAAAAATAAATCATAGGTGTGTGTGAAGTAACTCCAACACCCCCCCTGAACATGACTATGGTGAAAATAAAGAATGGGTCTCAGCAATGAGGCCATGTTAGGTACCCAAATACAAAATATACACTGAAACTAAAGTGAGGAAAGAGGGGAAATATCATGCGAAAAACCGCCCCTCAAGGTACAATGTATGTAAAAAAAAAGAACTACAGTTGCTATGCAACTGTGTCCTTCACTCCAAGACGACTTCGCAGAGAATGGAATTTATGCTCAGTGGAGGTCATGGTGAAGATGTATGTCGTCTGTTCTGTTGAAGGAAAGAACTATAAGTCGATGATCCCCTCGTGTACTAAGTCCTGGATGTAGTGCATGTAGATCTTGATGTGCTTTGTCTGCTGCCTCTGAACTGGATCTCTGCAGAACTTCAGAGTGATCTGGTTGTCACACCAGATGACGATTGGTTGATGAAACTGAATGCCCAACTCAGTGAGAAAATTTTGTAGCCACATAGCCTGAATGGTTACGTTAACTACCCCTTTGTACTCTGCCTTGGATGAAGATAGAGAAATGGCAGCTTGATTCTTTCTCGACCAACAGATAGGCCCGGAACCAAGACTGAGTGAGTAACCAGATGTGGACTTGTGATCAATGTTATCGCCAGCCCAGACGGAATCAGTAAACCCAATGAGATCTAATGTAAAGTCTGTTGCATAATAAATCTAAAAGGTGATGATGCTCTATACATATCGAAGGATACGCTTTGTAGCCTTCCAATGTGGCTCATGCGGCTCCTGCATGAACTTGGAAATTACGCCAACTGCATAGGAGAGGTCTAGTCTGGAGTGTGTGAGATACAACAATCTCCCCACTAGTTTTTTGTATAGTATGTTTTCAACCAGTAGAGTCTCCCCGCCATCCTCAAGTTTGACTCCTGATAGGAAAGGAGTCGGAGCAAACTTGCAGTTTATCATGTGAAATATCTCAAGGAGATCTCGTGCATACTTGGTCTGAGATAGTTTGATGCATGATGCATCCTGACTGATCTCAAGTCCAAGGAAGAAGTGTAGTGGACCCATGTCTTTCATCAAAAACATGTCATGTAGAATCCTCTTGACTGTAGAAATCGTCGAATTCGAGCACCCGGTGATCAGCAAATCATCGACATACAAAACTAAAAATAGAAGTGAATCAGTTGTCCTAAGCATGTAGACATTCGGGTCTGATTTACAATGTAAAAAGTTCTGTGACAACAGGTAGGAATCCATCTTGGGATACCATGCCCTTGGAGCCTTCTTGAGGCCATAAAGTGACTTCTTCAGTCAATAGACCAAAGATGAGTCCTGCATAAATCCCTGGGGCTACTCCATGTAGATCTCCTCATAGAGATCACTGTGAAGAAATGCATTCTTTACGTCCATCTAATGGACTTCCCATCCCTTGGTTTCCGCAATGGAAAGTGTCAATCATATGGAATCCATATTCTTTACTGGAGAGAAGGTATCATCATAGTCAATACCATGAACCTATTGAAAGCCTTTGGCGACAAGCCTGGCTTTGTATATGTTGATATGTCCATCTGCTGCACTCTTGGTTCTGTAGACCCATCTACATCTGACAAGTTTCCTCCCAGAAGGAAGGGGAACCATATCCCAAGTCTGGTTCTCGAGGAGGGAGTTGTACTCCTCCTGCATAATGGATTCCCAAAAGGGATTTCCAGCAGCCTCATCATAAGACTATGGATCAGAAGATTGAACCAAGAAAATATGCTTGGAGGGAAATGGTTTAGTGGCAGTGAGTGCAATAGGAGGCTCCTAGAAATCATATTGATTCCTCCTAGTATCGGTTGGATCACCAACGAGATCTCTTGCATCCTAAAGAGTAGTTTGTGCCCACTTAAGCCTCTGATCTGGATCTACAACTGCATCTGGATGCTCTGACTCTACATCTGACTGTACTGAATCTAAATCTAAATCATCTGAGTCCTCTGAATCAGAACTCTCGTATGAAGAAGAGTCTTCATGTGCATGCTCATCATCTCGGACAAGTGGAAGAGTGAAGGTGTCTGCATGCGGCTGCTAAGGTACATGCAAGACACTTTCCTCGAATTGGACACTATGCTCAATGATGAGTCGGTTCGAGGAAATATCAATAAGCCGATATCCCTTCATACCGTCGGGG
>JZKD02S0161018.1:93976-108994 GCA_000966675.3 Picea glauca
TTCATGCGGATTCCGAATGGAATCCTTTGTGACAGTACGTGCATTTCTCCCCTTTTCTTCCCTTTTCCCCTTTGGATCCAAAGGCATCGGTGAAGGGTTTTGTATACCCTTCCTTATACAAATGTGCATCATATTTTCATTTATATTTATCTTTAGATTTTTTATATTTTTGGCTGCCATCATGCACAGTGAGTGCATGCGCCCTTGGGCCTTTGATTGTGCCCATGTTGATGAGCTTGGTTTGCTCTTGTGTCAGGGATTCGATAAAGTCCTCAAGAGAAGTCATCTTTCAGTTGGCTCCAGAGGCGAATGTGACAGTATGGAATGTGGATACGAATATAGAGAATTTAGGACCAAGCTTGGAGAGAATGGTGAGAACCATTTGTTTCTCCTCTGCCGATTTATCAACCCTGCAAGCTTTGAGTTGCGACAGTAAATCCTTGAATTTTGTAAAGAAATCTTGGATATTGTCGAAGCTTTTTGGATCCAATGTGAGAAGCTCCACCTCCAGCATGTGTCCCCTCATCTCATCTTTTTTTCCAAAGAGCCCTTCCAAGGTTTTCCAAGCTTCATTGGGAGTCTTATAGGAAGATATGTGAAAAAGGAGATCGGGAGAAATAAGATTTTAAATTGTTTTGAGTGCCTCATCCATGCGATTTAAGTACTTGGATTTTTCTATGGTTGATTTCGGCTTTGTATCTGTATTCATGGTTAACCTGTACAACCCTCTGGATCAGATATGTATGTCTATTTTCTCCTTCCATGCAAAATAGTTGTAAGGTGTAAGAATGAATTCTTTTTGGAATTTCATCTTTCCGTTGTCTTCAATCTTTTGTACCTGCAAAAAATTTTGGTGTAGCTTTTGCTTAGCAGTTTGTCGGCTCTGATACTATGTAAATGTGTTGAAAATTCACATAATAGATATAGATAAACAATAATACACACATTTGCAGAGAGAATTGGAGAAAGAAGAAGAAGGAGAGAAAGAATGGATGAATTATCATTAATCGTTGTGAATAATGAATAATTTACACATGATATACTTTGTATAACTCAATGAGTTCGACTTGAGGATAACCAATGCACCATAGTGGTGGTATAGAGTGATATGTAAACACACTAGCAGTTACGGGAGTGAACTGCCACCTAGTCTAGTCTCTCAGGCATTTATGGGAGTGAACTGCCACCTAGTTGAGTTAACTAGTCAACTAGTCTTCAGTTAACTAACTAAACAGAGAGTAGTGAGGAGTTAACTCAGGGAATCAAGGCTAAAATCACCACTCTAGTGATGATACCAAGGCAAGGTCGAATTAGCATGGTGATGATCCCAATGTTGCATGGTGACAAAATCAATGCAGCATCTAAACTCAACTCAGCTAATCAAACTGAAGTGTCAACTGAAAGAGAATATTCTCCAAGTGGACTATTCTCCCCTAAATTATAGGAGACTGGATAATGACTAATTATAATTAATAAATAAGAAAAAACCTTAGGAAAAAAAAATCCTATGTGTGTGTGAAGTAACTCCAACAAAATCTGCCAACATGCAAAAGGAAAAAGACAGAACACTGGATTGTATCAACCTTTGTCAATACCAGAGAGGCCTTGGGATGCAATAAGCATGGATTTTGTGTTGGGACTACCAAGAACGCAAAGAGGATTTGATTCCATATTTGTGGTGGTGGATAGATTTTCAAATATGGCACACTTTATCCCATGCCAGAAGACTAGTGATGCAACAAATGTTGCAAATCTATTTTTCAAAGAAGTTGTGAGACTTCAAGGACTACCCAGAAGCATTGTCTCGGACAGGGACACCAAATTTGTTGGTCACTTTTGGAGAACGATGTGGAAGAAATTGGGGACAGATTTGTCCTTCAGCTCAGCTTATCACCATCATACATATGGGCAGACTAAGTTGGTAAAGAGAAGCTTGGGAAACTTATTGAGGAGTCTATTCACTGAGCATCATAATCAGTTGGATCAGATTCTTCCACAAGCAGAATTCACATACAATGATTCACCAAACAAGAGCACTGGAAAGAGCCCATTCCAAATATTGTATGGAATGCAACCCAGAAGATTATCTGAGTTGAGAGACTTAGAATATAGTGAGATCAGGAGTGCTAGAGAAGAATATTTTGTTGCAGAAATGCAGAAGCTCCATAGCCATATCAGAGGATAGTTGCAGAGTTCTAACCAAGAGTACAAGCGCAGACATGATCAACATCGTAGGGAACTTCAATTTGAAGTAGGAGATCAGGTTCTGGCACATCTCGTGAAAGAAAGGTTCCCTGGGGGAACATATAACAAGTTAAAGATGAAGAAGATAGGACCATGTAAGATCTTGAGGAAGTTTGATGCAAATGCCTATGAGATTGAGCTACCAGATGATGTGGGCATATATCCCATATTCAATGTTTCACACTTGTATCCTTACATGAAATATGACATAGAGGGATCAAAATATCAAGAGAAGATTCAGTGGGAGAAACAAATGCCTATAGAAGAAAAACCACAGATGGAGAAGATCGTTGATCAGAGGATTGGAAAAAATACTAGGAGGAATACCTATTTTGAATATCTAGTCAAGTTGAAGAGGCACCCAATAGAAGATGCCAGTTGGGAAAATGAAGTTGATATCCAGAAGCATGGAAAGTTGGTGCAGGAGCTCATGGACAAGAGTCCATGAATTTTTGTCAAGGGGAGTATGATGCAGGAGCATCGTTAGCGAGCACGCGGAGTAGGACCACTCAGTGCCTAGGAATCTTTTCAGAATCTCAACACTCATAGTTTCGGTGAATATTTTGAAGCACGCCTGAACTCAGCATCGGGAAATATTTTGAAGCACGCTTGAACGATCGCAGGCAAAGTGGGAGTTTCCACTCCTTCTCTAGAATGTGACTAAATTAAGATAGTCATTAGGTTAGGTTTTGGAGTAGACAAGTATTCGGGGGGAACCCTAAGGACCCTCTGAGATAAATAAAGGTTTTGTACGTCCAAATGAGGTTGCTGCAAGTTAGTAGGAGATTTCTAAATTTCAGTTGTTTCTTTGATTGTATTTGTAGCCATTTTTACTTTTGAATGAAGATAACAAAGGAAAATTGACCCAATGCATCGTGTGGACATTATTTGCAATTCCTTGTTATTGTGTTTTCATGAATGAATGAATTTCGTTACAAGTATATGGAACTATGAATGTCAGTATAAGTTTCAATTGTTTCTCTTCTATCGAAATCGGTGTAAGGTGTGCACACAGAACGCAAGGAGTGCATTGACGGGATCTGTTTCAGTTCTAAAGCTCAGAAGAGATAGCATGAAACTTTCCCTTTGCAAAGAGTGCAAAGTGACTGTTGCAAGGTGTGCACATTCATCCGCAAGAACTCAAACCTTACGTAAGAATCGGTTGCAAGGTGTGCATCGAGCAAAAGGAGAACGCCAGGAGGGAGAGAAGTATTTCTTTTCAAGAAATCCTTAGAACTGATTTTATCAAAATCACCGAACGCAAGGAGTGTGCGAGAATTCAAAATCCTTTAAGGATCAAGCTCAAAAAGGATAGCACTTTTCACAAGTTTTGATGAGATCCAAGAGTTAGACTCATAGGAGGAGCAAAGGTTTGAAACCTTTGAAGACTGAGAAATCTTCTAAGTCAAAAGAAATGAGAAGCTCAAGAGGAGGAGCAACAGTGGTCATTGGATCACAGTGCAAGAGATCAATAGTTGTCTGATCGGAGCAAGGTGCACGAGCCTTAACGCTTCGCATACTTAGGAGAGAGAACTCACCAAGGTTTGAGAACTGAGATTTCTGAAGCCCGAAGAACCGGAGATCCAAAATAGAATCTCAATCATTCGATCATCCGAAGAAGCTCTGAGCCATCAGATCATCTGAAGTGAACCTCAAGCGTTGGATTGACCAAGTGAATCTGAGTCATCGTATATTGTGAGTTCAAGAGAAGGTAAGGTTTGAGAGTTGAGATTTCCAAAATCTGAAGCTCCGGAGATCCAAAGTGAATCTCAATCATCCAATCAGTCGAAGCATATTTGAGTCGTCAGATCACCTGAAGTAAAGCTCAGGTGTCGGATCACCCAAAGTGAATCTGAGCCGTCGGATTTCGAAAGGGACGTGGCATAGATCTGAGAGCTTTGGGTAAATACCTAAAATAATTCTTGGTCGTCAGGTCGAAGGGTGACGTGGCATATATCTGGGAGCTCTGGGTAGAGACCCGAAGTAATTCTTGGATGTCAGATTGAAAGGAGATGTGGCATAGATCTGAGAGCTCCAGGTAAAGACCCAAATTAATTATTGATCGTCGGATCAAGGGATACATGGAGTAGATCCACGCACTCCGAGTAAAGACCCGAAGTAATCCTCGATCGTAGATCCAGAGGACAAGTGGCACAAATATGTGAGCTCCAGGTAAAGACCTGAAGTAATTTGTGATCATCATATCAAAGGGGAAGTTTGAGATTTGAGATCTCAAAAGTCTAAAACCCGAAGGAGATCTCTACCATCGATCGAAAAGAGGGTCACAAGGCCGTTGATTTGAATTGAAAGGTCAAACACCTGAAGTGGAAGTAGGACCGTTAATTGAGCAAGATTGGTGTCTTCATATTGTCAGCTCTGGAATATTTAAGTACGAAGAAAAGTAGGGTTTGAGATTTGAAAATTCTAAAGTTTGGAATCGCGAAGGAGATCGCATTCATTGATTTAAGGGGGACAGATCGGGTCCGTGGATTTGAGAAGGGCAGATCTGAACTGTCAGTCTAAACAGTACCGTCAAGATCGGGAGATTGATGGTCCCATAGCATTGCGGGGACAGTAGTTGTGCGAACTTTAAAATATTGAGGGTAGGTCACAATCTAGACTATGGTTTTTCCAAGAGGACATGTGGAGGCTCAAGGTGAATTGCGGGGTGAAAATTGGTTTGACCCCAAACCACTCTCGAGTGCACCCACAATCGCACATAGGTGTGAGGTCATCACCCAAGGTCACATCTGAAGAGGGTCCAAGAGAAAAGTCTCTAACGCCAACTCTAAGATTTCATAGAACGTGAAAGGGAAGGTCGTGGGTATCATGAAGCCTATGCAGGGAGCTGAGAGGACCTATGTTTAATACAGAATGAGACCAGCAAGGTTTCAGAGAGTCATTTGACTCCATAATAGAAGATACTGACAGGGACGTCATGCAGCACTTAGGAGAGAAGGGGGCCTGCACCAGGAAGTTGTTGAACTTCTCATCCATCTTCTTATCCATCATCCCATTGAACCCATTTATTTCATCCTAAATTTTCTTTAGTTTCTCTTCTACATTGTCCAACCTGCTTGTAGTAGAGTGGGTGTTCATGTTGTCTGGAGAATCATGAAGGAGTTTATAGGTATCCTTCATAGATGAGCTCATTGAGACAGTTACCAGGTCCTGGAGACAAGGGAGTGTCAGGTGTTATAGCTCTTTTATATATGTAATGAGGACCTACTAATTCTTAAACTCTACTGCATAGACCTTATCCTTCATAACTTAAACTAAAATCAAGTTCTTTATGTGACTTGGAACAAACAGAACATCATCAAATTCTAAAGAGATACATGGTTGGAGTTGCAAGGGAATAGTACCAACTCCTACTACTAGGTACTTGGAATCATCAACAAGCTCTACCTAAACCCTTGACTTATTCTTTTTTATCCTAGAAAAAACATTGTTGGTCTAATGGCATATGTCGAGATGTCGCACTATCCACATACCAAGCATCCCTTGGAATTGTGTTGGTGTTGGTAGAAAGACAAGATACCATTGACAAATCCTTCTCAAGTTTGGTAGTGAACTCATTCAGCTGAGTTTTTGTAGAGGTTTCCACTTGCTTATGTTGTTTCTTCCCTATGCCCTTATTCTTGTTTATAAATCATGATGCATAATGCATATTCTTATGATAAATGAATCACTTGATCTTGCTCAATTCCTTCTTTCTTGGTTGTGAGGTTGAATCCTCACTCTTTCCCTTTCCATTGTTAGGTCCTTTTCTTCTACCCTTCTTCATTTGTCATAGGGCTTCGTTATGATCACCACACTTCTTGTTGAACTTGTTAAATTATGAGCTTGATTTCTTATGCGGATTAATTATTTTATTTTCTTCAATACTTTGATTCCATCTTAATACACTTCAACAATACCAAATCATAACCGAATAGCAATAACTATGTAGATAAGTAAGCATGCACATCAACAACACATATACCTTGGGGAAACCCTATACAGGGAGAAAAACCCCAGCAAACGATATTCCTTTATTGCATTAATAATGTAATATCACTTACAAATATCCACCATGAATGTTCTTCTCTTAAAGATCTTGCCAAGATGACTCTGACCTAACAAAGACCTAAGAGACCTTGCTAAAATACACCTCTGATATGTTGCTTCTATTGTTGATATACAGCATTGATATGTTGTTGATATACGCCTCTGATATGCAGCCTCTAGTGTTGATATACAACACTGATATGCTTCTTTGGTATGTTGCCTCTTTATTACTGATATGCTCCTCTATTGCTTCACCCTTAACCTGCATATCAAACTATGTTGAAGAGAGGGGTCGACCTCTACTTATATAGACTGAAGAGGAGAAGAGGAGAGGCTCAAAATAGTAACTTTTTTTCATGCTTTAATCATAACTCAGCTTCATACTTTAGTTCGAACTTAGAACTAGACTTGAGACTGGTATAATCTAGCTCGAATATAGAACTAGACTTGAGACTTCAGTTACAACTCAGCATTACACTTTAGTTTGAAAATAGAACTAGACTTGAGACTAGTATACTTTAGTTCGAAAATAGAAATAGACTTGAGACTTTAGTTACAACTCAACATTACACTTTAGTTCGAAAATAGAACTAGACTTAAGACTTCAGTTGCAACTCATCATTACACTTTAGTTCGAAAATAAAACTAGACTTAAGACTTCAGCTGCAACTCAGCATTACACTTTAGTTCAAAAATAGAACTAGACTTAAGACTTCAATTACAACTCAGCACTACACTTTAGTTCTAAAATAGAACTAGACTTGAAACTTCAGTTACAACTCAACCCTTTACAAGGCAATTCAAAATTCTCTTCATGGTGGATAATGTTACATGTGCCAATGCACTAGATCAATACATTTATATCATTTGAAATATTAGGAATATCATTTGTTTCTAGCTCATAGGAATTTTATATTCAACCTAACTTTTGCTACATGTATTGACTTTTTCTCATGGCTCACAAGGATTGACTAGGCTCACAGAGGTTGTACGTTCCCCCTAACTTTTGCACTATTTTTTCTATGCTCACAGAGGTTGTACATTCCCCCTGAATTTTGCACTACACTGTCTATGCTCACAGAGGTTGTACATTCCCCCTGAATTTTGCATTAGACTCACATAGCATCTCGTTTGTCCAGACTTTTGGTTTGACTCACAGAGGTTGTACATTCCCCTGGATTTTGTCAATACCTCACAAGACTGGTTGATTCTCCAAATCTCCTTGGCTAGCCTCAGGGTGGCCCATATGGCCTCTCATTGGAGAATGACTGTCGATGCTACCAAATTTAACAGACCTTTGACTCCATCAGATTCTCCTCCTCGATGTAGTCATCCCACAACCTTCCAAAAGAAGGAACATTCTCATGAGCACAAATTCCCTTGAAAATTTTGTAGCACACAGGACCCCTTAAACCTTCTTAGCCCAGTGGGATGCCAAATTTCCACTTTCTTTACACTCCAAATATCGATTTTTACACCCTTACACGATCTTTATCCATCATGGTGCACACATGGACCTCTTCTGCACAACGTGCGACTATGCCAAATCCATGGACTCATCACGCGTTCCTCTCTTAATAATTCCCTAATAGAATGTTCTTGCACAGACCAAGAATAAATTTCCACGATCAAACATCTGTGATTCACCCATCTTTTCCATATCAACAATCAGCAGTGAATCAGTCCCTTCCCCCATTGAGATATCAAGTTTCACAACCCCCATTTCACTCCCGATGAAACTTTCCCGACAACCCCACTTCTGATGGATCTAATGGTCTTCGAGCTATGAAATCAACGACCCTGATCAAATTGGAAACTCAAACTACGTGACGGCTAATTCCTCACCCATCATCCATTCAAGATGTCAACATGTGGGGTCCACAACCAATCTACTGATGCAATTATATCAAAATACCTTTCCCATGGATCGATAGCTTTTGTCCACTCAAGACCTTCTGCCATTGGAATGCACCTATTCTAAGTGATTGTGTGATCTCCCAACGGGATCTTACCAATGTGAGTTGTTTCGACGGATCTGACAGTCCTCAAAACTTCATGTCCCACCGTCATAGATCACTCAGATATTATAGTTGCTCGATATTTAACCAGCACACCACCTTGACAAGAATTCTTCCTTTGGGACAGATCATCCCAGATCCGATGACTAAGAATTTGTCAACTTCCATATCGATAGATCAATGGTCCTCCTCATCCTCAGACTCTTAGCATCAGACATTTCCCATCGAAAAATCCTTATATGTTATATTTTGGACCTTTCTGATCTCCATCCTTTCGATAAAATTATTGTCTTATCACTTAGGGCATCAATGACCCATATCTCATCGATCGAACCCCCGATATATCCATGACTCACCATATCTCGAAGTTCTCCCATCGGGGATTCATCAAGACTTTGTGTTGAGGTTTTTTCGAAGGTTTCACCTTCCGATAGGATTCCTCCCAAAGCCAGGATCTCTTACAAATGGTTTGGATCCAATCCTTCTGCCAAATTCACGGCTATCGTTCCCTTGGGTTTAAATAAGGGTTTTCAACAGGGACAAGGGTGGTTTGAGTACTTATCAATCTTGTAGTCTTCCTAGACTCATTCCTGCAAGAGTTTAACTCAACTCCTATAGGCCATTAAACCACTCCCCAATAAGCAAGGGATACTCTTCTCAAGTTCCCAAATGAAGATTTTTATATCCTACAAACTTTCCATTTCAAAAGACGAGGGAAACACATGATTATCGTCCTAGACTAGCCATCCTCATACACCTTCACAGTCAACACATTTAACAAATAAGGAATGTATATCACTTCCTTTAACCTAACATTTTAACAATCATTCATTAAACTCAAAACTTCAACATGAACAGAAAAAAAATTGTAACCATAACTAAGCATTCAACATACATTGCAGGTAGAAAAACTTATATGTTCAATAATGTATTCCAACCAACCAATTGACTGAGGGGAAATTCATTTCCACCCAATCATAGGCTATGTTTCACTTTTCCTTTCTACATCATACCACCCCCATGCTAGGCCATGATACAGGGGACTATCTCAATTGATTTCCATGCCAAGAAATGGTTTAGGAAGGTTACTCTCCTTCACTCCACTAGAAACAACATAATTTTCCCTCTTCCTACTAAGTTCAGGACCTCCACAAGTTTATCAGGTACCTTCTCAACTGGATTTCCTCTGCACAAGGGAGTCCCTTCTCTGCTACACAATCCCTTGGAAACCTCCCCTTACCAGTGTCGGTTTCTTTCCAGTAAGCACCAAGCCCCGGTCCTTTGTTGCTCCAGTCTAGATATGGGTCTTCTTTGTTTCAGGGTGACCATCCTTTTCTTGGGAAAGTTTCCTATTTTCCTTGGGAAAACTTCCCAATATTCTATTACTCGTATTTGTATGCATGAGCCTAGTTTTCTCAATCATATTACCATCTATTTGTGAGTCTATGACTCATCTCAGGGTGTGATGGTTCTCTGAGTATGTTGTTTTTGTGCATCTGTGTGTGTCCACATGTGTCTATCTCTCTTCCCTTCATCTATGTGTTTTTATTTTCTACCTTTTCCCTCTTATTCATCATGCCTCTTTCCCCATTGGAACATTCTCTTCCTCATTGGGATCCCTGATGACTTCTATCATAAGTAATCCCTCGGTGTTGGGCTCTCGAATCGAAGGGGTAAATCTTGTGTGTCCTTTAGGCTGGATTCGTAGTCGACCCTTCACTCTTACATGTACCAAATCATACAATAGTTATAACTTCTCAACTATCCAACTTGATCACCATTAACAAGTTCTATGGGGTCAATGTCATTCAGGTACATTTGACAGGTTATGCATTCAAGATATGCAGGTGTAAGTTGGATTGTTGGAAAGCTTGCTAATTTCTTCATTAAAGCATCCCAGCTCCACCTCACCAGTCCCACTCACGATATCATGGCCAATGCTCAAGAGTTCCTTCTCAGTCAGTGGTATGGTGTTTTTCATTAACATAAACACAATTACATGATTCATTAATAACAATACATTAAGTCTTAACATAATTCCATTCATGGGAGAAAACAGGGTGTTACATTCCCCTCCCCTTTAAGGAATCATCGTCCTTAGTGTTTTAAACACCATATACACAAATTTATATAGAAAAAAAAAATGGATATGCCATCCTCATGGCATATTCTATTTCTCAAGTGGCCTCATCTGCTCCAAAGTGATTCCATTACATCTTGACCTGTGTGACAGCCTGATTCCAGAGAAATGTCTCTTTCTTGTCCAGGATGTGTTGAGGCTCAGACTGGAATTATCCCTTTTGTTCCACTTGTATCACGTTCCAATCAATAACATGATTAGAATCGTGAATATACCTCTTTAATAAAGATACATGGAACACATTGTGAGCTCTAACAGCAGGTGGTAAGGCAATTCTATATGCCTTTGGTCCCACTCTTTCCTAGACTTCAAACGGCCCACTATAGCAGGGCACTAAATTGGCACAAGTTCCCATCCTTAGGGAGATTCTCTTGGGTTTTACCCTGATATACACATGATCTCCCACCTTAAACTCTTTATGAGTTCTTTTTCTATCTACATAGCTCTTCTTCCTATATTGGGCTACTTTCAAATTATGCCTTATTTTGATCATTGCTTGCTCCATCTTCTTTAGCAATTTTGGTCCAAGTGTGATCATATCCACTGAATTTTCCCAACTAATTGGAATTCTACATTTTATGCCATACAGAGCCTCTAATGGGCTCATATTCAAGGATTTATGATATCCATTTTTATAAGCAAACTCTACCAGGGGTAGTTATTCTCCCCACTGCTTGGGTTGATGCATGACATGCATACTTAGCATGTCTTCCAGCACTCTATTCAGTCTTTCAGTCTGACCATTTGTTTGAGGATGATAGGTCATGTTGAATGTAAATTGTGTTTCTAAGCCTGCAAACAAGCCTTTCCAAAAATTCGATGTGAATTATGCATCTCTATCTGAGATTATAGTCTTGGGCATACCATGCAATCTAAAAAATCCTTTCGTAAAAATATCAACAACATCTATAGCTTTACAAGTAGATTTGGTGGGAATAAAGTGAGCTTCCTTGCTCAACTTATCCACCACTACCATTATTACATCATGTTGCCTAATTGTCTTTGGAAAACGAGTAATAAAATTCATGGAGATTATCTCTCATTTCCATTTTGGAATTTGCAATGGTTGCAATAGTCCTGCAGGGTGCTTGCGTTGAACATTGACCTATTGACACTCCAAACACTTGGAAATATAGTCAACAATGTCTTGCTTCATTCTTGGCCAGTAATACAATTGCCTTACCATTGTTATCATCTTTCGATAACTAGGATGACACACATAAGGTCTCCGATGAAACTCATCCATAATTAGGCATTTCAGCGTTATTGAATTGGGTACATACATCATGTTATTATACAACATTAGTTAATCTGTTGTAAGTTGATATTCCTCATAATTTTTCTCATTGGGTTCTTGTTGTAAACCTTCTTTTATCATATTGAAAAAATTATCTTCTTGCAAGAGAGTTCTAATTCTATGCTTAATGTCAGACTCACCTACACTTGTTACTGCTAAGTGCATTGTCTATACACTTTGACTAAGTGCATCTGTCACTCGATTCTCTTTCCCTTTTATATGCTTCATCTCAAAATCAAACTCGTTAATCAGTTCCATCCATCGGGCCTATTTAGCATTCAACCCTGGTTGATCAAATAAATACTTTAGACCACAATGATTTGTCATCAAGGCAAATCTTCTTCCCAACAAGTAATGCCTCCACATCTTCAGTGCATGCACAATCGATGCGAGTTCCAAATCATTGGTGACATATTGTTTCTCATGCTCATTTAACTTTCTTTATTCATAACAAATCACTTGCCCTTATTTCATAAGAACTTCACCGAGTCCTTCTTTGCAAGCATCAATGCAAACCAAGAAATATTTCTCAGGGTCTACAATCTTCAAAATAGGGGCATTGGTCAAGATATGCTTCAGTTGTTTAATGTTGGCTTCACACTCTATTGACCATACAAATTTCTTCCCTTTTCTATGCAATGAAGTAATGAGATGACCAATCTTGGAAAATCCATTAATAAGCATTCTATAATATCCCTCTAATCCCATAAATGATCTCACCTCAGTTACATTATGAGGGGCTGGACAATCCATGATTTCCTTGATCTTCTCGAGATCTACTGTCACTCCCTTTGTTGAGATTGTGTGGCCCAAATATTGGATATCCTTCTAGAAGAAGTCACACTTTCTATATTTGGCATATAGTTGGTGATCTCTCAACACTTGTACACCAACTTAAGATGTTCTTCATGCTCTTTTAAACCAGAATATCATCAACAAATACAAGAATGAACTTATCCATATATTTGTTGAGAACATTATTCATCAAGCACGTGAAGGTGGTTGGTGTGTTGGTAAGCCCAAATGGCACTACCACAAACTCATAGTTTCCATTTCTCGTTCTAAAAGTTGTCTTGTGGATGTCCTCATCCTTAATTATGAATTGGTGATATCCATATCTTAAGTCAATCTTATAAAAGATTGTAGTTATTCTAAGTTGATCAAATAGATCATCAATCTTGGGCAATGGGTACTTGTTCTTGATGGTCATCTTATTCAAATGTCAGTATTCAATACACAACCACAATGTACCATCACTATTTTTCACAAACAACGTAGGTGGTCCCCACTGGGATACACTCGACCTAATATACCCCTTATCCATCATTTCCTTCAGTTTCACTTTTGACTCTACCAGCTTTGGGGTACTCATTCTATAGGGAGCTTTTTATGTTGGTACTGCTCCAAGTACAAAATCTATTTAGAAATCGAGATATCGCTTCAAAGGAAGTCCAAGTACCTCCTTTGGGAATACATATTTAAATTCCCATAGCATTGGGTGATCCTCAACCTTCATCTCCTTACTCTCTATTGCAATGAGCACTTGTATTACATACGAGGGACACCCTTTTCAACTAAAATTCTTCAGTTGCAATGTTGATATTTCCTCATTGATATTAGCTTTTGAATACCTTGCAACACCTTCATGTTGTCTTCTTCATCTTTACACTCTAAGATCTTGTCATAGAAATTCAATCTTGTCTTATGGATAGTCAACCAATCCATGCCTAGCAACACATCGTCTGATCCTAAGGGTAGGATGTTTAAAGTTGTTCAAGTGTGCAGTCCACTCATTTCAAATGGAAAATCTTCTATTACCTTTGCTACTCTCCTCTTAGTCCATGTGACTAATTAAACCAACCATTCATTTGCATGTTTATTTCTCTATAAGACACATGCTTCAACAACTTGAGGTGAAACCTAACTAAGATTAGAACCATGGTAATCAAAATAGAAATAGGTTGCTTGGAAATTATACCTTCCAAATCCACCACAGAAGCTTGGTGTCCTGCTTTTCAATTCTTAACAACTCCATATATCCTTGGCACAGTCTTGGCCACATCATTAACCGTAGTAGTTTCCTGAACATGGTAAACTCGTTTGTTGTCATGTTGTCGGTGAGGGAAATCTCTCAACATATGTGTCTCTCCACAACCTCAACACTATAGAGGTCCTTTCTTATGTTCCTAAACTTTTTCTCTTGCCTACTTTGTTGGCCTATTTCCTCTCTGGGATGGAAAAAAAATTTGATGCACATCTCTACTTGGATGACCAAACTGATCACCTTTCTTGGGAATATTGTATTGGGATGATTTAAATCCCTTCTTCTGAAATCTAGTTTTATCTTTTCTCTTCCAATCCTTAATAGGCTCGTGCATGTGCTTGGACTGATCATAACAACACTTATCCTTTCTAATGGTATCCTTCAAAGTCTTAGGCTCATCAAACTCAATCCTATCCTGATAGGACTAGGGTACTCCACTGAGGAATCATTGTATGCTTGTTTTCTCATCCTTGAGGTAAGGGAAATACCTCAACAACTCTAAGACCATCTTGGCATAAGCGTCCATGCTAAGTTTCCCCAACTTATGTTAATGGAACTCTTTAATCTTTCCATCAAATTATTTCTCTGATGAATATGTCTTCCTTAAATATTTCTCAAACTGCTTCCAGGTCAGCTTGCTTTGTTTCAATCCCTTAACTTCTTTGAGATCCTCCCACCATATGGAAGCTTCTCCATTTATATTGAATATGGTTATCTTCGCCTTTGTATTTTCTGAGTAATTATGGACCTGAAAATACTTTCTCGTCCCCAACAACCAAGCCAAAAAAAATTCTCCTATCTTGATTTCTCCATCAAAGGTAGGATAAAAACCTTCTTGAACTCTTCTGTTAGAGAACTCTGTGAATGTCTCTTCTTCTTTTTCTTAGGAAAACTTGACCTTTTGTCACTGCTAGACAGTTGCTCTGTAGTGGTCTTTCCACTAGATTACTCTGTGGAAATACCTCCAATAGCTCCGCTTTTCTTAGCATCTCGATGTCTTTTCCTAGAAGAAACCCTTCCTGCATTACTATGAGCTAGTTCGTGCTTCTGGGCATCTGAAGGGATCTTCAATTTCTCTAATTGTTGTAGTCCTGCATTACTAATGGTTGGAACTCGCTACAAATGCTTATGGATATCTGATAAACTCTACAGTAATATTGCATTCAGCTTTGTTTGCTCGGCCTAAGATCTCATGAGCCTTTCATTGTCTTCTTTGAAACTTCTT
>JZKD02S0161018.1:112501-128044 GCA_000966675.3 Picea glauca
CCCAGGAAAGCGCCCGACACACACAACACAAAGAGCACTACTAGAGGGATCGTCAGACGCAGTTGTCATATCTAATGCGCCCACACACACACACATGCAAAGAATATAACACCTACCCAACAATTGCACAAACCAAGGATAAATTTCCCCGATTAGACGGTTGTGATTCACCTATCCTGAACATATTGATGGTCGGCAGGGAATCAATCCCTTCTCCCATTGGGAAAGCAGGTTTCACAACCCTCATTCCACTCTCGATGAAACTTTCCCGACAACCCCACTTTTGATAGATCCAACAGTCTTCAGGCTATGAAATCAACATCCCTGATAAAATCTACACCTCAAACTATGCGACGACTATTGTCTCTCCCATCCTCCATTTAACACGTTGGCAGGTGGGATCCACAACCAATCTACGATTGTGATTATATCAGAATACCTTTCCCGCGGATCAATGACTCTCATCCACTCAGGACCTTCCGCCATCAAAATCTACCCGTTCCAAGTGATTGCGCAATTTTTCGATGGGATCTTCTCAACAAGAGTCATTTCAACGAATCTAATGGTCCTTGAAACTTCACGTCCCTTCCCAATCAAAGATCACCTGGATATTGAAGTTGATTGGTATTTAATCGGCACACCACCCTGAAAATAATTCTTCCTTCAGGATGAGTCATCCTAGATCCAACGGCTCAGAATCCGTCGACATTCACATCGACATATCAACAATCCTCCTCTTCCTTAGACTCTCGACATCAAACGTTTCCCATCAGAAAATCCTTATACATTATATTTTGGACCTTCCCTATCTCCATCCTTCCAATAGACTTATCGGCTTAGCACCCATGGCAGCAATGGCCTAGATCTCATCGTTTGAACCTCCAATAGATCAATGGCTCACCCTCTCTCGAAGTGCTCCCATCGAGGATTCATCAAGACTTTGTGTTGAGATATTTCCAAAGGTTTCACCTTTTGATGGGATTCCTCCCGAAGCCAGGATCTCCAACGAACAGTTGAGATCCGCTCCTTCCACCAAATCAATAGCTATCATTCCCTTGGATTTAAATAATGGTTTTCAACGAGGATAAGGGTGGTCCGAGGACTTAGCAATACTGCAATCTCCCCAGACTCATTCCTACAAGGGTTTAAATCAAATCCTCTGGGCCATTAAACCACTCCCCAACAAGCAAGGGATACTCTTCTCTGGTACCCAAATGAAGATTGTTATATCCTACAAACTTTTCATTTCAAAAGATGAGGGAAACATAGGATTATCGGCCTAAACTAGCCATCCTCATACACTTTCACAATTAACACATTTAACAAATAAGGAAGGGTATATCACTTCCTTTAACCCAACATTTTAACAATAATTCATTAAACTTAGAACTTCAGCATGAACAAAAAACAATTTGTAACCATTACTAAGCATTCAGGATACATTGCAGGTAGAAACACGTATATGTTCAATAATGTCTTCCAACCAACCAACTGACTCAGGGGAAATGTCTTTCCACCCAATCGTAGGCTATGTTGCACTTTGCCTTTGTATAGCATGCCACCCTCGTGTCAGGCCATGATACCATCAAGGGACTATCTCAGTTGACTTCCATGTCAAGAAATGGTTCAGGAAGGTTATGTTGAGCACTCAACACACCCTAAAAAGCCTATGTCATTTTTCAACCACTTTTTGGGTACCACTTGATCTTTGCACTATCTGATTCGACTTAATTTTGAGGGATGTTTGGCTTTGCTTATTATCTTGACTTTCATTAGCTTTTCAGGTCTGTTTGAACTTATGAAAACTCATGACTAAGGAACCTTGACGCCTGAATAAAGAATCAAAATCCAAAATGCTTCACCCGACACACTCAGATTCAGCATCGGAAGGAATTCAAAGAAGGAAAAGAACCACCTAGGAAACCTCAGTCATCAAACACCAATCTTCATTGGCATCAGTAAAAAGTAAGTTTTGTTTGCGCCAGTGTCTTGCAAAAGGATATTGCCGATAGTTGATTCCTCTTCAGCATCGGTAAAAGACGGGGGGAGTAGTCATTAATCAAGAAAGAAAAGATATCACCAATAGTCGATACCCAACATGCCTATCAGAATCAGGGAAGACCTAAAAGAATCACAACGAACATTGTGACCACGCTAAATATTTTCCCCGATCGTCGATCCCCAATGTATTTCGGCATCGGGACTTTTTCAAGGAAACTAATCTGAAGAAAACACGTGATAGGTTTATCCCTGATCGCCAACCCCCGATACCTTTTCGGCATCGGTGAGCTAAGGTGTGTGTTAAAATGAACAACTTAACGAAATCCTCAACTCCGATTAATACACACGGATTAGGCCAACTATCTTCAATGCCACGTGTCTGTGTTAGATTGGAGAATCGTATGGTCTAGTTTTGGCCCCGAGTCATTTCTTCGGGTCCCCTAAGTCCAAGACACGCCTCTGAGTCATCTTTTCCATGACAGCATTGTACGATGATATTGATCGGCATCGGATCTTTTGCGAGGGACATCGACGAAAACGTTCATAGCGCATCGTTGATCCCTAATCCACCCACTGAGATAGTGACACAATGGGACATTTTAGCGTTAGATATGAGTAGATTTTGGGAATTTAAGGGGATAATTAATACCAAATCCCGCATTAGTTTCTACCTCGTGTGCCACTCAACACGGTCGTTTTAAATTACCAATAGACCACATCACCCCCTGCGCCTTCGCCGTCAACTCACAATGAATTTAAGTTACAGAGATTCGGTGGCAGATTTGTTTAAATTGCACTCATCACCCGAATTGAATAGCTAATACGACATGATAAGTTTTTCACTAGTTTAAATTCTCTTGAGCCATTGTAAGTGGAATCATACTGCGCGCAAGGAAATTCAGATCCTCAGGAGAAGCGAGACAAGTAATTCGAAAGCTACAAAGATCTTGTGAGTATCAAACAACCAAGTTTAACAAGATTTACAGGTACATACCCAAGTATGTGGATTTTACATGTTTGTGCTTCATATATTTTTATCTAGTGTTGCTCTGTACACAGTCTCTGAAGATTTATATTTGATTGCAGGAACAATGCCTCCAAGAAATCCAACCACTAGACGATCATCGAGGGCGTCAAAGCTGAATTAACTAGAGTTAGGAAAAGACTCCTCCCCAGGGGTCGTAAGACAATTGGAATACACGTCGAGAATGGAGCATGTCATCAAAACATCAACGAAGAATGCTTTCGTCCAGCCTCTGGCCTTTGGAGATACAGAGGCAAACACAAGGTCCAAGACGGAACTCCCGCATTGGGGAAAGCTCTTTAAGAAGATCAATCGGGAGGAATACCCAGAATAAATCCCCCACAGTGATCTCGATGTCAGAGCGCTCGACAACGAAGTGTTCCCAAACATCTGGTGCTCATACCTACATATGGTGGCTAGCAGAACCCCTATCTTTCCCTGCGTAGAAATCCTAAAGTGGCTCATTGACCACACAGACACACAAAAATGTTTGATCAATGATGATAATGGTGGTTGTGTCGGAGTCTTCTTACCGGTCGAAGTCCAGAAGTATTACAAGCTTAGAGACCCCGAGGAGTGACTGAACACATATTTTGTTGTAAAATTCTATGAGTGCCATGACACCAATCGGGTGATGGCCTCATGGTGGAGGGAAGACAAGAAATACACCAACCGGAGCACCGGCTGGTACCAGACGACCAACTTAAGGGAGCCATACATCTACCTGATGGCTCTCATCTGCCGATTATTAAAGGGGAGAAGGACTGCTCCATATTTTCAAAGACATGGATGCCTCTAGCTTACATAGTGGCCATTTTCGGGAGCGACTTCAATTGGGGATCCATCATTTCTAAGAAACTGAGCATCTACATACAACAGGATCAGATGTCGAAGGAAGGAGAGACACCATCCTTCTACATGGATTCATATTTACTTGATGTCATGTGTGCCAGAAACATTTCCGTAGGCATGACCCTGAGATGGCATGTCGCAGAGCTCCCAGTCCACGTATATTTCAGCATCCTATGGGAGAACAGGTACAAGAAGTCTTACTCTCTCGTCGATGATGAATTCATTGCACAAATTTATTTCATTCTTTTTAGGAAAGAATGCCCGAGACTATCGATTGTGGCCAAAAAGATGATATCAAAGGTAGGCCATTGGTACTTGGACGAGCGTGACACCTACATCAGGGTGTTTGGGGCCACCGGAGCACCACATCTCCTACCAATGCATGTCCCTGACCGTCTCATAGTGGGAGAGATATGCTACCAGACCATCCTGCAAGGTTACAATGCCACCCTGGTCAAGGACAAGAAGCGGGCATTCATACCTTATGGTTTCCATGTAGGTTTCTACATGGTGAAGGACACGGCTCAAGCCAAACAAGAAGGGCTAATCCAACTAGAGTTCAGATTCCAGATAGGTCGATTCCGCAAGCATGATACAAAGGGTCTAGTGTTGAAACATGCTTTGCAAGTATCGTCCTGCTATCCATACGCCCATGACAAATTTGAAGATGAAATATTCACAGAAAATGCCCAAGACTGGGATGAGGTGGTGGCAAGGATGGTCGACCCCAAAATGACCAGGTTCAGAGCCATGAGCCTAGATGAATAGACAACAACCATAGAGAAATCGGCTCAAGAGGCCCTCAAAGCCAGGGAAGAAATGATAATGGTCGAAGCAACAGAGGTTCCCCTGGTAGCTCTGATGTAGGATAGAGGTTTCCCTGTGACATAGGACGCATGGGAAAGGGGGTTTCTCATGATCAAATAGGTGCAGTGAATTATTGATCAGCTGCAAGACGACTCGGACCTCACAGGAATGACAGGGTCCCCTGTCGACAACCTAGATGAAAGCCAAACAGGCCCAAGCAGCCCTGAATTGATAGACATTGTTGAAATCGTCGGGTTAGAAAACCTTGAAACTACAACGCCACAAGCCAGATCATCGGGGGGTGTTTCAACTCAGCCAGAGACAGTCGGAACATCAGGGAGAGAAAGTGCACCAAACCCCCTCAGTGAATTGATAAACATCTATGATGATGAAGAGAACCCGGAGGTATCCCTGGTGACCCCTGTACAAATAATAGAGGAAAAGGAGCAAGAGAAGGTGTCTTCCCCATCTCTTGATGCCCAAATTGGTCTTCCACAGAATGAACAAGAATTCGATAGTTTCTTAGACACTAAGTTGCCCAATGCACCGGAAACCCAAGCGGATAGTCTGAAGGACAAGCCAAGGCCAGGAGAACAAAAGGAAGAAGCTCCACAATAGGAAATCGGCATCTCAACGATTGACAATCAAGTAAGTACCAAGCCTACCCCCGATGCCTCAATTTCAATCAGTGCTCCACTTCTCGGAACAACAAACAAAAGACAGACTTTCAGAACATAGGGAGGAAGTTCAAGAACCCAGTCCTGAACAAATATATACTATTGGGAGCCTGGGAAATACGCTCACCTGGGGAGATCAGCAAATCCCCAAACCTGTGGATGAAGTTGCTGACATACATGCCATATCTTACGACTGGAAAAGAAAATTTATCGTACACAGAACCACCAAGAAGAGGAGGATCACTCTAGATCGCTCCATCCTCATCACCACGGAGGAAAATCTGATAAATATAGAGCACGCCAAAACATCCGAACTTATCGGCGCAGGGATGGAAATCACAGATGCCACCCTGGATAGAGAAAAAAGGGATGAAGAGGAGTTGGTTGATGATCTGAAAGAATTGGAACATGTGTTCCACTTGGCGGAGTATTACTAGGACACCACACAAGCCGCAGTGTTCCTAAGGAGCGAATTCAAGGAGGCCTACAACAAATTTACAAATGAACGGCACCTATTCACTACAAGGATAGTCGAGCTTCAAGAAGACACCCTCATGGCACTGGCGACGTGCAAGGATATGGAGAGGTGGTACGAAAAGGCACACCAAGTTGTGGAAATGATCGACTATATCAGCGTGGTGCAACAAGGTCAAGACGCCGAAGAGAACAGCATTTGGGTACTAAACGAAAGCAGCATGGGCCGCAAAAATATTGAGACTAATTACTGCCATCTCTAATCCCTAAGATATGAACTCTCAGATATGACTAAGTAAAATAAAAAATTGTCATGTAAACCCTTAAGAATATCAATCAGAGTCAAAGCACTAATACCATGTTAAAATTTCCAACCTTGGATGATTGATTTCCTTATGATGTCAAAGCAAATAAATAAAATTGAATTTATTTAACCATTGAAATTTGATTTATGAACATAGCATAAATCACACAATAGTTGGAAAAATAAATAGCAGGAGCATGAGTTAAATACACACATACACAAATGATTTCTCCTTCAAATCAATTTGTCATTTCTTAGATCAAAGCTTCAAGGTGACCTATGCAGCCTACTAAACTAACAACTGTACAGTCAAACAAATTGCCCAAAAACAAATCTATACATCTTGTAGAAAAGGTGTAGACTTACACATAAAACAAGGAAAACAATAACACAAGTATGACTTGTACAACACAACATTGTTGTTGTATGGATCTATTGTACAAGTTTCTCTTCTCCTTATTCTTGAACTTTGGCTCCTCTCCTACTTGATAGATTTGCTCAACTGTGATTTAACTTTTCTATCTTGTTTTATTTATGCTTTAGTGAAAAACTCTAATTTGCCAAAACTCTCATCTCATCCTAAGATGTACAACCTGGATTAAATCTATGTCATTAATGTATTAATACACTTTATTAGACTCCTTACCCTATGTCAACTGAAAAAACATAAGATATTTCACTTTTTCCTTAGTGAATTACAAAATAGAATTAATTACCAACTTTTCCTAAGTTGTCACTTTTGAAATGTCTCGAACCACTTCTAGCACGTTCACATTGAAACCTATGTAAGAAGTTTATGTCCAAGCTACATTTCTCAATAGAGATGATGATGTCAGCAATGAAGATACTATCATGGAATGTCAGGGATTTCAAACCCTCCTAGGGAAAATCATGTGAGAAGAATAAAGAATTCACTCCAAGGAAAATCATCGGTTTCAATTTAAACAATGTTTTGAATTATATTTAATTTAGTTCAACCACATTTTTCTAGCCATGAAGAAGGAAAAGGGGTGTGGTGGGGTGGAACTGCAATGTTAGTTTCCCTTTAGCTAACATCCCATGTTTCATATTGGGGCATCAACCACTGTCAATAACTTGTATGGGTTTTACTTAATATAGACATCCATTTCTAGATTTGGTCAACATTTATGCCTCAAATGATGCAAAGGAGAGATCCTCATTTTGGAGATGGATGGAAAATGATCACCTAAAATACCAATGGATTATTGTGAGGATTTCAACATCATTGATGCAATGAAGGATACAAAAAGTTGTCTACATGGCAGGCTCTATGATAGAGAAAATGAAGCCCAAGCCAATGTTAGGACACACCTCAACCTTTATGACCCCAATACGTTCAAACGTAATGATCCATAAGAGATATGGTTTACATCATTTGACTTTAGGAACATGGAGAAGAGTGTTTAAGTGGCTTGATAGAGCCATGTTGTTTGAGTATAACATCTTCTCATTTGGCTATTCAAGGTCATAGCATGTGCACATGTTAGTTGAAGTAACATTGTCATAACTTTGTTAGACCACCGACCAATTTTCTTTTATGTAAACTAGGGTCTAAGAGAATGCATGTGCCCATAGCACAACATATCATGAATGTCTCCCACCTCCAAAATTAGAGTCATCTTAACTCTCTTCGGTAGATTTGGAATCTCATTCCCTGTACTCATGGATAAGGTAGATGTATCATTTGGTGGGAGGAAGCAATTATCAAAATCATATTATTTCTTAGAGGATTTTGTTGCCAAATTGATTTTATGAAAATACATCATAACAAGATCATCAAGGAGATGGCATAGGTGAGCCAACAACTCCAATTCTTCTTGGATGAGAACTCATGGGCTTATATTGTAGCTTCAACATCATTTAGACATATGTGACAAAAATGGCAAGGGAGCCCAACTCAGAGCCATACTTCACTAGCTTAAGATGGTGGATATGCCCACAAAAGTTTTTAAAAGGCTTTAGCTTCTAAAGAAGAGATGGAATTTTTTTTTCTTAAGACCCTATAATGGAGGATAGTCCAATAGGGTGATCTAGAAGAAGAAGTTGTCACATTATAAGACTTGTGTGGATGGCATCCCTCATAAGTTGTCCCACAAGAGAACTAGGTTCTATTATCAACATTTGTTGAAAGAGCTATGTGTAGCCCTCTTATAGATGGTCAATGATAAGTCACCTAAACTTGATTATTTCCCATGTGAGCTCCATAAGGCCATATGTAATTTTGTTAGGCATGATCTATCACAAGCCTAGAAAGAAGGTGCCAAAAAATAATCAATGGGAAACATTCTAAACAATTCAATTTAAACAATTTAATAACGTTGAAGATCCTTAGTTGGGCACAAGTTGTAGGCCCATCACCATGTTAAACATCCATTTTTTTCCTTAGATAATTCAACTTGAATACAATGGGTTTATCAAAAGGGCACTTTATTTTTGACAACATTGTAGCCATTTGGGAAGTTAGGAAGGCTTGGAATGCAACAAATGTTTGGACCTCAACATGATATTTACCAAGATAGACTTTGAGAAAGCACATGACAAAGTGGACTGGCTCTTTATTTTGACCATGCTTCGAGCTCTAGGCTTCAACCCTACTTCATTAGAGTTGCAGAGACCTTATTTGTTGATGCCTCAACTGGTCTCTCCATCAACATATCCAAATTTGAACAGGGAAAAATTTTTAGATCTATTAGACAAGGTTCTCGACATGCACTATCTTAAATGCAATGGTTATGGAGGGTCTCAACGACCTCGTTGTGAAAAGAGTTTCTCAAGACCCAATCCAAGGCATCCATCTCACTTACCTAAAATCTAGACAATGAGTGAATGAATATTTTGTGTATCTCTCCTTTCTTACCATTTGAGATGGGTGAGAGTCAATGGATAAAATACCATGGATTACCTAGACATTTTATATTCAACCTCAAGGTTTGGAATCTAGTGGGCTAAGACACAATGTTTTAGGGAGAGTCTTAACAATACCCTTGATTAGTTGTTGAACCACAGATGGCCTTGGATTCAATTAGGTTCAATGATTTAAATTCTTGGGAATTCCCTTTGCTTTCCAAGCCTCTACTAAAGAGTTATGGGATATGTTCATGCATATAGTTGAGAAAAGAAATGTGAGTGTATAACTAAGTCTATATTCACAACTAGATGTTTCCAAATCCATGCCAAAGTTCTTATTGTCACACACATGTACTACTCTTTATGTTGAGTTCCATCCCTTAATGCCTATAAAAGATTGGAGAAATATTTTGGTTGCTTTCTTTGGTCCAATTTATGCCGATAAAAGGTTGGAGAAATCTCTTGGGTACTTTCTTTGGTTTGATTGAGCGATAGAATAGCTTCCATAAAGTTATCTAGAGCCTTTGTTGCCCTCAAGGAACCAAGGAGGTATGGGTATACTCAATACCTATACTTAATCCCCAGCTTTGTGCACAAAAAATGATAATTAGATCTTTGGATGGACAATAAGCTCATAAAATTTTCATTAAGAATACAATTAGACAAGGGGTCCTATATGGCAAAAGACATGGTTGGGGATGGCCATGCAAGATCTCATCATCACCCCATCAAAAGGACAAATCAAAGGCTCTTTCATTGCCAAGAGTATTTGGAAGGTGTGGTATCCTTTCTTGTATAGAAGGGTGATAGCTTCTACTCATGCTTATCTTTCAATCAACACTCTATCTAGTGGCCATCAATGATTTTGCATGAAAACAAGCCTCTTGCTAAGAATCCATAGCTTACCTTGAGGCTTAACACATGAGCAAAGCTATTCTCAATGTGTTTGACACTAGCACTAGACATCGAGTCCCATGGTCTAAACTTAAGGATAGGTTCAATGTCAACATTATTGAACATATGGTGTTGGACAAAATCAAAGATGTGATCTAGTCCTTATAGTTTAGCCTAGTGAGAGATCACTAGGGCACTGGTGGAAAGATTGGAAGCGGAATATGTCTAAGGCCTTTCACATATACAACCTTGTCAAGAAGAATCAATGTAACATAGAATACATGTTTTAGATGCTTGTCTAAACAAGCTTTGATGACTGAGTTTGAAACAAAGTACTAGGTTTTTTCAACTAATAAAAATTTGGAAATCCTTGATTGACCTAGAAAAAGAGTTTCTCCGCAAGGTTTCTCATTTTAGAAAACATTACTATTTGTTATTGCCTTGTATATCTAGGTTTCCCTCACCCCAAGTGTCCCTTTTGTAACAAACCTGGGTCTCTCAAACATCTTTTATGGTATTGCTTGTTTACTAAATCAAAGTGGTGGTGGGTTTCAAAGTTTTGTGACCATCTCTCACCATGTTCTTTTCCTTGAAAATCTACCCTTAGGGGCAATGACATCTATGGTCAGTGGAGTTCAAACTGCGTGGTAGTTTGTCATGATAGAAACCCTTTTTTCATATCCATGAGAAAAGTAATGACATTTTCAATGAAGTGCCTATGCATATTCATTTCTCATGGGATGGCAGAGTTGAAATATGTGTTAACTTGTCTCCATAGATTATTGTTCAAGTGCAAATGGTCAAGATGGATGTTACTAATCTCCACAAACTTTTGGAATATTAGAGAGGAGCCTTGTGCACTAAGTTTGGAGCCTCCATTAGATTATTTGCCTCATTTGGCTTGTTCCCAAAAATGAGAGGGTTACATGCTAACTTTCCCATAGAGTAGGGCAAGTTGTGTGGGAGCATTAACATAGCTAGTTGCACACAAACCTCCCCCAAGCCACCAAATGACAAGCTTTCGATATTGGCCCTCACCATTTCTGATGCTAAGTCCCCAAAGGAACACCAAAAGGATAATGACAAGTTTTTGATATTGGCCCTCACCATTTCTAATGCTAAGTCCCCAAAGGAACACCAAAAGGATAATGACGGATGGGAGATTACTATTCTCAAGTTCAGGCCTTCAATCTATGGATGGAGAGAATCACACAATAATGACAATGATAATCTCCTGGCCACTAGACCAATACCTCGAGCTACTTGTTTCATCATATTAATAATTCTGGTTATGCTCTTTGCATTACTATACCATGTCGAGATGTTAAATTTTTGGACTTGCATATTTTGCTACCTCACATTATGCGTTGTTCGGTTATGCTCTTTAAACTACTACGTTTACCATGTTGAGATGTTATATTTTTGGAATTATTTTTATGCATTACATCATGTAACATTTTGATTATACCACACATGTTAGATAGTTGAAAAGGACTTTGGTTTTTCCTCATGCTAGTAGTAGGCATTAATAAGCCAATTTTATGTCATATATTAGATAGTTGATAAAACCTTAAGTTTTTCCCAATGCTAATACTAGGCTAGGCATTAAGTAGGCCACTTTTAAAGCTGTTGTGCTTAAATGCTGGTAATTTTTGTGGCATTCTGTAGAAAAGCATTTAATATAAATACTTTGGCACTCTGTAAGTTACCATTGGCTTTGCCTCAGCGAACAACAAAACATAACTTAAGGTTGGACATTTCTCCTTCGATATGAATATCGAGCCTAATATGTTTGACTAAAAGTAGAGTTGGCTTGCTCGAGCTATCAAAACAGGGGATACCTAGCACAAGATGACAGTGTGAAGCTCTGCCCCAAAAGCATAACCAAAAAAAAAACCAGCAAGTAGCAAAGATAAAGATTAAAGATCCTCTTGGCTATTGCTTTTCACAAGAATAGTAGGCATTTTGATATTTCTGTTAGAAAATCTTGAATTAAACATAACTCATGTCATCAAGAATTGCAAGGCAAATTACAGATACTGCAGGCTTGCACTGTCTCAGTAATATAAAATCTTGTTTCAGTAGAAAAAATTACAGTTACCTTGTTATTCCATAATTTCAAGACATCCAGATTCATAATACATGATCTTCATTGCTTCCTATTTGGTAGCCCAGCAAGGTTAATTTTCATTTCAAGCCAACTGGTTTTCATTCGAAATCTGAAGGGAAGAATTTAGTACGAGCATTGCAGTCCCATGTTTTGTCCCTTAGGAATTATGGGACACAATCAAGGCTCCTGTATTCTCAGTAAATTGTGGCAATATGAGAAAGTTTACTACCCTATGGAGAAGTGATTTGGCAGTCAAAGTATCAGTTATATAAAGAGTTTATTAATGGATAATCGACACTTCAGGATCTGTTCTGTTTTTTTCAGATCTGCAGATCAGATTTAGATTCAAACAGATGTGAAAGAAAATCCATTTTGGATTTTTTTTATTTGTACATTATGTCAAGTCATAATTTTATTGAAAAAGGTGATAGTTGCATTTAGAGAAGTTAGGTGCTTTGCAGTTTAGTATGGGGAAATGTTGAGTAGGGTTATCTTTAGAAAATGCTCAATTAAAAAATAATTAAAGTTTGCATAATTAAAATAATAATATCACAATTATAAAAATAAAGTCAAAAACTGCATAATTAAAATAATAATATCAAAATTATAAAAATAAAATTTATTGTGAAGTCTGTTCAATTAACAAAACAATTATACACACCTATCCTGTAAAACTTTACATGGAGTAAAATAAAAATAAAAAAATTCACACCTTGAAAAATTAGATTTCTCTATGCTTCATAGATTTGAATTTAAGTTTAATAATATGAAAATTGATTAAATTTGAAAAAACCAATTTCAATTTTTTTTTATATTTGTAAATAAAACAAAATTTCAAATTTTATGAGACAATATATTTCTATGAAAATTAATTTTCTTAATAAATAATTTAAATAAATAAATTTAAATGAATTTACAAACCAGAAATACCCAATGCCAAGTAATAATTTTAATGCTATGAAAGCTGACTCGTTTAATACATAATCATTAAAACTTGAGAAGTGCTCAATCACTGGATTTAAAAACAAAAATGGAAACAATCATCCTGTTGGGAGCTTATTATTTCATGAGGTTTTTTTCTAATGATTTAAATTATTTATAAATAAATCAAAATTCTTAAAACAAAGATTTATGGATAGAATTTTCATCAGTAAAATTAATAAAATTATAATTTTATATATAAAAAATTACAAATAATAATCTATCCATTTATTAATTTAATTAATTTTATACTAGCCAAAGTTTTCATTTTTTCCTGTTCCTTTTTTTCTAAACCTTTAGAACCTCAAATCCATGCAGGCAGAGGAAGTCATAGCAAAATCATGATCCTAGTGGAACTAACAGGAATTTTATCATTTTTATCTACATTAATGGTTTTGATGAATTTTTAATCCAACCAGCTTAGACAACGTAAGATAATTTGATAAAGGAATCAGGATATTCAAAATACATCCAAAATTAAAATCCAATCCAATTTTGGTGACAAAGTTTCATCCACTGAATTCTACCATGAGAAAACTTGATCTGGAGTTCTCAAAACACATTTAAAAGTAGAATCTAGTCAAATTTTGGTGACAAAGTTTCCATTCATCCATTGAATTCTACCATGAGAGAAACTTGATCCTGAGTACTCAAAACACTTAAAAACAGATTCCACTCAGATTTTGGTGACAGTTTCCATCCATCCATTGAATTCTACCTACAGAAAAACTTAAATCATAGCAAAACTATGCCAGATGAATATTTTTTGCTATATTCTGAATAGAATTTTCACAGGAAAAAATCCAATTTGAATGACAGTTTTCCAAAATTTCTTTCATGAAAATTTACCACATCCATGCATATTTATAAAGATGGAACCGAACTGGGATGCGGATCGCCCTCCTTTCATTGCAAGTCAAACAAAATTGTAACAAAGCATTTAATTTTAAAAAGTACCCACATTGGCCCATATAGAACCAGAAAAATAATGGTAATTTTATTATAAAAATAACAATATTAAACCAACAATTTATCATTCCAACAACGGACAACAAATATAAACATTATTCCTTAAACCCAAAATCATCGGTCAGATGTGATGGGACCAAATCAAAAGATTCATACACTTAATTCAAACGAAACCAAAATATTCTACCTTACAAGGCTTCTTTTCACTAGCTTTAGAGAGCTTCCACAAGGCATCCATGTGACCAGTAGTTACTGCTGCTGCTTGGATTCTTACGGCTTCTCCATCCTTAGCGTGATTTCCCTGATCTGCCCCGCGAGCTTCTCCTTGGCGGCGCCCGCGAATTCGGGCCTGGACATCAATGTGACCAGGAGCTTAGACTCCGCCGTCCCGAGGGCCCATTCGTACCAGGGGCTTATGTAGTGAAGAAAGTCCTGCGAATCGGAGCTCCTCTCACGGTTCCGCGTGACGAAGCCCAGCAGGGCCCGGTACGAGAAATGGTCCGCACTGTGGAAGGGCCTGTCGCGCGCCTCCTCGCCCACCCAGTGTTCGATTCCCAGGCCTCCCGCGCCCTCCAGGGATACCTTTACGCATTCCCCCACCGTCTCGTCCAGATCTGGAAGGGAGTCCACAATAAATCTCGACATCGAATCCGGCCCCCCCTTCTGCAGCTCATAGTGATCCGCCAGATCGCGAATCTCCGGTGCCAGAATGTCTGAGCCCATGGTCGCTGAGGTCGTCGGTTCGAATTCCCCTGTCACGGATCTGGAAGGGAGAAACAACAATGGAAATGAGGAGGCTTGGGCCGCATTTATTGCCGCCTTTGCTCTCTGGTTTGGCGACTTTGAAAACTGTTCTAATTATTTCGTCGTCATCGTTAATACTTTCTTGCTCGTGAAAGAAAATTAAAAATGAAAAAAGACAAAATTAAATAAAAATCATTTTATGTATATACATTGCTTCTATCATTTGGGGTTAATTATTGTTAAAATTTAGTTAAGCAATTTTTTACAAAGTTACATTTGAAATTAATTAAAAATTGTTTAGTCAAATTTTAATAGTAGTTAACCTTAAATGATCAAAAACTTAGAATATTTGAATGCAGCATGACACAAATATGTATGGTGGGCATTTCTTATTGGTTGGTATGTATGATAATAGGTTTCAATATTGGATTTAGTATCCTCAATTATCTTTATTACTATCTAACCTAATTATGTAATGTTAACATCTCATATATGTAATTATTTGTAATTTTAGTGGATAGATTTTATTATTGAGAGAATTTTCTTTTGTTTGAGATTTACTGGTGACACAAGATCGTAGTATATTATATTTTTTTGTTATCAATGTGACTAAAGGAACTTCGTGTTTGAGAGTTATCATGGAGTCTGAACCAGGGGATTGGCGGCCATTGGGGGATACTTGACTCGAATACCACCACAACTGGGAGAGGTTCCCGAGGGTAGTTACGGTGCATCCCCTTGAGATTTGTGTAAGTTTTTGGAATTAAGTGGTATTGAGAGAGGTTTTGATGGTGATTTAGGGTTTTATCAGGTGAGTTAGGGTTAGGTAAGAGATGGA
>JZKD02S0161018.1:133140-143832 GCA_000966675.3 Picea glauca
GAAATCGGAGATCAGTCCAAGGAATTCCCAGAGTAGTTTCTATCAGAGAAATCTCAGCAATGCAGCTGAAGAAGTGCTACAGGAAAGGCTATCAAATATTTATAGCGCATATGGATGAAGCACCTAAGGATAAGGTGTCAAATATTGAAGACAATGTTGTATTAAAACATTTTGAGGATGTATTCCAGGAGCTACCAGGACTACCCCCAAAGAGAGATATGGATTTCTATATAAACTTGATGCCTGGAGCAACTCCAGTGTCAAAATATCCTTACAGAATGAGTACACCAGAGCTTAAAGAACTACAGTTGCAGCTTGAAGAACTTCTAAAGAAGGGGTATATACGCCCAAGTGTGTCACCTTGGGGTGCCCCAGTCTTATTCGTGAAGAAGAAAGATGGAACATTGAGATTGTGCATCAATTTCAGATAGTTGAACAAAGTAACTATTAAGAACAAGTATCCTTTGCCAAGGATTGATGATCTCTTTGATCAGTTGAAGGATGCCAAGATATTTTCAAAAATAGATCTCAGGTCAGGGTATCATCAGGTAAGGATAAATAATGAAGACATCAACAAGACCGCCTTCATAACAAGGTATCATCATTATGCATTCACAGTGGTACCATTTGGATTATCAAATGCACCTGTTGTTTTCATGTGCCTAATGAATGGTGTATTCAGAGAATATCTAGACAAGTTTGTCATGGTCTTTTTGGATGACATCTTGGTGTATTCCAAGTCAGAGGAAGAACATGAACATCATCTGAGGATGGTCTTTTAAGTATTAAGAGAGCACCAATTGTATGCCAAATGGATCAAGTTCTCATTCTATCAAAAGCAGATCCATTATTTGGGACATATCATTTCAAAAGATGGGATAGTTGTGGATCCTGAGAAGATAGAATCCATTATAGAATGGTCAATGCCGAAGAATGTGACATAATTTAGATCCCTTATGGGTTTACCTAGCTATTACAAAAGGTTCATTGCAGGTTTCTCAAGGATAGCTCACCCCATCACTTCCTTGCAAAGGAAGGAGAAGAAATTTCAATGGACAGAAGAATGTGATAAAAGCTTCCAGAAATTGAAGCAGTTGTTAACCAGTGCTCCAATCTTGAGGATTGTAGATCCAAATGAAGATTTTGTAGTGTGTACAAATGCATGAAAAGAAGTATTGGAAGGATTCCTTATCCATAATGGGTTTGTAATATGTTATGAGTCCAGAAAATTGAAAGAGAATGAAAAGAACTATGCAACTCATGATTTGGAGTTGGCAGCCATTGTACATGCGCTAAAGAAATGGAGACATTACCTCATGGGAAGGAGGTTTGAACTAAGGATAAACCATCATAGTCTAAAGTATCTATTTGACCAACCAAATATGAATGTTAGGCAGAGTAGGTGGTTGGAATTCCTTTGTGAGTATGACTTTGATATCAAACATATCAAAGGAAAGGAGAACAAAGTGGTTGATGCACTCAGCATAAGAGTGCATGAACTACATGCTACGACCATTAGCATGTATCAAACTGATATTAAAGGCATAATTTCAGAAGCTACAAATGCATATTTGCAGTACATGGAATTGGTAGCAAAGCTACAGCAAGGTAAGATGCTATATAAAGTGGAAGATTATAAATTGGAAGTTGATGGGACACTCCTGTACAAAAACATAATTTATCTACCTAACTCCCAAGAATTGAGAATTATGATCTTGAAAGAAATGCATAACGTGCCTTATGTTGGGCACCATGGATATCAGAAAATTGTGGCAGTAGTCAAGAGCCATTACTTTTGGCCAGGTATGAAGAAGGAAATTGAAGAATATATCGCAAGATGTATGGAGTGTCAGAAGGTCAAAGTTGAGCATAGACACCCAGTTGGGTTGCTACAGCAATAGCCCATTCCTGAGTGGAAGTGGGAAGTGGTGACACTGGATTTCATCACAGGATTACCCAGAACAAATAAGAAACATGATTCCATCATGGTGGTGGTGGATAAACTTACGAAAGTTGCCCATTTTATTCCATTGAAGACTACTCACAAGGCATCTAATGTTGTCAATATCTATATGAGGGAAGTAGAAAGATTTCATGGTATTCCCAAAACAATTATGTCTAATAGAGACCCAAAATTTACCTCAAAGTTCTAGAAGGGGTTATTCCAAGGGTTCAGAACAAATCTGAACTTCAGCACTGCTTATCATCCTGAGTCTGATGGGCAGACAGAGAGGGTGAACCAAGTGATAGAAGATATGTTAAGGACGTATGTGATGGACAAACCATCTAAATCGGAAGACTACCTACACTTGGTAGAATTTGCTTACAACAATGGGTATCAAGAATCATTGAAAATGAGCCCATTTGAATCACTTTATGGCAGAAAGTGCAACACCCTAGTAAGCTGGGATGACCCAGCTGATAGGGCAGTGGCTGGGCCAGAGTTGCTCAAGGAAATGAAAGAGAAAATGTTGAAGATTAAGCAGAATTTAAAGGCTTCCCAAGACAAGCAGAAAAGTTATGTTGATAAGAACAGGATCCACAGGGATTTTAAAGTGGGTGATCATGTTTTCTTGAAAGTGAAAGCCAACAGAAGATCTCTGAAGCTGGGAAACTGTTCCAATTTGGCAGCGAGATATTGTGGGCCATTTGAAATCCTAGAAAGGATTGGACCAGTTGCATATATGCTTTCATTTCATGCATCCATGACTGTACATAATGTGTTTCATATTTCAATGCTTAAGAAATATATACCTGATCTTAATCATGTGATTGATTGGAATCTGATTCAAGTGGAGCAAGAAGGAATCTTGCAAGTGCATTCGGTGCACATATTGGACCGGAAGAGAAAACAACTCTGGAATCGAGCTATAGGTCTTGTAAAGGTCCAGTGGACCTGGTATGGTCTTGAGGACGCGACATGGGAGCATGAGGATGTTATGCGGGCAAAATACCCGCATCTTTCTGAAGATTTTGAAAATATTGTTGAAATTATGTAAATGACTTGCACTAAGGATAGTGAAAAAATGAGGGGAGGGGATTGTAATACCCCAAGGTCGAGCCCCTGTGAAATGTAATGATGTTGTAGGTTGGTGAGCCAAGTAATTACAAGTTGGTAGGCTTATGTGTTATTAGGCTAAAGAGCCTAGATGCTAAGGTCAGTGGGCCTGATTTTGTATATGTAATTATGCAAATTATTAATAAAATACATCGTTGCGTGCAGTCGACCACAAAGAAAGAGTGATGGGGGACGAATCTCCACTAGGTAGGTTAAGGGATGGGACTGAGAGGCTAGGAAAGAGGGGCTAAGCTAGGGGGCTTAACCCAAGGGAATATTGTAATATATTCATGATTAATGAAAATATTAGAGTGGGGAAAATTAAACCTAGCTATCCTAAGTTCCTGGGAAAGGGAAATGAATGCTAAATAGAGTGCATGCAGCAACATGAAGACAGGTGTCAACCTAGGCGCATGTAGTTAAAGCTGGAAAGTCAACTCATTGGGGGGGTTCACTCCACATTCTTCCATCCTTCGTCGAACTCGTTTGGCCTCCATCATCGACCTCTGCATATTTTTCATGCTCCCTGAAACCAGTAACCCGTGGAGTTGATCTGTGTTCTCTTGTGAAGCCCGACACATTTGTATTCACCTAAGTCGTGTTGTGTCTTAACGTTTGGTTGTTGTTGTTTTAGGTGTCCATGCCATTTTCTGTTGTTGTCGTCACTCATGTGTTAACAAAATGTTGTTGTTGTTGTTGTCGTCCTCACCCTGCTGGAACTAAGTTAAAGTGGTTGAAGAGGCAAGTTGTCAGGCTTGTGAGCAACTCTCTCTAGGTGAGAGAGTTTGTTGGGAAGTGATTTTCTCCTAGAGAGATTCCAGCACCAGCTATGGAACTCTGAGAATTCTTGATCCGACCTGTTGTCGAGACCCTGAAAAGGGAAGTGGAGCAGGCGATGGAATGTGGAGCACTGATGGTGCGTATTCCCGGGGTGGAATAGGCATGTGGGGAATGAGAGTCCATGAGTAGTGGGTGTAAGAAGGCTCTCGGAGATAATCCTTCCAGTGGTACCTATGCAGTTTCCTATAACCTCAACCTAGTCTAGGAATCCCTTGCCCGGGGTGGAGCTTAGTTCCAGCTCGGGGGTGACCCACTGTTGAGTGTGATGAGAAGTGTGGTCTAAGGCTAGGAGGTTCGTGGAAGGTTTGCACGTAGTTGGTGGTTTTACTCCTGTTAAAATATAAGTATCATTTATGTGCTTAAATATGTATGTTATGCATGTATGTGATTCTTGAAATGTTATCATGTGTTTCGTTGCATGTAGGAATTACTGCCAATTCCATTCAAGTCTATATGGTAGCAGTAATTTTGTGTTATTTGATTTAAATTCATTAAATTTTCATGTTATATATATACGTTTTGTAGTGGCGTTGCTCGGTGTGTTGATGGTCAGGGACATTACAAGATGGTATCAGAGCTAGTTGTACAGACAAGGTATTTTTGTAGCGTTGCCCGACAGAGGTGTGTTGATGGCCGGGGACGTTACAAAACCAGTTGAGGAAGGGTTTAAGTATCTTGGATGTTACATCAAACCAAATTATTATAATAAGAGAGATTGGTTGTGGCTGAAGAAAAAAGTTTGACATAAGAATAGCAAATTGGAGTTATAGGTGGCTCAGTTTAGGACATAGGCCCACTCTGGTCAAAGTTGTATTGGAAATCTTACCTGTGTATTGGTTATCATTAGCCAAAATTCCTAAATTTACTTTAAATAATATCAGAAGGAAGATGTTCAACTTTCTGTGGATGGGGAAAAAGACTAAAGAAGGGATACATCTGGTTAGTTGGAAGAAGTTAGTCAAACCAAAGAAAGTGGGTGGTTGGGGTATTAAAAAACTATTTACCTGTGGGAAAGCTCTTGCAGCTAAAAGCTTATGGAGGTGTCTTATGGTACAGGGTCTCTCACATGAGGTGATAATGAAAAAGTATCTGAGGAAAAAATGTGTTACTGAGTGCTTTAGGGAGGGAAGGAAACATTGGTCTAGAATTTCAAATATTTGGAGAGCTCTCACCTCATCCACTCATTTAATAATAGGCTAGCTGGCATGGAAACCTGGTAATGGGAAAGACATCAGAATTGGGGCTGATCCAATAGTTGGAGCTCACAGTTACTTTAAAATGTCTAGGAATCTTATACACACTATGAAAATACTAGGTATATAATTCCTAGCACAAGCAAGGAATATGGAATTGGATGAACTGATTCATACTAGCTAGAAAAAGGTTGAGTCCCTAGGACTGGATGGAGAAATGTTAGAGGAATAGAAAAACTATGTAAAGGGGTTAGTCGGCTCAAGAATCGATTTAAAGGATGAGAAAGATACTTTAATTTGGTCCTGGGATACTAAGGGGGGACAATTTAATGCAAAGCAGGCCTATGAAGTCCAATTGTTGGAGGAGGAGGTACAACCAAATTTTTGGTACTCTGAAATTTGGCATTAGCAACTTCCACTAAAAGTCAAACTTTTTACTTGGCTTATGCTTGAACAAAAAATTCTGACCTGGGAGAATCCGTTGAAAAGAGGATTTGTTGGTCCTATTAAATGTGTACTATGTGGTCTCAAAGAATAAAATGTAAAGCGTCTATTTGTTGACTATAACTTTACAAAAGACATTTGGTTTTATATACAAAAGGAATTAAATTGTAAAGGTAACTAGGAAGGAGGACAAGTTGTAAAATGTTTATTAAACTGGATAAGGCAGAAGGATAATGTTAAAGAATTATGCTGGGAAATAAGGAAACATAGGAACTTGGTTATTTTTTAAGATTGTTTTCCTAATAGGGTCAGAGTTTGCAATAACATATTACAAGATATGGGAGATACAAAATTGTGTTTCGTTGCAAAGGACAATAGGATTGACAGACCTCCTTTATTGTACTGGGATGTGACAGTGGGGTTCTTTGATGGTGCTTCACAAGAAAGAGGTTCTAAATGTGGGGCTGGAGAAGTGATTAAATGTCCATTAATAGGCACTTTTAGGCTGAAGATGAAATGTGGTTGGGGTACCAATACAAAGGGAGAACTTCTTGCTCTGTGGTGCATTCTTTACTTTGTTTGCTTTAAAAAGATAAATAGACTACAGTTGGTAGGTGATTCAAAATTTATCATAGATTGGTTTGTTAATGATAATAATCTCCAGGTGATCTCTCTTCAGCCTTGGATGTCTAGAATTTGAGAGTTGAGTGGGAGATTTATACAATTAAAAGCTCAACATATTTAAAGGGCTTATAACAAGGAAGTTGATCTATTGTCGAAACAAGCCTTTATTCTAGACGAGGATGGGATATATTATGCAGAAGGGAATGATGGAAATACAACAAACTTTGTAAGATTGAATATATAGAAAAAAAATTGCAATAGTGTATGGGGAGATGTAAATGAAATATTTTTTGTTTTTTTATTTGGGTTTACAAAAACTGAGGAGAAATACTTTTGCCTATGTATGAAAGGCAGTTTTATATTTGTAATGTTAGGATGAGCAATGTTATAAGGCTCGCTCAACAAATGGATAGGAATTTAGACCACTGTTGGCAGTCTTTGTATGAGATTTCGTAACAGAATACTTGACTTATGTTAGCAGTCCTGATGTATGAGATTTTGTAACAAAATTCTTGAATTATGTTTGGCAGTCTTGATGTATGAAATTTTGTAACAGAACTATTATATTCACTAATATAAGTTTTTTTTCTTATTGAAAAAAATGTAACTTTAGTGATTCAAAATTATTTTTTATCTAATTTTAAGTAAAAAATAATGATTTCTTTTGTGTTAGTAGAGCATGTCGCATAGTCTATGTGATAAGAATCTTTATAATCATGTTAAATATATTTAATTTGGTTTCAACATTTATGTTTATGTGATAAGAACCTTCATTATTTATTGAGTTGTGTTGCAGTGGTTAATTAGTGGGAGTTTTCTATAGTTGTCCTAAGTTTATTCCTAGTGAATAATGTTTTTGGCATCTTAAGTGGGAATCTATTAATTCCAAATCTAGAAGCTCAATCCTCTTAGAAACAAATAGATTCATTTGTGATAGAAAGATTTAAGGGAATTAAGCAATGTTGTTGTGGCTTCACTAGACATAATTATTGATATATAAGACCCCTTTATTTATGGGACAAGAAACCCCTCACAATAATTTGACTTGTACTTGTGATTTTTCTTATATTATTATGTAATACATATGTTAGGTTAAACTACCAATTATTATTATTTAAAATACACATAATTTTAGATCATTATAAACGATATATCACATCCATTAACTCCTATAACCATTATAACTATAACGATCATTATGCTAATAAAAAGTTTTAGCTTCATCATCCTTATGGTACCCTATTTTATGGATCACTAGTGTGAACAATCAACATCATTTATGGATCACTAGTGTGAACAATCAAAATCTTCATTGAATGCAAAATTCACATTCTCTTATTCTAAAATTAATCCTATTAGCAAAAACCAAGAGCATTTCAAAGGAATTTGCTAAAAATATTATATGAAATGAAACACAGATAAAAATAAAGAAGCCCTTATTATTCTTTTAGCAACCCTAAAATCTTTGCAATGACCCTATTCACAAAGTTATTTTGATGATCCCTATAGACTACAGGTGTATAGTTATTCTTTTTAGTGATTCAAGGAGACTAGTTGTTGGCTTTTTGTTTAATATGTACTTTGATCTCAACCTCGTGGTTCTAAGATGAGTTTAGGAAAAAATTTACCATACTTTTTTATATTTAAGTGTTAAGCACTCACTAATTACTAAGAATTAGGATGACATATTGCATTGTATGTCAAATACTACGTTGAATTGATTTAATGGCCATGACAACCTTACTATTTTACATGGTGAAACATACCACACTTTTAGAGAGAATTAAACTTGGCAGGGAAATATCATGACCCCTACTTAACTAACCAATGAAGCTCTTGTTAAGGGAAAACAACTCCTTTGTTGATAAAATAGCAAATGTTGGAGCGACGTTTGATGAAGGGGGGCAAGGGTGGGAGGGCTCTTATTCTAGAGCCCTTCCCTTGAAATTATTATGTAATTAATACTCCATATCAGAGTAATAGAGGTGGTTTCATTTACATGCACCGAAGGATGGGGAATTAATGGTTCTCATTATTCCCTTCTCTTCGTATGCCATTTTGATGCCAGTGAAGTTATTATTCAAGGTAGGGATAGGTTCTTTGGTTCAATGTGGGATGGTTGGGTTGCTAAGGTTTGGTTGTTGCTTCTCTTCTACGATTTGGATATGGTGGACTATCTATTTGGTTGAGGTGAGTGTTAGCTTTCAGAGAGAGGAAATAAGACCCATCTATGCAAACTTTCTAGTGATCATGGCATAGTGTAGGAGTAAGTGGTGTGTAATGTGTGAGTTGGTTAAGGTTTGAAGGCATATGTGGGTTTTGGAGAGAGGAAATTTGGAGGATTAGAGAGATGTGACCAAGGAAACCATGCATTGGAGTGATTGGCACACTATGTTGGAGAACACTCTTCAAGTCAACACCTAGGAACAAGAAAGGCATGTGACTTAGACAGGGGATTAAATTCGTGTTTTGAAAGAGATGGAGAACAGAATGAAGACTCATATTCAAACGCATGAGGAAAATTACTTGTTAATGGATGAGGAGTTGGGGGCAATGACAACCATGGTCGAGAATATAAGTAAGCATTGAATTTTGATCCATTTGGTAACCAATCCTATCCTCCTGCAGGTCAGTCTCTAATGCCCCAAGAAGTAAAGAAATAAGGTAACTATGAAGCAACAATGATAAAAATACCTCAAGAAAATCACCCGGACTTGGAAGTAGACCTCCCAAGCTTCACTGAAAATCTCCAAGTTTTTGAAGGGATCCTCCATGGACCAACTTTTTAATTTTCTTTAAATTTTGGTATGTTATGTAAGTCCTAGTTTGTGTTGGGACAATATGTAAGGCAATACTCTTGCCATAGAAGGATATTTGGTGGTTGGTTAAAATATGTAGTGACATTATTGTTTCCAATACAAAGCCATATAGTTTGACCGCAACCATTTTTCTAATACAATTTTACTTGTTATTGTCTTAAAAAAACAATAAAACCCTTGGTGGTGAGACCAACAATCCCTGCCTTAAATTATTACAAAATAGTAAATAGCTACCCATAATATGCAAATTGTCTAATAAAAATATCAATCAAGCATCATTTCACTCTATTAGTCCTACACATTGATCATCAATTTGTTATACTGTGCTTATAACTTGCTTTAGATAATTCAAGGCGACTAATCATTAACCTCATGAAAAGTAATTATAACTTAATATTATATGAAAGACTGCATAATCATTTACTGGACCACCCTTTGTTTAAAAAGGACCATGTAGTCAAGGGTAGCAGGAGCGGGTGGGGTCATCCTTAATTGCAGGGAAACACGGGAACTAACTTATGTGTGGGTTTTAGGGACAACCACAAATAATTAGGTAGAGGCATGTGCTCTCCTTCTAGGACTGGTCTCGATAAATGCAGCGAGAGTGAGGACCTTAATTGTTATTTGTGATTCAAGCATAATTATCAAAATTATGAACTCCAAGAAAACACCATCTAATAACAAGTTTGTATGTCTCATTGCGAGAATACAAAAAGAGACCCTTTGGTTCAAGGAGGTCATATTTTTCAAAGTTATGAGGGCTCTTTATCAACAAGTTGGCATGCTTGCAAATGAGGCCTTGAAATTAAATGAAGGGGTCCTAAATGAAAATAGGGGTACATTTGTACAAGTCAACCCCTAAGTTTCATCCAAGGTCCATTAGGCATGACGACATGTTATGAATCCATCAACCAACACTTGTCAATGCAATCAAGACATCATATTATATCAAGCGGGAGATGTGATGTGGACCACATCACCTCTATGCTAACCTCACACATGCTAATCTTTACTCTTTATTGGAAATTTGAAGCTTGTTGTGGATTAATTTGGCAGGACCAGGTGGGATAATGGCTTAGTATGCAAGTGGCTTGTCCAACAATAACTTTTAGTGGTGATCAACTCTAGTTTAGCTTGTTTGTTGGGTAAGAATTCCTAAACAAATCTTGTTGGTGCTTCATGGATATTATTCAAAGTGTTGGTTTCAACTTTGAATATGGATTGTAGGGAAGACCAAGAGTTGCACAAGGTGCTTCAAAAGCATGAAGAGTTCACAAATAGAAACAAAACTTCAATATTTTGGATGACCACCAAGGTTCATGAGAATGAGCATCAATGTATATCCCAAATTGCATTGGTTATGGACAATATTATTCAGCATAAGAGGAAAATTCAGGTTCTGGAAGATGAATGTTCCATGCTAAGGAACATGGTTTACAATCTCAGTAAAGGCTCACATTTAGTTGCCTCCAATTTTATAATGTCAGTGAATTTAGCTTTAAAAGATTTCGGGAGGAAGAAAAAACACACCAAATGATGGAAGATAAGGACTTCGGTATCCAAGGATCGCATCCCCCCAACATTGGACAAGTTAAGCTCACGATAAATATGTTTTTCATTCATTTTCATGTTATGTAGAACAATATTAATCTTAGGAGTCTTTTTTAGAGTTTACACTAGCGGTGACTTTTTGAAATCTCCAACAAAGTATGAC
>JZKD02S0161018.1:167733-207918 GCA_000966675.3 Picea glauca
ACTTGTTTATGGTACAGGTTGATTACAGGTTATTTGGTACAGGTTGGTGCATGGTTGATGCACTTGTTTATGGTACAAGTTGATTACAAGTTGAGGTATAGGTTGATGCATGGTTCAAATTTATTGATACATGTTTACAGCAGTATATCTCACAGTGACAGGTTGACAGTGGTTCCATCATTCTAATTCTACTTCAGGGTGGCAGGATGGGGCAAGGACAGGTGATTGTAGCCACCTTCCGGTTGTAGCCGGAGAACATAGGGGGTTGTAGCCTCCTTCTGGTTGTAGCCAGAGAAACTAGGGGGTTGGAGCCTCCTTCTAGTTGCAGCTGGAAAACAAAGGAAGTTGGTGCTTCCAATGAATGTAAATCTTCAAGACATATAAGAAAAAACATTATGTGGTTTTCTCCTGATTTGGGTTTCCACGTAAAACACTGGTGTACTATGTATGTGTATGTTTTTTCATTTGTTCATTTCTTATTTAATCTGCAGTTATTGGATGATAATGATTCATTGATATAACACTTGGATTATATGGTTAAAAAGGATTAAATTGCTCTATTACTGATTCACACCCCCTCTCAGTAATCCAATAGTTTTGTAGATTTGTTTGAGAAGAATCTTTAAAGGAATGTTGGAGGGTGGTTTCATATTTGTTTAATATAATTATAAACTTCTAATTCAAGATCATTATGAAAAAATTGTGTTGACGTGTTTCCTAATTTGTCATCATCGTTCTTATTTATTTCTTGGTGTGCATATGGTCTGAAGTTGACACGGAAAATCTCAGTTGGTGAGATTACAATGAATCAACAAGTATCAACAAAAATGAAATGCAATCCATGCCAAAGCATTAAAGTTGGTTGTAGATGTCACTTCATCATGCATCGAATTTATATGTGTCCAAATGATGTTCTTATAACATACACTGAGTGTAGGCATATTGAAAAATCTAGTGGCATGTGTCACAAGAAGAATGCAATGGGTAAACCTCAAACATTCAAATATGCACCACATTTGTCATTTGATATATGAGCTAGTGTAGAAAATATTATTGAAGATGGTTTTGATGTCACAATGGTTTGGGACAACTTCATCTCTAATGTGGAGCACTAATTTGGTGAGTTATTCACAGGGGTAACTCGAGATACCTTAATGACAAGGATGGATGTTTCTAACATTTACCATAATATTATAAAGAAAGGATATATGAAGGATGAGAGTGATCCAACAAGTGTTCAATGTTGGTATAATCAGTTTCCAGATAGTTTTATTTTTCAAACAAAAGCAAGATATTATGAAAGACATACCATTTATTATAGGCATACAAACACATTGGATGCATTCCATGATGGTAAAGTATTCACACAACAATGTTATGTCTATGGATTCCACATTTAGTACCAATATGTATGGGGTGCGTATAATCAACCTTTTCATTTCTTCATGGTGGCTAAAATAATTTTTTGTGTGTTGAATACTATATTAACACTTATGTGTTTTGAATATAGTATCAACTTTATACGTTAATGGTATTTGACAAACATTGTAATGGTGTTCCAGTGGCTTGGGTGATTTCATCACGTAATTCTACATATAATATTTGTAAATAGTTGTCAGTTTTATTTGATGTGGGAATGAAAGAACGCTCATATTGGCATGTACGATCATTTTTCATAGACAATGCTATTGTTAAGATTCAAGCATTAAGGTTCCACATTTGTTTTATTTCAAAATAAACATGAAAAAAAAATATTACATTCACATAATTTATTATCCTTTAATATAATGTTATTTCAGGAGTTTAACAAATTCCTCCATTCTACTATGTATATGGCATGTCCATCGAGCATGGGTAAAAAATGTTGAAAGTAAATTCAAAGTCAAAGAAAACAAAGTTTTCATTCTTCGTTCTTTAAGAGAAATCATGCACTCATGCCAAAATGATGAGTATGTACGAAAAGCAGTTGCAAGAATATTTCATGAATTTAGTGAAGAGGAAAAGTTTATGAAATATTTTGACACCACTTGGCTATTCAATGACAAAATATGTAAGTGTCATGTAACATTAAATCATAACTATTATTCCATAATTGCATGTTTCTAGTCATTACTTTTTAGTTGATGATAAAAAAAAATTCCACATATGTGGGAAAAAACTTACAGGAAATTTACGCATTCCAATCAAGACACCAACAATGCAATTGCATGCTACCACGTGTATCTAAAATATAGGTACCTATATGAAGATAACAATTCATGTCACAAACGGGTGTATTTGTTGTTGTTCATATTGTTAACAAAAGTTGAAGTATACTATATTCATAATCAACGTTTAAAAGAAGCAGGAATTATAAAGCCTACCAAGTGTGAGAAACAAGAGACTCTCTCAAAGGATAGACCAATCCAAATACCATATGAAGATCGTTTGCGTGACCCAAAAAGTATGAATGAATTTCTAGTTCGTAGACAAAATAAGGATACTCTTGATACCTTGTATAATTTCATATACACATGGTCTGAGTTTAATTTTTGTAGTTGTGATTGGGCGTTGAATGGAAATATTTGTAAGCATGTCTTCAAAGTTCAAATGTGGGTGAGTGAACATGATTTGGACATTAATACATTAGAAAATGTTCCTAGTATGGTTATTGACAGACATGTATTTTTAGTTGATTTAAATCAAACAGTGGCAATGAGCTCGCTACCAAAAGTACAATCAAACATTAACCATGTAAATATTTTATCAGATCATGTTGATCCTGACACTACAACATTGAAAAATATGATCTCTGAGGTTGATAGATTTCAATTGTTACATGCATAGATCAATAAAAGAGAGAGGAATATGTTGAATGATTTGCCTACAAATGTGGACCATTGTGAAGCAATTAACAACTTGTTTTACACTTTAGAAGCAGAGATAAACAAAAAAATTGTCAGTGTCATGTCTCCATCTAAAATCATGACTAAGAGACAACACAGTTTTTTGAGCCCACAAAGCAAAAAGATACAACATCATCGTCAAAGACATTCAACTAAGGGTAAACCACAATTTCAAAGGGTTGGACAGGTTCGCATAAATTCAAGGAATAGCATGGACAAGTAAATGAAGCTAATTTCTTCAACAGATCATGGGAATGTGAAATGAAAGCACCAATCAATCCAATTAATCTATCCACACAAGGAAAGCACCAATACTAAGTAAATATACCAATACCTTGACCTGTATATATACTAGGTATACTAGGTATATTTGGCTCAATCACTTGTTGACTAGTCTATTGAGTCGACTCTATTTGTTGTTATGTCGACCCCTATTGTGTTTGTGTTGCTTTCTTAGGTGATTCGTCTATTTACTTTGTTTTTTGTTGTTGTTCATGTATCTACTCTTCACCGGTATATATACTAAGTATATATGTCAGTATATATACTTAGTATATATGTCGATCTATATATATATATATATATATATATATATATATATATATATATATATATATATATATATATATATATATATCGGTATGTATATATATTTTGTATATATATCAATATATATACTTAGTATATATATCGCTATATATATACCAATTATATACTATGTATGTATATATATGTATATACTTAGTATATATACTAGTGTATATATAATTAGTATATGTACCGGTATATATACTTATATATATATCGACATATATACCTAGTATATATACTAAGAATATATATCGATATATACTAGGTATATGTTTCAGTATATATACTTACTATATATGTATTGGTATATATACTAAGAAAATATACCTAGTATATATACCGGTATATATACTTAATATAGTATATAGTAGTATATAGACCATTATATATATCGACATATACCTAGTATATGTCGATATATGTTGGTATATATACTTAGTATATATAGTGGTATATATGTCATATATACAAGTATATATTCCAGTATATATACCAACATATATATATATATATATATATTGAGTATATATACCGACATATATACCTAGTATATCTCGATATATATATTGGTATATATACTTAGCATATATACCATACTGATATATATACTAGAAGTATATATACTAGGTATATATGTCTATATATATACCGGTATATGTCCCCTCTTTGGAGTGTCAAGTATATATATTGGTATATATGTTGGTATATATACTAAGTAAATATACCTAGTATATATACTTAATATAGTATTATGAATATGTATATTTACTTAGTATATATATGGACATATATACCTAGTATATATATCAGTACGTATACTAGGTATATATATCGATATATATACTAACTATATATAGCAATATATATACTAAGTATATATATCGACATATATACCTAGTATATATATATTTTATATATACCGACATATATACCTAGTATATATCGATATATATACTAAGTATATATACCGACATATATACCTATTATATATCGGTATATATACCGATATATATGTTAAGTATATATACCAGTATATATATCGACATAGGTATATATGTTGGTATATATACAAAGTATATATACCAATATATATACCTAGTATATATACTGGTATATATACTAAATATATATATACTTATATATATACTGATATATATACCGATATATATACTTGTATATATGTCGATATATATATATATATATATATTCTGAAACATATACCTAGTATATGTCGATATATATACATACCAGTATATATACTAAGTATATGTCAATATATATATATATACTGGTATATATATTAAGTATATATATTAATATATATACTAGGTATATATGTCAATATATATACTAGGTATATATGTCGGTATATATACAAGTATATATACTTCTATATATACCAACATATATACCTAGTATATATACACCATGTCTCTGTACATTACGCACCCCAAGTCTTGCACTGGTTGGGTAGCTAGTCCAACCATCGCATAAAAGTCTTCGGATGTACTTCCGCGTGCCTGGACTTTAGTCTTTTCTATCTACATCTTCATCACTCCATCCAACTCTGAAACACCAAAGAAAGATCACCCATGCCCCACTACTTCCATGTTTACTAGATGCAACATTGTAGGTCATTAGAAATAAGATTTTTTCAGAAGAAGGGATGATGGAGGTAGTATTTGTATGTAGTGCGCACAGAGATTCTATGAATGTCCTTGAATTACAGGAATGTTATAATGTTGCTAAGGAATAACAAGATGAGGAAGATCCAAGGAATGTACAAGTACTTGAAACTGAGGGGGAACATGCAATCGAAGGACTGGATCTTTTATCTGCTACATATGCACAACCAATAAGAACACGAAAGGTGAAAATTGGGACAAAGGAAAACCCAAAGTTTACAGATAGGAGACTACCAGAATGATGAAACTATGGAGAAGATTGAAGATTCACTACGCAAGTATCAGGATCTATTCCCAATTACGTTATTAGAGATGGAGGGGATAGATGGGGAGTTTGGAGAAATGAAGATCCTTTTGAAACCATATGCTAAGCCATTGAGACAAAGACCCTATAGGTTAAATCCGAATTATAAAGAGAAGGTGAAAGTAGAGATAGACCAAATGTTAGAAGTATGGATTATTGAACCAGTGGTGGAATCAGAATGGGTAAGTCCAATGGTGGTACAAGATAAGAAAACATGGGGAATCAACATTTGAGTAGACCTAAGGAAGTTAAATGATGCATGTTTGCATGATCCATTTCCAACTCCTTTCACATATGAAGTTCTAGAGAATGTAGGAGGGTAGTAGGCTTATTCTTTCACAGATGTACTTTCAAGGTATCAACAAATAAAGATTTTGTAGGAAGACATATATAAGACTACCTTTGTAACAGAGTGGGGAAGCTATTAGTACACAATAATGTCTTTTGGGTTGAAGAATGCACCTGCAGTTTTTTCAAAAGTAGTTGTAGCAGCGTTTAAGGAGTTTATTCGTAAGTTCGTTGAAGTTTACTTAGATGATTGGACTATTTTAGTCTATTGAAAGATCACATAGAAGTAATCAGGTTAATGTTGGATATGTGTAGACGATGTCATATTTCACTAAATTTAAAGAAATGTATTTAATGTGCACCCTTTGGAATTTTGTTGGGCCATGTGGTATGTAAGCAAGGCTTATGAGTGGATCCTTCCAAGGTTGAAGTGATTTTGGACTTACAGCCACCCACATCAGTAAGATAGTTGAGAACAACTCTGGGTCATAAAGGGTACTATAAGAAATTTCATTAAGGGTTATGCACATATTACAACACCTATGGAGAAGTTGTTGAAGGAAGAGGCTAAGTTCCAGTGGAATGAGGATGGTTAGAAGGGTTTGTATACATTGAAGAAGAAGTTAGTGACCATGTCAATTTTAATATTCTCATATTGGGAGAAGGAATTTCATGTACATGTGGATGCATCATCCATAGCGTTGGGTGCAATATTATCTCATCCATGAGAAGGAGACATATACCACCCAATTTCTTTTGCAAGTAAGAAGTTGTCAATAGTAGAAAAGAATTGCACTACTACAAAACGAGAAGGGTCGGAAATGGAATATGTGTTGCAGAAGTTTAGGGAGTATTTGTTGGGGTCTCATTTTAATATGTGTACATACCATTCTTCACTAAGGTACTCAGTGAACAACATATATCTTGGTCTTATTGACCTAAATCTTGATGTGGAATAACTTGGTCATCTCATTCTCCTTTTGGTGATGAAGGCTAATCAGATTCACCTCCTTCTGCATAGATGTGCAAACAATATTTTCATCCACATCCGAGCTACTTTCAACTGGATTGATCGAACCTGTGGCTAGAAGGTTCTTTTTCTTTCTGTCATTCTTGTAGTTCTTCGAGTTCTGCGTTTGATGTAGTTTCCAACATTTTCCCTTGGTGTGTCCATCAATGTTGCAATGAGTGCAATGGTTGCTAGGATCTTGAATCTGATGCATAGTGGTTGTTGTATTCTTATCTTTTCCCCCTTTCCACTTCTTCTTCCCCTCCTTGAAAGCTTCTTGGTGCTATTTTTTCTTCGAACCACTTGGGTTTCCTTTCTTTTAGCCTATGTTTTCCAAATACTATTACTATACACATGCCTCATGCATTGTCCATGGCTTGAAGAGAATCACCTTCTTTTGTAAATGATTGTGTAAACCCCCCAGATACTTAAGGAGTACATCTGGGTTCCTGGGAGAGATACTCATCATGATAATCATCTTTCTGAACTCAGTGGTGTACTCTTGTACACTTTGCCCCTGCCTCTACCTAAAGTAGTGCCACTGGATCCATTGGTCCTCTACATACCCGATAGGGTAGAATTGGGACTTGATGAGGGTTTTGAAGTCCCCCCACCTAGTTATTGGCAGATCACCCCCTATACTAAGTGTTTCTATGTGGATTTCCCACCAGGTTAAAGCATGGACCTATAACTTCAAACTAGCAAATGAAATATTTTTCCCTTCATCTATATGGTAAAAGTTAAAATAAACTTCTAATTTTTGAAACCAATGATTGAGTTTTAATTCATCGATACCACCTTACTATGGCTTCATGTCCACGTTCACTACCATATTAAAGAGGGACTGTGAAGGGTTAACGTCACTCGAACGCAACTGCTCTTTCTCGGATTGCTTCAGCAACTCCTTTCTTGAGTCTTTCTGATCTCCCAATTTCCCCTCTCATCTGATCTCTAAGTTAGAGCCTCCATCATCTTTGAATGGTCCGAGATTGCTTTCTAGAGCTGCCATCAGGAGGTTCATATTGTGACTAATGTCGATAACTTGTGCTTCCAACCACTCAAATCTCTCTTCTGTTGGATCTCAAGGGTGATTATAAACAGATTCGTCCTCCATGGCTAGGGTTTTTGCGACTTCTCATTGAGTCGATTCCTAGATCCTACAACTTTCCACAAATACCCAAAAGAAAAGCATGCTCTGATACCAATATGATCTATAAACTTCCATTTATATTCCACTAGAATGGTTTATCACAATAGATCTGATAAATAAATGGAACCTTATTATTAAGATTATTTTTCCTTTAGATTTTCATAATATTTAGTTATTGATTTTTTTGCTTATGCATGAAATAGATAAAATGAGGAAATAAAAGAACAATAAAATGCAATAACACCATCCACAAATAAACACAAAATATAACCTAGGAAACCCAATATAGGAGAAAACCCAGCTAGAAGGTCAGATTATTTTGGTCTCTTTTCTTTGGTCTGGAAATGAAGTAAGTACAAAGAGGCACTCTTTGTGGAGTTTCCTTTGATTTGTGGCATGTATGTCTACGAAAAAATCTCTCCTCTGTTATTCTCATAAAATACCACTCTCGTATGTTTTTCTCAGTTATGGAACAAGATATAATGCAAAATAATGGAACCCCTTCTCATGTTAGTAGTCTGGTATTTAACATAGCCTAATAGCCATCTAGGGGTAGGTTTTTTACTTCCTCAACCCTCAATTGTGATAGGGTTTTGGACCTTCTAGAATTTTATTGAAATTATACACGTTGCTAGCCTCATTTGTGTGAGTAACAGGGGTTGATGTGGCATTCTCATACCATGGTGGTCAACACGGTAGGTCAACTTGTGAGAGGCATAACTTTTGCATACAAACTCTAATTGACGCATGATCTGTACTGTTGGAAAGGTCTCGGAGTGTTAAATACCATCAAGGGGGTGTGACCTTGTTTTGGGCACCAGAACCCAAAAATACTTCATTTAATGCCTCAAAATGGTTGCGGAAGATTTCGGACCCCAATTTTCCAAACTAGGACTTGCCACTAAAATGGCCATGCAAGTTAAATCCTTTGATTTTTTCTACATTGAAAGGATCGAGATAGATGAAATATAATATTATGATCCAATCTGGATCATCTACCTCTAGTTTCTCCTTTTTCTTGAACTCTTTCGGCTTCATCTTGTGTTCTTCATGTTCAATCCCTATTGAAGGTTTTTCCATTTCCCTCACTACTAGAAGTTATATTCACAACACTCTATGTGTGGCAATTCTCTTCTCTAACCGATTAAGTATGACCCATCCAGGGATCTTCTTCATTGTCTTCTCCATAATGACCCTCTTTCATTATTGGTCATCTACTTCTCTGAAGCCCTGGAAATAGTTCTTGTCCACTTCTCCTATAGTCACTTGCTCACCGTATAGATTTTACCAAGTACTTTTGAACTTCATCTCTAATAATATATCATTCGTAACTGATAAGATCATAGCTTATGAGGGTTCACCAAGATGAAACCACCCTCCAACATTCCTTTAAAGATTCTTCTCAAACAAATCTACGACACCACTCATTAACACAAATTAATACTAGCCAATACTTATTGTACCAACCACCTTTGCAATATTAACAAAGGAAAAGAAAATTGTGTGTATATGAATACTATCCAATACTTATTGTACCAACCATCGTTGCAATATTAACAAAGGAAAATAAAATTGTGTGTATATTTTTATCCAATCTTATAATCTCTTCTCACTATTTGAATGCTCACACATATGCAAAACTTTAAAAAGAGATTCAAGGTTCTATTCAAATGGTAACTCATATGAAAAACTTTAAAAAGAGACTCATAATTGAATTGTGGTTCTTTGAGAAATATGTCAAGGATTAAACATGAACGAACTATTTTAATCAACAAAAAGGCTCCACAATCAACTACACTAAACTCCCACACATTGAACGAGGAGAAGGGGTCTCTCATATGCAAAAATTTAAAAACAGACTCATAATTGAATTATGGTTCATTTAAGAAATATGTCAAGGACTAAACATGAATGAACTATGTTTAATAAACAAAAAGGCTCCACAATCAACTACATTAAACTCCCACACATTGAACGAGGAGAAGGGGTGAACCTGAAGGAGAAGGATAGTTGTGGTGTTGGCTCTACCACCCGTACCACCCCATGTGACCTTTTTAATAGCAAGAAAAATGTCATAAATCCTCCCAGGCACTAAGAATTGGTTTGTCTATCTAGGGAATGGATTCATCATGCATATTGAGTTATTTATTGACCCCACGTAAACTAAAAAAAAGCATTTAAACCTATAAAACTCAATAGGAATCTCATGGCAGCTATGGAAAACTACAATGGAAATTTTTTGTTACTTTCAAAAGTCAAATTATAAAAATTTAGATTTAGAAACGCATTACAACATTGCAATAGCCAAATTATCTCCATTGTTGATCTTGCATCTCAGAAATGGATGAACAAAGGACAATACAGAGTTGTCGGAGTCCTGTAATTACTCATAAAAGTTATAACTATGGAAGAAGCCTCCAAGATTATCGATGTGAATGAAATCTAGAGTCGGTAAGTAAATAAGTAAATAGAACAATTATTAAAACTATTGAGTAACCATTGAAAATATAGAACAATCATTTAGAAACTGTTAAGCAAAAAATTACATAGCAATAGAGAAATTCATGGTATTTACCATGGAAGCCCAAATAGGAAAACCAAAATTCAATTGGCTTTGACTATGTTATTTATTTATTGGAAATGCATAGGTTACAATATCATTAGGTTATTTAGTCCATCAAAGGTACCGATATGGTAAAGATGGCATGGGGCCCTTCACACCATCAACCCTATCTCCTCTCTGTGTCAATTTTGTAATCATAGAACCTAAAGCAATGGTCAATCATTGTCATATGGATCCAATTCAAATTAGTCCCGGTAGCAATCCTACCCAACTCAATTTTTTCAATTTTTTCAATATACTTGTCTGAATCCATGTGCTCATACCACTTGTTGCAGTGAGATCGCCACTCCCTACAAATATCACACATATATCAAAATTTCACCATAATTAATATAAACAATTTCAATTCCAATATTATACAAACAACCACCACATAGTACAATTTAATTGAAAACAAAAAAAAACACAACATTATATGTACATTATTTATTAAATAAATTGGTCACGATCTAAAACTTCCATTACATTCATATTTATTAAATAAAAACTTCCATTACATTCATATTTATTAAATAAATTGGTCATGATCTAAAACCTCCATTGCAATCATAAAACCTATATATTTGGTATTCACATGCATCCATACTATACAATTTACATTAATGAAAAACAAAGGTCAATTACTCATCCACAACTTTCACATTTATTTATGATTGTGTTCGTGGCCTTTCAACCTGATAATTGCCGTATCTCTTCAAATTCCAAATTTCACATTTTAATGATTATCAAAAAGTAAGCATCACATTACATTACACTTTTTCTTTTTCCTTTCATCAGAATACATTAAAAAAAAAATTAAACTCATGAGTTTTGATCATTAAAACAAGAATGCAGAAAAGCATACAATTCAAAATTTGTAAGCACCAGTGTCGAGAGGAAATCCTCCACGTCTTTTGAGAGAATGCCTCTTAATTTTATTTACCTAAAGAGAAATTACTCCCATCACAGTATGCTTCGTGTCTCCTATCCTTTCCATTGAATCAAACGCGTCATATTGTGACAGCATATAATCAAGGGTTTGGATGCCTTGAACCTCCAAGTCCTCGAATGTCGGAACATCGCCATGATTTTCGATGCTACGCGAGTTACTGAAGGTGGTGTTATCATCAATCAGGACAGACTACGACGTCTTCCTGTCATTCAAGCTCTGAAATACATCTTCAATCTTCGGTACCTTCACTTGAGATCTACTGATTACCAGAATACGATTTTTTTCTTCATATTGACTACGAGAAGCGGAGGACCTCTTTCCTCCAGTGAGGAACTGAACCACTGCACAAAATTCAGAGGCGCTCGTTTTGATGATGGTAGGGTTTGAGATTTGGACTACCCTCACCGGTACAGGATGTCGACCTGTTAGAATTTGTTGTTGAACTTATCCCTTGAGAAATCTTCTCTGCCATATTTTTCTGGGAGGTCTGAATGTCCAAAAGGCTTCCTAACAATTCTGAGCAGCTTGTATCACAGAATCTATCTAAATTCACTATATGCAAAACCTTTCATTTTGAAAGGTTAAACGACAATAAGGTTGTAGATCTTTGTGCGGACTTCCGACTGTGTGATACTAGTCAATATGAAGAATAGTATAATCTGAAGGCAGTTGTGTAGGCGTTGGACATCCGAGTGGGTCACATTCTAAAGGCGCGAAAACACCAGGCAGATTCCTTCTACATCGAAGAAGTCGATGTGGGAAATTCGGAACCCTGCACCGTATGCAGTGGTTGTTGATGATTGCAGCCTCGTGTGACATTCTCCAAGTCGTTCTTCTATGTAGTGAGTCGATCTGTGAGAAGGCCCATGTGATGGGTGTGTCGTTCTCCTCTGGACTGAGTTGAGACGATATGTGCCCATATGTTGGGGGTGTCCATGTGATGGGTATGCGTACTCTAGACTGAGTTGTTATGATGTATGGTCTCTTGTCTACTCCTCTGGACTGACTTGAGATGACTTGAGATGGTCTCATGCCTTGTACTCTTTTGGACTGAGTTGAGTCGGCTTGAGATGGTCTTCTACCTTGTACTCCTATGGACTTAGTTGAGTCGACTTGAGATGGCTCTCCAGATGGTACTCATGTGGACTCAGTTGAGTGATCTGTTAAGAGTGATGTCCCTGTGGCAGGTGGACTTGTCCCTAGTTGTTGTTGCTGAGCACTAGAGGATCTGAGATCCTTTGTTATACTGTCAGAGAGTGAGACTTTGGTAAAACCCTAATTATGTTGTGAATGGTACAAGTCGGCCCCATCATGTGAAAGATAATTAATATTGTGTAATTATTAATTATATTATTAACTTGTACAGGTCGGCCCTATTGTGCCAATAGAAACATCACTTGATGTGATAGGTTTTGTATAAATAAAGAGTGAATCCCCATTGTGGATTACACTCACTTGTCATCTTCTAATTTCAAAAGTTGTGGTCTAAAATTATGAGGATTGCAATTCGCTCTTCTCTAGGAGCTAGATTTCTCAGTCATAGCCGCACCCTTTTGTGTGCTAGTTCTAGTGGTGGATGGTGGATCTTCTCTCGGCAGTATAGCAAAGGATTTTTGAGTTTTTCCTTTGATTGAGAAGGGTTTTCCCATGATACTTCTTGTGTTCTTCTGCATGGTTACTCTTCTTGTGATCTTGGTAATTGCAACACTTGTGTATGGTGTTGTTGCATTTGCTTATGGTTCAAGTACATGCTAAATGAAATAAACCTCATACTTGAGCCCAACATAGAGAAAATTCAACATGGTATCAGAGCAGACATGAAGATGACTATGTGCACATTAAGTGAAGACACGTCTATTGTTTTCATACACCTATTGTTGGAAATAAAGGAACGGAACCCCACTTAATTTATGTGGTGAAGAACTCGGTTGGTCGCATGCCTATGAGACTTGGCCGAACTTTGTTTAAGGTGGTTAAGGAGAAGCCACTCTAGGTTTGCCGCAGAAGAATCCCTAACAACAGACCTACCATGGACTTAAAACCTCAGACAAGATTCTCGTCTCAGTTGAATCCATTTTCTTTCACAAAATTGGAAATTTATGTGTCGAAATGAGTATTATAATTCCCTTGTCGTTAAATCGGTCGAGTTGGAGTATGCGGAGGGGTGATTGCAGGCCTTCAAGGAGTCATTGGATACCCAGATCTATTATCGTTCAGGCTCATCCCTAGAACTGGAGTATCAACATATGTCACCCGACGGAGAGGAGACAGATCTTGAGGAGAAGATGAAGAGAATGCGGCAGGAGACGGTGACGGAAAATATGTACAGGTACAAGGGAATTATCTTTGTCGTTTCCGTTCCTCTTCTTCTCATGTCGTTTGTATTGTTGCTCATGCCATGGATTCCCATCAAGATGAATTCCATGTTGCAAGACGGAGAAATTTCGCATCATGAGACTTTCTCGTCGGATGACAGATCTAGAAAGTACGCGGTTGTCTTTGATGCGGGAAGTTCGGGTGGCAGAATGCATGTGTATTGTTTCAATAAGGATCTACAGCTCCTGCATATAAGGAATGAACTCGAATTATTCCAGCAAGTTCTAAGTGTGTGTGCTATAAGTGCACATTATAGCGCACACATTATTTAAGGAGACTAGACTTGGATATCGAATAGACTACACTTGCAGCTAGTGATGTGCAAGGTTTGATCAAGCCCTTGTCACTATGCGTATCATTATCCTTTGTGGAAGAAAGGAAAGCAACATAAAGCACCTCAAAAGAAGTCAAGGAATGCAAGCAAGAACGACGAGGAGTTCTTCTCTACTTCAGTCTTCTCGGGAAGACCAAAAGCAAGATTGAGCATGATTGCAGACTAAGGTAAGTCTTGTACTACTTTCTTTAATTGATTTTATCATTACTCTATAGTAGCTTGTTTTTTATAATGAAGGGTATTATCCCTGGTGTGGGAGCCCTCATGACTTGGACCATTATCCATGGTGCGGGATGATTCCAAATTTTTTATTTGGTTGGTCATTATTCCTACGAGAGGCCAGATTTGTTTTTTCATTATTGAAGGGCTATTATCCCTGGTAAGGAAGCCAATTTGTGTTGGTTGGTTATTATCCTAGTACAGGAGGCCATTTTGATTGGGGCAGCATAAAACTGTAGAGACAGTAGAGGACCTGAGAAGACATGGGATGTCTCCAGGTTAGCAACACATGAAAAGGAATATGTTCATCCTTTCGACTTCAGAGGGAGTCAAACTATTTGAGAAGAAGGAAAAGACAATACCTTCTCCCCTTGAGCAGTTCAAAGGGAGACAGTTATTGATCTAGTTGATCTTGTAACTCCAGTTGATGATTCCCAGAGACATAGGCAGTAGGCCGAGAGAATCCTACACGAGCTCGACAAAATCTGTTGGACACAAAGGGACATGCATCTCCTTGTGATACATTTCGAGAGAGAAAGATACCACATAGATTTTCGAGCTATGTTTCAGCTATGAGCCACATCATTGATACTAAACCTTCTTGTCATGGAGAAGCAGCAGGATAGTAGTTTTGGCAAGTTGCCACGACCAAAGAGTATCAATCCATTATGAAGAATGATGTGTGGATCTATAAGATCAAACATGCAGCTAATGGAAGTGTCAAAAAGTACAAAGCGAAATTTGTGGCTAGAAGATTTTCTCAGGTGGAGGGAATAGATTATGAGGAGACATTTGCTCTTGTTTCCCAAATACATTTCCATCTATACGATTATTGATCTTATAACATCCATGGGTTGGAGACTACATCTAATGGATGTAAAGACAAGCCTTTCTCAATGGTGAGATTGAGGAAGAAGTTTACATCGAGCTACCACATGGATTCGTGACACATGAGAAGCAGTCTCATGTATGCAAATTGAAGAAAGCCATGTATGGACTATTGCAAGAACATCATGTTTGGTATGAGATACTTAACGAGTTTGGGCTTCAGCAAGAGTGTTGTTGATCCAAACCTATACTACAACATTGTTGGTGACGAGTGCCTGATTTTTGGTCCTGTATGATTCTGAAAGTCTTACTGTTGAATGCAATTGTGCATTAGCTTCTAAATTTGAGATGAAGGACCTTGGTATGATGCACTACTTATTGGACTAGAAGTATGGCAGAGGACTGATGAGATTTTCCTGAGTCAAGGAAAATATACAGTGGAGAAATTTGGGATGATGAATTGCAAATCCATGCCTACACCAATGGTGATGAACTTGAAAAAGATGAACGAGGCTTCCTCCAATTTAGGCGAGATTGATCCACATCTTTATAGACAGTTGATTGGATCATTGATGTATCTCATCAACACCAAACCTATATATGCTATGTAGTGAATGTACTCAGTTGGTTCATGAGTCAGTCGAGACAGACACACTGGATAGCAGTGAAGCATGTGTTGAGATATCTACAAGGCACAGTTGGTTATGGCCTGAGATATGCCTCCAGTGTAGACATGAGATCATAGGGATATTTTGATGCAGACTCGCCAGGGAGAGCAGTGGACCGGAAGAGCACATCTGATTGTTGTTTTACTTTGTGATTATCCATGTTTCCTGGTGCAGAAGGAAACAGACTTGTATAGACTTGAGTACCACAGAAGTAGAGTACATTGCATTATGTGTGGCATTCCACGAAGCAGTGAGGCTTCAAAAGCTCCTTCCGGACTTATTTGGACATGATATGGATTCCATCGTTATCTATTGCGATAACCAGAGTTGTGTAAATCTCTCTGAGAATCCTTTGTTTAACAATAAATCGAAACACATTGAGATATGGTGCAGAGGAAAGCAGTACATGTGCAGTACCTTTCTACACACAAGCAGGTTACAGATGTCTTCACCAAACTGCTTGTCCAGACGAAGTTCGAGTACTTCTGTGAGAGACTTGGCTTGGTGGAGAATGCCTCCCTAGATGAGAGGAGTGTTGATGATTGCAGCATCGTGTGACATTCTCTGTGTCATTCTCCTCTGGACTGAGTTGAGTCGATCTGTGAGAGGGCCCATGTGATGGGTGTGTCGTTCTCCTCTGGAATGAGTTGAGACGATGTGTGCCCATGTGTTGGGTGTGCCCATGTGATGGGTGTGCGTCAGACTCTGGACAGATTTGTTATGACGTGTGGTCTCTTGTCTACTCCTTTGGACTGAGTTGAGATGACTTGAGATGGTCTCCTTCCTTTTACCCCTCTATACTGAGTTGAGTCGACTTGAGATGGTCTCCTGCCTTGTACTCCTATGGACTTAGTTGAGTCGGATTGAGATGGCTCTCCAGATGGTACTCTTGTGGAATCAGTTGAGTGATCTGTTGAGAGTGGTGTCCTTGTGGATGAGCACAGGTGGACGTGTCCCTAATGCCTGAGCACTATAGGATGTGAGATCCCTTTCTATATTGTCAGAGAGTGAGACTTTGGTAAAAACCTAATTAAGTTGTGAAGGGGACAAGTCGGCCCCACCATGGGAAAGATAATTAATATTGTGTAATTATTAATTATATTATTAAGTAGTACATGTCGGCCCTATTGTGCCAATAGACACATCATTTGATGTGATAGGTTTTTAATAAATAAAGAGTGAATCCGCATTGTGGATTACACTCACTTGTCATCTCATAATTTCATAAGTTGTGGTCTGAAATTATGAGGATTGCAATTCGCTCTTCTCTAGGAGCTAGCTTTCTCAGTCATAGCAGCACCCTTCTGTGTCAGAGTTTTGGTGGTGGATGGTGGATCTTCTCTTGGCAGAATAGCAAAGGATTGTTGGGTTTTTCCCTTGATTGAGAAGGGTTTTCCCATGATACTTCTTGTGTTCTTGTGCATGGTTATTCTTCTTATGATCTTGGTAGTTGCAACACTTGTGTATTGTGTTGCTCCATTTGTTTATGGTTCAAGTACATGCTAAATGAAATAAACCTCATACGTGAGCCCAACATAGAGAAAATTCAACATGGTATCAGAGCAGACCTGAAGATGACTATGTGCACAGTAAGTGAAGACACATCTATTGTTGTCATACCCCTATTTTTGCAAAGAAAGGACCGGACCCCCACTTAATTTCTATGGTGAAGAACCTGGCTAGCCGCAGGCCTATCAGACTTGGCCAAACTTTGTTTAAGGTGGTTAAGGAGAATCCCCTCAAGGGTTGTCGCAGAAGACACCCTAATAGAAGACCTACCAGGGACTTAAAACCTCAAACAATATTCTCGTCTCGGTTGAATCCACTTTCTGTCACAAAAATGGAAATTTATGTTTGGAAACAAGTATTATAATTCCCTTGTCATTAAATCGGTCGAGATGGAGTCTACGGATGGGGAATTGTAGTCCTTCAAGGTGCCAATGAATACCCAGATATGTTATCTTTTGAGCTCATCCCTAGAGCTGGAGAATCAACATATGTCATTCGACGGAGAGGAGATAGATCTTGAGGAGAAGATGAAGAGAATGCGGTAGCAGACGGTGATGGAAAATATGTACAGGTACAGGGGCGTTATCTTCGTCGTCTTAGTTCCTCTTCTTATCATGTTGTTCGTATTGTTTCTCATGCCTTGGGTTCCCATCAAGATTAATTCCATGTTGCAAGATGGGGAAATTCCACATCACGAGAATTTCTCGTCGGATAACAGATCTAGGAAGTACGTGGTTGTCTTTGATGCGGGGAGTTCGGGTAGTAGAATGCATGTGTATTGTTTCAATAAGGATCTACAGCTCCTGCATATAAGGAATGAACTCAAACTATTCCATCAAGTTCTAAGTGTGTGTGATATAAGTGCACCTTATAGCACACACACTATTCAAGGAGACTAGACTTGGATATCAAGGAGACTAGACTTGGATATCGAAGAAACTAGACTTGCAACTAGTGATGTGCAAGGTTTGATCAAGTCCTTGTCACTATGTGTATCATTATCATTTGTCGAAGAAAGGAAAGAAACATAAGGCACCTCAAAAGAATTCAAGGAATTCAAGCAATAACGACAAGGAGTTCTTCTCTACCTCAGTCGTCTCGGGAAGACCAAAAGTAAGATTGAGCATGATTGCAGACTAAGGTAAGTCTTGTACTACTTTCTTTAATTGATTTTATCATTACTCTATAGTAGCTTGATTTTGATAATTAAGGGTAGTATCCCTGGTGTGGGATCCCTCATGACTTGGACCATTATCCCTGGTGCGGGAGTCCAAATTTTTTGTTTGGTTGATCATTATCCCTACGAGAGGCCAGATTTCTTATTTCATTATTAAAGGGATATTATCCCTAGTACGAGAGCCCATTTGTGTTGATTGGTTAGTATCCTAGTACAGGAGGCCATTTTGATTGTTATCCCTACGGAAGGTCATCTTGGTTATTATCCTAGAACGGAGTCCAACATAATTGATCCAGAAATGAATCTAGGAGTTTGATGGGGTTTAGAAAGGCCTAAAAATAAAAGTTCTCATAATGGCTTCAAAATGGGCGTGTGTGTAGGCCTCATTGATACGAACACAACGCAACTTGAACAGGCTCAAATGGACGTTGTATTCTCCAAATATCGCAATCTGTTCGCTTTGCCAAACATGCAAAAAGTCAAGGAAAATTCAACCATGTCAAAGTCAATGTTGACATCATCACACATCATGCTGATGTGGCATCACCAGGAGGTGACATGTGTCACTCAGTTTCGTTACTTTCGGGATGAGTTGGCACTGTACGAACTTGACATGTGTCACCATAAGGATGACACGTGGCAGTCAGTACAGTGATGTGGCTCAATGACAGATGGACTAGGCGTATGGACTGTTGACGTGTCAGACAGGTGGCAGGGTGATTGGGCATATGTATTGATGATGTGGTCCAATCCTGGGTCACCACGTGGCACCCTGCGAATGCCCAATGACAGTTGGGTAAAGAAATTGTTAGGTCGGGGGTTCGAACCTCAGACCTCCTCGGGCGCCAACGACTTTACAAGTCGATGTGGGAAATTCGGAACCCTGCACCATATGCAGTGGTTGTTGATGATTGCAACGTCGTGTGACATTCTCCAGGTCGTTCTCCAATGGACTGAGTTGAGTCGATCTGTGAGAAGGCCCATGTGATGTGTGTGTCGTTCTCCTCTGGACTGAGTTGAGACGATGTGTGCCGATATGTTGGGGGTATCCATGTGATGGGTATGCGTCAGATTCTGGATTGAGTTGTTATGATGTGTGGTCTCTTGTATACTCCTCTGGACTGAGTTAAGATGACTTGAGATGGTCTCCTGCCTTGTACTCTTTTGGACTGAGTTGAGTCGGCTTGAGATGGTCTTCTGCCTTGTACTCCTATGGACTTAGTTGAGTCGGCTTGAGATGGCTCTCCATATGGTACTCCTATGGACTCAGTTGAGTGATCTGTTAAGAGTGATGTCCCTGTGGCTGAGCACAGGTGGACGTGTCCCTAGTTGTTGAGCACTAGAGGATCTGAGATCCCTTGTTATATTTTCAGAGAGTGAGACTTTGGTAAAACCCTAATTATGTTGTGAAGGGTACAAGTCGGCCCCATCATGTGAAAGATAATTAATATTGTGTAATTATTAATTATATTATTAAGTTGTACAGGTCGGCCCTATTGTGCCAATAGAAACATCATTTGATGTGGTAGGTTTTGTATAAATAAAGAGTGAATCCCCATTGTGGATTACACTCACCTGTCATCTTATAATTTCAAAAGTTGTGGTCTGAAATTACGAGGATTGCAATTCACTCTTCTCTAGGAGCTAGATTTCTCAGTCATAGCAGCACCCTTTTGTGTGCTAGTTCTGGTGGTGGATGGTGGATCTTCTCTTGGTAGTATAGCAAAGGATTTTTTAGTTTTTCCCTTGACTGCGAAGGGTTTTCCCAGGGTACTTCTTGTGTTCTTCTGCATGGTTATTCTTCTTGTGATCTTGGTAATTGCAGCACTTGTGTATGGTGTTGTTGCATTTGTTTATGGTTCAAGTACATGTTAAATGAAATAAACCTCATACTTGAGCCCAACATAGAGAAAATTAAACATGGTATCAGAGCAGACCTGAAGATGACTATGTGCACATTAAGTGAAGACACATCTATTGTTTTCATACCCCTGTTGTTGCAAATAAAGGACCGGAACCCCACTTAATTTATGTGGTGAACAACTCGGTTGGGCGTAGGCCTATCAGACTTGGTCGAACTTTGTTTAAGGTGGTTAAGGAGAAGCCCCTCTAGGGTTTCCGCAAAAGAAGCCCTAACAGCAGACCTACCACAGACTTAAAACCTCGGACAAGATTCTCGTCTCGGTTGAATCCATTTTCTTTCACAAAATTGGAAATTTATGTCTCGAAACGAGTATTATAATTCGCTTGTCGTTAAATCGATCGAGTTGGATTCTGCGGAGGGGTGATTGCAGGTCTTCAAGGCTTCATTGAATACCCAGATCCGTTATCATCCGGGCTCATCCCTAGAACTGGAGAATCAACATCTATCATCCGACGGACAGGAGACAGATCTCAAGGAGAAGATGAAGAGAATGTGACAGGAGACGATGACGAAAAATGTGTATAGGTACAAGGGTGTTATCTTCGTCGTTTCCGTTCCTCTTCTTCTCATGTCGTTTGTATTGTTTCTCATGCCCCGGGTTCCCGTCGAGATGAATTCCATGTTGCAAGACACAGAAATTTCGCATCCCGAGAATTTCCCGTCAGATGACAGATCTAGGAAGTACGCGGTTGTCTTTGATGTGGGGAGTTCATGTAGCAGAATGCATGTGTATTGTTTCGATAAGGATCTACAGCTCCTGTATATAAGGAATGAACTCGAACTATTCCAGCAAGTTCTAAGTGTGTGTGCTATAAGTGCACCTTATAGCGCACACACTATTAAAGGAGACTAGACTTGGATATCAAGGAGACTAGACTTGGATATCGAAGAGACTAGACTTGCAGTTAGTGATGTGCAAGGTTTGATCAAGACCTTGTCACTATGTGTATCATTATCCTTTGTGGAAGAAAGGAAAACAACATAAGGCACCTCAAAAGAAGTCAAAGAATGCAAGCAAGAATGGCGAGGAGTTCTTCTCTACCTTAGTCTTCTCGGGAAGATCAAAAGCAAGATTGAGCATGATTGCAAACTAAGGTAAGTCTTGTACTACTTTCTTTAATTGATTTTATCATTACTCTATAGTAGCTTGCTTTTTATAATGAAGGGTATTATCCCTGGTGTGGGAGCCCTTATGACTTGGACCATTATCCATGGTGCGGGAGTCCAAATTTTTTATTTGATTGGTCATTATGCCTACGAGAAGCCAGATTTCTTATTTCATTATTGAAGGGCTATTATCCCTAGTAAGGGAGCCCATTTGTGTTGGTTGGTTATTATCCTAGTACAAGAGGCCATTTTAATTGTTATCCCTACGGGAGGTCATCTTGGTTATTATCCTAGTATGGGAGGCCAACATAAAACTGTAGAGACAGTAGAGAACCTAAGAAGACGTGGGATGTCTCTAGGTTAGCAACACAGGAAAAGGAATATTTTCATCATTTTGACTTCAAAGGGAGTCACTTGACTCAGAGAGAGTCAAACTATTTGAGAAAAAGGAAGAGACAATACCTTCTCCCCTTCATCAGTTCAAAGGCAGACAGTTATTGATCCAGTTGATCTTGTAACTCCAGCTGATGATTCCCAGAGACATTGGTAGTAGGTCGGGAGAAGCCTATACAGGCTCAACAAACTCTGTTGGAGGCAAAGGGACATGCATCTCCTCGTGATACATTCCGAGAGGGCAAGAGACCACATAGATGTTCGAGCTATGTTTCAACTATGAGCCACATCATTGATACGAAACCTTATTGTCATGGAGAAGCAGCAGGACAACAGTTTTGGCAAGATGCCACGAGTGAAGAGTATCAATCCATTATGAAGAATAATGTGTGGATCTATAAGATCAAACATGAAGCTAATGGAAGTGTCAAAAAGTACAAAGCGATATTTGTGGCTAGAAGATTCTCTTAGGTGGAGGGAATAGATTATGAGGAGACATTTTGCACGTGTTTCCCAAATACACTTCCATCTATACGATTATTGATCTTATAACATCCATGGGTTGGAGACTACATCTCATGGATGTAAAGACAAGCCTTTCTCAATGGTGAGATTGAGGAAGAAGTTTACATCGAGTTGCCAGATGGATTTGTGACACATGAGAAGCAGTCCCATGTATGCACGTTGAATAAATCCATGTATGGACTAATGCAAGAACATCATGCTTGGTATGAGATACTTGATGACTTTGGGCTTCAACAAGAGTGTTGTTGATCCAAACCTATACTACAACATTGTTGGTGATGAGTGCCTGATTTTTGGTCCTATATGATTCTGAAAGCCTTACTGTTGAATGCAATTGTGCATTAGATTCTGAATTTGAGATGAAGGACCTTGGTATGATGCACTACCTATTGGACTAGAAGTATGGCAGAGGACTGATGAGATTTTCCTGAGTCAAGGAAAATATACAGTGGAGATATTCGGGATGATGGATTGCAAATCCATGCCTACACCAATGGTGATGAACTTGAAGAAGATGAACGAGGCTTCCTCCAATTCACGTGAGATTTATCCACATATTTATAGATAGTTGATTGGATCATTGATGTATCTGGTCAACACCAGACCTGATATATGCTATGTAGTGAATGTACTCAGTCAGTTCATGAGTCAGTCGAGACAGACATACTGGATAGTAGTGAAGCATGTGTTGAGATATCTACAAGGCACAGTTGGTTATGGCTTGAGATATGCCTCCGGTGTATACATGACATCGTAGGGATATTCTGATATAGACTGGGCAGGGAGAGCAGTGGACCGGAAGAGCACATCTGATTGTTGTTTTACTTTGTGATTAGCCATGGTTTCCTGGTGCAAAACGAAACAGACTTGTATAGATTTGAGTACCACAGAAGTAGAGTACATTGCATTATGTGTGGCATTCCACGAAGCAGTGAGGCTTCAAAAGCTCCTTACAGAATTATTTGGACATGAGATGGATTCCACCATTATCCATTGCGATAACCAGAGCTGTGTAAATCACTCTGAGAATCCTGTGTTTAACGATAAATCGAAACACATTGAGATATGGTGCAGAGGAAAGAAATACATGTGAAGTACCTTTCTACACACATGCAGGTTACAGATGTCTTCACCAAACCGCTTGCCAGGACGAAGTTCGAGTACTTTTGTGAGAGAGTTGGCCTGGTGGAGAATGTCTCCCTAGCTGAGAGCGAGTGTTGATGATTGCAACATCGTGTGACATTCTCTGTGTCATTATCCTCTGGACTGAGTTGAGTCGATCTGTGAGAGGGCCCATGTGATGGGTGTCTCGTTCTCCTCTGGAGTGAGTTGAGACAATGTGTGCCCATGTGTTGGGTGTGCCCATGTGATGGGTGTGCATCAAACTCTAGACAGATTTGTTATGACATGTGGTCTCTTGTCTACTCCTCTGGACTGAGTTGAGATGACTTGAGATGGTCTCCTTCCTCTTACTCCTCTGGACTGAGTTGAGTCGGCTTGATATGGTCTCCTGCCTTGTACTCCTATGGACTTAGTTGAGTCGGCTTGAGATGGCTCTCCAGATGGTACTTCTTTGGACTCAGTTGAGTGATCTGTTGAGAGTGGCATCCCTGTGGCTGAGCACAGATGGATGTGTCCCTAGTGGTTGAGCACTATAGGATGTGACATCCCTTGCTATATTGTCATAGAGTGAGACTTTGGTAAAACCCTAATTATGTTGTGAATTGTACAAGTCGGCCCCACCATGTGAAAGATAATTAATATTGTGTAATTATTAATTATATTATTAAGTTGTACATGTCGGCCCTATTGTGCCAATAGACACATCATTTGATGTGATAGGTTTTGTATAAATAAAGAGTGAATCCCCATTGTGGATTACACTCACTTGTCATCTCATAATTTCATAAGTTGTGGTCTGAAATTATGAGGATTGCAATTCACTCTTCTCTAGGAGCTAGCTTTCTCAATCATAGCAGCACCCTTCTGTGTGCTAGTTTTGGTGGTGGATGGTGGATCTTCTCTTGGCAGTATAGCAAAGGATTGTTTGGTTTTTCCCTTGATTGAGAAGGGTTTTCCGAAGATACTTCTTGTGTTCTTGTGCATGGTTATTCTTCTTATGATCTTGGTAATTACAGCACTTGTGTATGGTGTTGCTACATTTGTTTATGGTTCACGTACATGCTAAATGAAATAACCCTCATACGTGAGCCCAACATAGAGAAAATTCAACATGGTATCAGAGCATACCTGAAGATGACTATGTGCACAGTAAGTGAAGACACATCTATTGTTGTCATACCCCTATTTTTGCAAAGAAAGGACCGGACCCCCACTTAATTTATGTGGTGAAGAACCTGGCTGGCCGCAAGCCTATCAGACTTGGCCAAACTTTGTTTAAGGTGGTTAAGGAGAATTCCCTCTAGTGTTGTCGCAGAAGACTCCCTAAAAAAAGACCTACCACCAACATAAAACCTCAAACAAGAATCTCATCTTGGTTGAATCCATTTTCTGTCACAAAATTGGAAATTTATGTCTGGAAACGAGTAGTATAATTCCCTTGTCGTTAAATCAGTCGAGATGGAGTCTGCGGATGGGGGATTGCAGGCCTTCAAGGCGCCAATGAATACCCAGATTCGTTATCGTTCGAGCTCATCCCTAGATCTGGAGAATCAACATCTGCCATTCGATGGAGAGGAGATAGATCTCGCGGAGAAGATGAAGAGAATGCGGTAGCAGACGGTGACGGAAAAGATGTACAGGTACAGGAGCGTTATCTTCGTCGTCTTCGTTCCTCTTATTCTCATGTCGTTTGTATTGTTGCTCATGCCCCGAGTTTCCATCAAGATCAATTCCATGTTGCAAGACGGATAAATTCCGCATCACGAGAATTTCTCGTCGGATGACAGATCTAGGAAGTACGTGGTTGTCTTTGATGCGGGGAGTTCGGATAGCATAATGCATGTGTATTGTTTCGATAAGGATCTACAGCTCCTGCATATAAGGAATGAACTCAAACTATTCCAGCAAGTTCTAAGTGTGCGTGTTATAAGTGCACCTTAGCGAACACACACTATTCAAGGAGACTAGACTTGGATGTCAAGGAGACTAGACTTGGATATCGAGGAGACTAGACTTGCAGCTAGTGATGTGCAAGGTTTTATCAAGCCCTTGTAACTATGTGTATCATTATCATTTGTAGAAGAAAGGAAAGAAACATAAGGCACCTCAAAAGAAGTCAAGGAATGTAAGCAAGAAAGAGGAGGAGTTATTCTCTACTTCAGTCTTCTCGGGAAGACCAAAAGCAAGATTGAGTATGATTGCAGACTAAGGTAAGTCTTGTACTACTTTCTTTGATTGATTTTATCATTACTTTGTAGTAGCTTGATTTTGATAATGAAGGGAAGTATCCCTGGTGTGGGATCCCTCATGACTTGGACCATTATCCCTGGTGCGGGAGTCCAAATTTTTTGTTTGGTTGGTCATTATCCCTACGGGAGGTCAAATTTCTTATTTCATTATTGAAGGGATATTATCCCTGGTACGGAAGCCCATTTGTGTTGGTTGGTTAGTATCCTAGTACAGGAGGCCATTTTGATTGTTATCCCTACGGAAGTTCATCTTGGTTATTATCCTAGTATGGGAGTCCAGCATAATTAATCCAAAAATGGATCTAGGCGCTTGATGGGGCTCAGAAAGGCCTAAAATAAAAGTTCTCGGAATGGATTCAAAACGAACGTGTGCGTAGGCCTCATCAATACGAACACAATGCAACTTGAGCGAGCTCAAACGGACGTCGTATTCTCCAGATATCGTGATTTGTTCTCTTTGACAAACATGCAAAAAGTCAAAGAAAAGTCAACCATGTCAAAGTCAATCCTGACGTCAGCATGTGAGACAGGTGACGTCAGCACACGTCAGGATGATGTCATAATGCTGACGTGGCGTCACCAGGAGGTGACACGTGTCACTCAGTTTCGTCACTTTTGGGATGCGTTGGCATTGTACGGACTTGACACGTGTCACTGTAGGATGACAAGTGGCAGTTAGTACAGTGACATGGCCCAATGACAGATGGACTGGGCGTACAGACTGTTGACATGTCAAACAGGTGGCAGGTTGACTAGGCGTACAGATTGATGATGTGGTCAAATCTTGGGTCGCCACGTGGCCCAATCAGGTGGTGCCACGTGGCACCCTGCGGATGCCCAATGACAGTTGGGTAAAAAAATTGTTAGGTCGGGGGTTCGAACCTCCGACCTCCTCGGGCGCCAACGACTTTACAACTAGGCACTAACCATTCGGTCTATGGTTGTTTCTTGTTGGATATTTGGCGCATTATTGATATGTGTTGACAGTGGCGTTCGACCGCGGGCTAGTATCCAGCACCAATGAACTGGAATGTGGGTTGGAGTTTGGGGGCATGGCCACATGGCCCATGCCATGAGACCAAGGGTTGTCAAATAGGGGGCGCGTGAAGGACTAGGGATTAGCCCGTGGATTCAGGGATTCACCATATGACCAGAGCCGATTGTTAAGGGGGCGAGCGCGCAGGGGTTAGACCATGGTTCCACCAATTGCGCATGCGAGCAAGTGTTAGCAAAGGAGGGGCCAGCGCGCAACCCCTTGGGGATGGCGCTTGGCCACATGACCCATATGACCCTGAAATAGGTGTGCGCGCCCAGGTCAAAGGGGATTATCCCAATATATGTGCAAAAAATGGTTTTTAAACCATATTATAGTGATTTTCAATGATTTTTGGGGTAGTTTTGGAGATTTTTGGCCAATATTGGGGGATATTGGGCCCTTTTTGAGGCCAAATCTTGGGGGGAAGTTGGTAGATGGTTACCAAATTCAGATCTATATAAACCAGGGCTTCTTGGAGCCATGGAAGGAAAATCAAAGTAGGATTATGCTAAATATTTTCCAGGCCAAAGTCATTTTTATGCAGGGAAGCTATTGAGGAGCACACCTTTGCGGACCATTTCTGGGAGCTCCGGTCATCCGATTTCAGTTTCGTTTATTTTTTTGGGTTCTAGAGATCTGGTAGAATAAGACCAGATCTGTTTTGTATCATTTTGGCACTTCTGTGATTTACCTATAAAGCTTTGAACATAAATAAGAAAGCCTCACCAACTGAGACAAAGGCTCAGAGACGTAGGCGAGATTGTCAAACTCCGTTATGACTTTGGTGTTCTATGGTTTGTTGTTCTTCTTGATTTATTTCAGATCTGTATATGTGCATATGGCTGTGATGTTTCTTTTATAATCCTTCCTCTTTCATTCAGCTTCCTAATTGGTTAATTAACACATGTTTAATAACTCAGCCATTGTAATTTAAAAAATCTTTTTGATCAAGTGGTATCAGAGCTAGTTGACGTTTGGATTTGAGTTTTGAATGTTAACTAGGGAAAATATACATCGTGGTGAAGGCGAAATTGTTGAAGAGAATCTATTGATTGGATTGAGAAAGAGAACTTCTTAAAGCGAGAAGATGGCATCAGAAGAGGGACTTTCTCAGGATGAGAAAGAGTTTCGAAAAACTTTATTCGCCATGTCGGAGATGATGAAGGTTTTGTATGATGATTACTTAGAATGGAAGAGACGAAATCTAGGTGAATCTTCAAAGGGAAAAAGTGAATAAGGAGAGGATCTTCCTCAAATTCCTCCTTCACCTCCATCTTCACCTCCTTCTTCTCCTTCTTCTTCAAGTTCAAGTTCTAAATCCAACGCAAAGAAACATGTCCAAAAACATAAGAATGAAATGCCTTTATTAAAACTTGATATTAAATTTGAATTACCCATGTATGATGGTGAAGTTAATGCAGAGAGACTTGATAATTGGGTCAGATAGATGGAGGTTTATTGCAATGTGCAACAGATCAAGGATGAGGCAACTCAAATCAAGTTGGCATCACTCAAACTTGCAGGAACAACACTCATCTGGTGGCAAAACAAATTGCAAAATGGCATGCAACAAGTGTGTAATGTATTTCCATCATGGCAAAGTTTCATTTCTTCACTTAGAAATAAACTCTATCATTTTATAAAGAGAAAGCGTTAATTGAATGGCAAGATTTAAAACTAAGAAAAGGACAAACAGTTCAAGAATACACCGATGGATTTCGTAAAATGGCATTGATGTTAGATATTCATTTACATGCCCAAGAAACTCTTATGAAGTATATAGGAGGTTTACCTGCACATATTTGAAATATTGTATTCATGTTTGGACCAACTAATCTTGATGAGGTTTATGTTCAAGCAACATATATTGAAGCAGGGAAAACAGGGGTTGGTGTATCAAGGGAATCGTCTTCAAGGAAAGAGGACAAAAGGAAGTGGAATGGCAAAAAGACAAATTCAGTGGCAAGAAAGGAAGAGAAGCCCTCTTGCAAGCATTGCAAGAAAGAGGGGCATGATGAGTATCGTTGTTGGCAATTGCATCCCAAGAAGAGACTGAAGTGGTTCAAAGAGAAGAAAGGGAGGAAAACAGTTGCAGCAACAACACGACCCACGGACTTGGGATCGGATTCAGGTGATGAATCTAAAGTCTCATTGGTCGGTATGACAGGTAAAATTGGTGAAGGATTTGATTATAGAAGTAACTTGTTTCACATAAGGGTCATCATGAGGCACACTAAGGTCGACACATTGATAGATAGTGGATCTCAATCTAACTTAATTTCAAAGGAATTGGTTAAGCAATTGGGATTAAAAACACAGATGCATCATAAGCCATACACACTTAAATGGATAAGCAACAAACATCAATTGCACATAACAAAGCAGTGGACATTAAAATTTGCAATTTCATCTAAGTTTGTGGATGAGGTAACATGTGATGTGGTGTCACTAAGTGAATGTGGAATGGTCTTAGGCAATCCATACTTGTATGATCGTAAATCAATCTTCTACAGGGAAAAGAATCAATATCATTTAACCAAAGCAGGTCAAGAATATGTGGTTCATGCTCATCATGTAAAGGCAAATAAAACTCTTCAAACTATGGAACAATTAAGAAAGGCAGCTCAAGCAAGCAACACACCTATAATTGTTTCAAATCAAGTAATTGATCTTAAGCAAGAACAGGAGATGATTGTGGAATGGAAAATCAATCACAGTTTGCTTCAAGATAAGCTAATGTCGTGCAAATATTATAAACATATCAGCTCATTTGCAGTCATATTTTTTATGCTATCATTAGCAATGTTGTCAAAATGGATGATAGTGGCTTCAATAAGATGTGACAGGCTAGCTTGCAGGGGTGTAGACTGATTGGCAAGTGCTGTGTAAATGGAAGGAAATGTAAAAGGAAGGTCTCAAGTTCGATTCTCACCCTGATTTATCCAGAGACGTGCTTGCGGGCGGTGCGATTCTCCCTTGGGGTTATAAGGCAACTGACAGGATTTGCCCCCGTGTCACGTGAGTACGATACGGCCGCCGTTACTGATTCCCCTAGTTACAAAAAAAACAAAAAAAAAAGATTTGACAAGGTACAAATGGCTAACAATATGTTGTCAGTTGTCATGATTGTGTTACAATTGATCTTGATGAGACAGGTGCAAGGGACAGAGTTAAAATATAGAGAACAATTCAGGTGGCCTATACCTAGCTTGATGACTGGTCAATAACCTTTTTTGGGACCAAAAGGTCCTTAGTGGAGAGGTGTGATCCAGAATTGGATCCAGGAGCTTGATGGGGCTCAGAAAGGCCTAAAAATCAAAGTTCTCGTAATGGATTCAAAATGGATGTGTGTGTAGACCTCGTCGATACAAACCCAACGCAACTTGAACGGGATGAAACGGACATCATATTCTCTAGATATCGCGATCTATTTGCTTTGCCAAACACGAAAAAAGTCAAAAAAAAAAGTCGACCAAGTCAAAGTCAATGATGATGTCAGCATGTACGTCAGGTGACATCATCATGCTGACGTGGCGTCACCAGGAGGTGACACGTTTCACTCAGTTTCGTCACTTTCGGGCTGAGTTGGCACTGTACGGACTTGACATGTGTCACCGTACAGATGACACGTGGCAGTTCATACAGTGACATGGCCCAATGACAGATGGACTAGGCATACAGACTGTTGACGTGTCAGACAGATGGTATTCTGCATTCCTCCTGGCCCTCAGCTCCCAGCATCTCTCCACAGTTTTTGCAGTGTCATTGTGTCTGGTTGGTCTCGTGCTCGTCGAGCAACCATTCACATTCTCCTTACGCGTTCTCTATTTGGTTTCAGGCAGCTATTTCTATGCCTCGAATCAGGGGCAAATCGAAGAGGGGAGCAGCCTGGTATGCAACCAGAGAAAGGTCAGAGCAAGGGCATGGCTCTGCTCCAAAAATCGAGCTCGCCTCCACCCTGACGCCCATTGTTGCTCCTACTCCTGCTCAGACGACTTGAGATAGTACCTCGAACCTTTCCCCACTTTCAAATCCCTTTGCCTGTCGAGTCGAATGGTTCGACAACTTAGGAAATTCCCTCGGCTTCGCTCCACCTCCTCAGTCCCCACCTCCGCCTTCCCCCCCTCGCCACCCTCCTCCTTCGACTCTCCTCTTCCCCCTCCGCTCCCCTCAGCTTGTTCCCGATGCACAGAAAGAGATGTTCTTGAGGAGTCCCTGGATGACCTTAAGCATGGAATCGAGGACATCAAGACCGCCATTAACGAGTTGCAGAACAAGGAAATAGAGCGATGGCGCCACGTGGACCTCCTGATGACTTTCCTACAGGACCTCAAGCAGGCTATCTCGGACAGAGATAAGCTCGGCAGAGACACCATGCATGAGCATCAGGCTTTCTCAGGGCAAAGGCTCGACCCTGACATTGGTTAATTCCTTCTGGTTCAGGTTTCCTTCAACTATGTTTTTAGTTAATTTACTTCATAAGTTTTTGGCCATGTGAGGCCACCCAGTTTTAGGAATTTTGGTCTCAGCAAACGACCAGCCCTTTGGGCTTGGTCTGCCTCAGTCTAGAATTCAGAAACTTTGCCCTGCGTGGCACTGTAGAATACTATTTTTCACCGCTCTACAAGTTTTGTATGAATACTTTGAATTTTTGGCCATGTGGCAACATTGGTTTCCCATCAGGGCAATGCTGCCACATCCGCCTATGCTAGATGGACAGTTGTAATCTTTATGCTTCGCAAGATTTAATATATTTTCTAACTTACAAAAAAACAAAGTTATAACAACATTTAAAGATCATATGCTTGTGAGGATTGTTATGACAGCAAAGAGCTGATTATATGAATCATCCATCTAACACATTTAACCATAATTGAGCATCCCAATGTGATTTTATATAAGACAAAAACGAGAGATGCAAGTTCAGTTTTAAGGACAGCAATATAGAAATCCAAACTTGTCCAGAGGTCACCATGAGATAATGAAGTTAATATGCTTAAAAGTGTATCAGTTTTTCCGCTAACAGTGAAGAACCAATTCATAAAAAGGTTTAAATGATAACTTTTTAAAGCACATTCACAACTGTCAGTGACTATTCCCATCTATGATTACACCAACAGAAAAGGTAAATATCCAGAAGGCAGATTCTAGTGTCTTACAACAACAAAATTTGATCATATTTCCTTCACAAAAAATTAGTTGCAGGTTTGTGTGCAAGTATCATGAAATCATAAGTCAAATAAGTGTTTTGCATGAGGGAAATAGGTGTTGGCTGTTATATTAACAAGTTTATGCTGCTATGAGTAAAATTAAATTATGCTCTTCATAACACCAGTCTTAAGCCTGAATGTGAACGGAGAATATTATGACAGTCCATTTACAAATTTATTTATCATCAAAGCAAGAGCGAATTATCAAATATAAATTGCTGGTAACCTCAAAACGATTTAAAAAGTCACAAGCATTCAGACATGATATAAATGAACTGCAAATAAAGAATGAGTGCTGAAAAATGAATGCCAGAACTGTGCAGCAGTGAAGAATGAATGTGGGTTTATGTGTGAAAAACGTTTATTTATCCTAGGAAAAGTGCTCAAATGGTTAGATTGCTTGCTTTAAGAAAAATAGTTCCACCTACCACAGCATCGATTTATTGTATGCAAAAATTATGAGCATACAATAACCTAAACGTTGCTGAAATTAAAGGGTTAAACCATAGAAAATAACTAGGTCATGCATTCAGATTTGTTCCTTTGAAGATCCTTTCAATGAGTGAGTTATGTGAGCGAGTGGAGGTGCAAATCTGTATTGAACAAACAGAAATAAATTTATTTGAACCATAAAATCAGATTGCCTGGTTTAGAAAACCATAGAAATGGGTCAACCTACATTCAAACTCAAGTTGATGTAAAATTCCAACAAGTGTTAGCTCAAAACTTGAGTAAAGAAATCCAATTATAATATGAGACTTAGAAAACCCTAGATTGCTTAATTATAAAAATTAAAATGGAAATGAAAATTTTTTAAATGCCTGGAAAATTAAAATGAAAATGAAAGTTTTTAAAATGCCTGGAAAATTCACATGAAAGAATTTGCTCTTACCTCTGGGCTATGGAGTCTTGAAAACCCTTCCAAAAGAAAAATATCCCAAAATTATATTAGAATAATTTCATTTACAAAGCCGGTCCAGACCAACAAGAAAGACCAAAAAGCTTTTCTTTACGGCCAAAAACAGCCCAATACCAAGAGAAGTACTATGCTGAAATCCAGAAACTTTACAAAGCATAAAAACCTTGAAATGAGCAGCTGAGAAGGGGAAGAGCAGTCCAAACTCTAAAACACCTCTTAAAACAAGACCCTACTCAAACTCTTCTAAGTTTATTCTTCAAAGATGTTTAGAAAGGAGTGGGCGCTTTCATCTCCATTTTCCCAATGGAAAACTGATAGCCTACCTTTCGTTTCCTTTTGAGCCCTCTTGGACAGAAGATCAGCCTCTTTATTATGATCCATGTAAATATGCTGAAAGTTGATATCTCTTAAATTACTTGCCAGATCCAAAATTTTCAATTTCCAGCATTCAATATTCACTGAGTTGAGCTGGCCCTGTGCTTTATCCAATCGATGATCACTTTCGAGTCACCCAAAATTTTAATTTTGTCTATCGACTAGAGCTTTGCCAAAAGGAGCGTCACCCACAACCCCAAAAGCTCCGCCTTAGTGTTTGTTCCAGCTCCACAATTAAGAAACCATTTTGTAATTCTTGAAGCATGCATCTTGAAAATACCCCCTACTCCGCAACACTCACCATTTGCTAATGCAGCGCCATCAAAGCAAGCAAGAGTGTAGCCGTCTTCCAGATTGATGTCGCATACTCTCTTTGGAAGAAACTTTTGGATTGTTGGCTTCCAAGTGAAATTACTTGTAATTCTATGCACCATCGTTCGGTAGGAAGGGGTGCGCTCCTCAAATAGGACCTTATTCCTCTTGATCCAGATATGCCAGCAGGTGGTTGTTGCCAGGCTTGCTGGGGCCGATTTGTCTTCCAACCAAATCTTAAAACACTTGAAAACTGAGTTGGTTGTCCACTGAAAATTTAAATTATAAAGAGCAGATAAATGATGCCACACCGATTGCGTGAAGGAGCAATGAATCAGGAGGTGGTCAATGTTTTTTGAACTTCTGTTGCACAGCATACATATCCCCGGACCCTGCCATCCTATCATCTGCAAAGAATCCCAAGTGAGAACTTTGTCCTTTGTTGCCAGCCAAACGAATAATTTAAGTTTGAGTTGTATAGGCCATTTCCAGAGAAGTTTAAACCATGAACTATCTATTTGTAAATCGAAAGACTTTAAAAGTGCTAGATATAAATTCTTTGTTGTTACAAGACCGGTCGAATCCCCACCTGCCCAGACCAGAGTGTCAGTCGAGTTATGAAGAGAGATGTCGGCGTTTCTTAATGCTAAAGTGAAGGTATTCCATTCGGTTTCAAATTGACCGACTAACCCCAATGAAACGCCACTGCGCCACCAGTCTGGAAAGACTGAAGAAGATTATGTGACTCGCATGTGCAAGAGTGATAAATTGTAAGCTTGACAGGTGTACTCGCAAGGGATCGGAGAGGATGGCCTGGTTTTCTAAACTGCTAATCATATCCCTTCCTAAAACAATTGAGTTCCCATCCCCAGGAAGCCAGCGGATCCAATGTAAAATGACAAAAAGATTTTTTAACCAACTGTTCCAGAAACTAGACGCCTTTTGGTGTTTGTGGGAGAGTTTCCGCAAACAGGTAGAGATCGATGAGTTCCCCAGGTACTTTCCAATCAGAAGCTTATTCCAGATGCTCCCATGGTTCAAATCCCTCCAATAAGTGTTTGCTATGAGCGTTGAGTTGAACAAAGGGAGGTTTTTGAGCCCCCATCCTCCACAGGATTTTGGCCGAGCCAGAATGTCCATCTGCAGAGATGGATGTGCGATTTTTCCTTATGACCACTCCACAGGAAAGCATAAGTTAAACTACGAATTTTATTTAAAATCGAATTGGGGACCACTGCCAAAGACATCCAGAACACTGTCAGGCTTTCCAAAACTGCTTTGACCAAAATAAGTCTCCCACCGAGCGAAAGCCACTTGTTACACAACTGACTGATTTTTTTTTCGAATTTTGCTACCAGCGAGCTCCAATCAGCAAATTTTGAAGGCCCTAGCTTGAGGAAGTACCCAAAATACTTGAATCCATTATTCAAATCTGTAAATGTAAATGGTAAAAAATCCTTGAAGGACGCCATCTCTTCATCCTTGAGCCCCCAATAATGTACTGTAGTTTTTTGAGTATTTATACAAAGACCAAAAGCGCTACAGTACAGAGTGAGAAGGTACACTATCAATCTCCATTCCCCCGGATCGGCCTTAGACAAGATAAGAACGTCGTCGACAAACATTAGATGGACCACTGATAACTGTTTTGTTATTTTAATACCTAAGATATTGTGGTCATTGCTACTGTTTGACAGCATAATACTCAGCCCCTCCATAATCAAAATGAACAAATACGGGGATAAAGGGTAGCCATGACGAAGTCCCTGCCAAACTTTGAAAAAATATGTTGCCTCCCCGTTTATCAAGACTGCGAAGGTTGCACTTGTTACACAGGTCATTATCCAATCTATAAGCTTGACTCTGAAACCAACAGTAAGAAGAACTAACCTGAGGTACTCCCAATCCACGTTATCGTAGGCTTTTTCCAGGTCCAGCTTCAGTACCAGAGATTTCTGGTTTTCTTTTTTATACTATGGAGGCTTTCATGGGCCGTCCTGGTAGCATCCTGAATTCTCCTAGCTTCCAGAAAGCCCAGCTGCTCTGAGGAGACACTTCGCCAGAAAGGGTTTAATCCTAGTAGCCAGGATTTTGGATATAACCTTATAAATTAGAGTACACAGGGAAATGGGACGGTAATCATCAAAAGAGGTAGGTTTGTTGGCTTTCAAAATGAGAGCCAGGAAGGTTGCATTTATTCCTCCACTAAGATGGCCTTTTATTCTCGAGTCCTCCACCATTTCCAAGAGATCATCCCCCACAAGATCAAAAAAGAAGAGAAAGAATTCAGAGGTCCATCCATCAGGACCCGGACTTCTTTCTTTCTTGCAATTTTCGAGCACTGATTTTAATTCATTCAAAGAAACCGACCGATAAAGAAAATATGCTTCCTCATCAGTTACCATTTTGGGGTACAGGCTGGAGTCTTGAAAACCCTTGGCAATGTCTACTTCTCCAAAGTTGTTGAAATCCTCCAACATCAAAGATTGTTAGACGAACATCAAGCAAGAATAATAAAACTTACAAAACTTCAAAGGGAGGTTAACTCTTAGAGAAATAAACCCAAGTATCATAAGGGAATTGTAAACTAGATCTCTAGTAAAGAAACAAAAACCCAAGGCATTTATCTCTAATACAAGATGAAATCTAATGTAAATTTCAGATTAAGAAATAAAATAGAAACAAAGATTCATACCTTATTTGCATCACCTCTTTTAGTGATAGCCCTTACCTCAATGGAGCTCACAATTCTGAAATCACTCTTATAAAACCCTAGAACATTACTCAAGAAGAAAGAAAACCTTATGGCAAGAAGTGTTCCACTCTATTTCCTCCTTTTATAGAGAAGGAAACCTCCAATACCATGTATACAAAATTGTGAGTTAAGAATGAAACCATGTGCTAGACAAAACCATGAGCTCAATACCATGTGCCACAGTAAAACTATGGGGAAATACCACTAGAAGTTACAACAAACTCCTCAAAGGTAGGGCGCCCTCCATAAAGTGAGCAAATCTCCAACTAACTCCACATGCATGGTTCAATATGAGAGAAAATAAGTGTGCCCTCCTTTGACTAAGTTAACAAGCTTTCTTGTGGCACATGTGAGGTCAAATGGGGTCTAAAAGCATGAGTGTCCCACTAACTAACTCCTCCAATCATGCAAACAACCTCCACATGTGTGAATAGGCAAGGAAAAGTGAGGAGCATCCTTCTAGAACAAATCTTCACATGTGCTAGGCAAGTTTACTTCCAAGTGGCCCATACATTCTCCATATGCTAACAAGTGTAAAATATGTTGATATGGACACCTCTATGATGATGTGGATCCTCATCATCATCCACTCTGCTATCACGGATCCCAAAAAAATGACACAAATCCAAATTTAAGTAGATATGGCCAAATACGGGTACACAAATCACAATGCAGGTACATAAATCTTAAGTCATGGTGCACGAATTCCAATGTAAGGTGCCCCACCTATAATGATGAGTCAAGCTTCAAACACAAGTCATTAGGAAAAGCACATCAAGTAATTCCTTCTAACAACCCCATAACATTAGTTAACTTTATAGATTTGCCTAAATTTACCATGGTAGGACAACGTTACCCCTATTGTGTCAATGCTTAGAAGATAAAGTATTTCCTAAGTGACTAACTTAGATATAGGTAAATACAGTGAATAATTGATTGAAATGAAAAGGGAACTTTATGTTTTGATCCTCAAAATCATATGTAATGATGTCTAAGATCTATAAACTTGTCCAACTGGCCTCTAAAAGCTAGGAATCTTTATTTTATACATTGCAAACCTTTAAGAGGGAACCTTGCTTAGAGTTACTACTTCGAAACTTTTTTATTACCCATTTTTTAATTGTTTCTTTGATTTTCTTAGTCCTTTTCTTTAGATATGCATTTTTAGCATATGACTTTAGAGGGTGGACCTTTTTAATGAGGTGGCATAGCTCTAACCGTGTTATTTTTCTTTATTTTTATCATTTCTCTCTTTCCTCTAGCCCTTTTTTGTATTTTACTTAAGATTGCATTGATCTTCAATTTGTTCATTAGACCTCGCTAGATGACTAGTGATAAGTCAAACATAAGCGATGAATGTATCTTTTTTATGAACGGGATGGAAATGAAAGGAAAAAATGGAAGGTGTTAGATGTGGTTAGGATATGGGGTATGCTGCTCAACTCAAATCACTAGTAGTATTATGTGGCCTAAGTCATGACAACACTTTTCTAAGGGCAATTATGTCCCCCATGATATAATGAAACAAAATAATAAAGTTCTTGAAGTTAAGTGGTGTTATTAATTCATACCCAATGTTATCACTTTCACGACAAGATTAGAAACCATCATACCTCGTCTAAGCAAGAAACCCATACATGAAATCATAGCACATGAACTGAAGTAAATATCATCATGAAATGTCATATGTAAGTGCATATATGATCTAAGATGGAGAAGGCATAGGAGTTGATATACCATGGTAGAGCAGTCTAAAGGAGCTCATATAGTCATCATGCATATGATGGTTGGATATACGCTGGAGGAACGGGTATGAATTAAAAAATACGAGCAAGAGAACATATCCAAGCAACAACATCACACACCCAAATGGGTGTCTCTAGAGGTAGTTACCATGAAGGGAAACAAGGTGCATACTCATAAGAATGAATTATGAAATCTCTCATGCTAGTATTTTAGAATTGGTTATTTCTTTTGTTAGTTACAAGGAAAGTAAAAAACTGCATTTTTTTTATTGCCACTTAAACTATTCAAGTCGATGAGAAATTCACATCTAACATTGATGCAGTTTTTGGATGTGACCATTTGGAGTTTCACGAAAATGTCCAGTGATACATTCTCTCTCAAAATACACCAGCAAGTATCCTTGTAAGATCTCCCCAAAGAAGGTGTTTGTGTTATCAAGGTTAGGAATAACAGCGATTAAATCAATTTGGTTCAATTATTATGAATGTACAAACATTTGTGTACATGCTTATCGAATATATCTTAATTTCATAGGTTCCCACACATGTATGCAAGTCCATATTCATATTATACAAAGTTGCCCCTTGCTTATGTGTGTACACACATCTAACGGGTACTTTTCGTCGTACCTCACTTTCTATTTCAGTGTGCCTACCACATGCTATGTGGCATTGCAAAGGCCAATGCCAAGATAACCAATTTGTTAGACGAAGGAAGAAAACAAAAGCTTGCAATGAATGGTTCAATTTAATGACATCCAAGAAGAGTCCAATAGAAGTGAAACCCAACTTGTATAATTAGGTTTCATGACGAATAAAATAAGTTGACAATGTTATAAGTTTTGGATTGAATAATTCTGGATGTAAGTGCAAACCTTTAATTGCAAAAATTTGAAAGATGGTTTGCACCTACAAGAATTTGATCCATCCCAAAACTTGATAGATCCGAGATTACAATGGATGTACATTGGTGTAATTTTTCTAATTTCAAGTGGGTGGTGTTTTATAAGAAAATGTGAATCAATCCATAGCTAAGTGTAATACAAGTTATTTAGTGTATAGAATATAGAAAGAGTTTATTTGATTGATATTGTTATTGTTTCATTAGATTTGCTCCACCTCATATATGGCTTTCATAATATTCATTATCTTCAATATTATATGGGCCAACACATTGGCGTCAACATTACATGTGTTACATCTTCATACAGGGTTGTAGAAGTGTTTTTCGACATAATAATACAAGTCAACATCTTGCAATATTTGATAGTATCTTCCAAATTCATAATATAATACAAGTCAACATGTTGCAATATTCGATAACATCTTCCAAGCCGATAAATTTGTTATTATTAATATATGCTAGAAAAAATCTTTACAAAAGTGAAGGACTAGAAAAGCATTGTCGAAAGCATGCTTGTGAGCTACTCACAATTGGTGCAGGTTCATGAGACTTTTTAGACATGAAACTAAAAAGTTGGCAAATTGTATGCAAAGATATTAATAGAAAATTTTATGGTGGGTTGAACACAATCTCAATCATAGGCACCTTCCATTCTCAAATAGAACAGAAGTAGTTGGGGGAGAGTAGATACAAGTGAGATACTTGACATGTCTTTTTCCTCTTCTCATTCTTGTTTGATGTCTACGTTCAATTCGCACTTGAGATTTGGAAAATGGGCATGGATCTTCTTAGAAATATAATGATCCCATTGCAAAGAGGTGCAGCACTTCAAACCTATGCTATTGAAAGTTCTACTTGAAATTTTGAAGGGTATATGTAAGGTATTAAAGATAAAGGTTACATAGTAATTCATTTGGTTGACTAATATAACAATACTTAAAACCACTTATTCCAAAAGAATGCATCCTTCTAAATTTCTTGATTGAGGGAGATGAAATGCCTATTATTTTTGTAGAATTTTCAACAATCTAT